>WTXL01000065.1:0-174340 GCA_022376525.1 Russula vinacea
GGCGGGAGCTACAAGGAGGTAGGCGCGGACCACTCTCGTGCTTGTAGGTCAAGTATGAGCAAGGGTGCTGTGATTATGCTCGCCGAGCCGCGAGAGGTGCCAGTGGGTGTCATGGACGACAATGTCAACGTGGGGAATAAGGGAGACCACGAGGGTCAACGTATTTTTGCGTATGTGTCATAGGCCTCGAGTTGGAGCTGCAGTGACCGCAGTAATACTCATTTTGCGGACGAAGGCATAGTTGGTGGATGTAAAGCCAAATGAGGATATTCTCTCGGTAGGCGCTCACGCTGCTCGTTGTTCGCCCCCGGCCCGGAGCCTGCCCGCGCGGACAGAGTGCAAGACTGCCTATCCTCCTCATCCCAGAATGCGCTACATACAGCCTAAACCTGCACTCATCCGGCTAGTTAATTACGACAATACTGTGGTAAAGAAAAACTCTTTGGTATCGTTGGCATCGAGGACCGGAATCAAGAGGTCAGTTGCGACACGACCGCCGGCGTTCGGGTGCAACTTACAATCTGGGGACAACGGCGTGTTCTTCGCGACCGCCGATCGCGGCAATGCGGCGTCTGCTCTCGGCTTCTGAGGGCCATACTTAGCGCCGCACGCCGTCTTGTCTTAAACGTTCAAGAATTGGTTGCGTCGTCGACGGTGGTACGGACAACGGGGCCAGCTCTCGAGTGATGTCGCACACGTCGGGATCTTACTATAATGGGCATCGTGCATCGAGGTGGCCAAGAAGGGTGCCGACATAATCTGATGGAACGACAAATTTCCTTGACTGTCCTTCTATGGGGGTGCTGTTTGTACGAATGATTGTATGCACAAGAATCTTACTGCGGTTCCATGTGTCAGCAAAGGTCGCTTCATCGTTTCTACCCTCACCCGTGCAAAGTGTGGTCATGGTACAGTATCACAACCACCATCCTTGCCATGGATGTCTTTGTTGCCAGCCTTGCTTACTCAGGCGCAGACCCTAATCAAGATAAGTTCGCTGTTCATACAATCATACTTGGCCCGTCGGAAATACTCGGTATATCATCATCATCATCCCTCTCCTTCCTCTCTTCGGCTCGTGCGCGTGAATCCCGGGACATCAGCACCGACCTTTGAACATGACATGTCGATACACAATCTGATCCAAGCGATGCATTTGTTTTTTCGAACAGCTTTCCAACGCATTCAATAGATTTCCTTCAGTTTCGTCATTCACATTTTTCATAAGTCAACATCTCATTCACGCCTTTCGAACGAACAAAGATTGTAGTACAGTAACTCCGTCATATACTATTATCTACCCCTCCCTTGTTTTGAGTCCACTGTCGACTCTAATCTCGAATCTCTCTGAAATGTGAACGTAATCTTGGTGGCTCCTAGTACATCAGCCCCTACCCACGTACAGTAACGCCGTTTGCCACACACCTACCCCGAAAGCTACACCTGTAACCTCGAGCCCCTACAGACTGAGCCTATTTTAGTAGTTGAGTATATATGATCTCTATAAACTGTGGGTTTCAAGAAAATGCAAATGCAAAATGATGATACAGCAATTAAAAGATGAGGACAGTGGTGAAGAAGGGTAGTGGTGGATGGGGATTAATGGCCATACAGATGAGGCGCAGGGCAATATAATCACATCGCCCTGTCATCATCTTACACTGCAAATTTGGATTTTGCCCGAAGTTTTTCGCCTACGTGATAAAAGACGAAACTAGACGTAAAATAAGTTCGGGTTAACAGTCGTTCTGACAAACGAAAGAAAAAAAAAAGAAAAGAAAACTCACGGCAACGGCGCCATAGCGGTTGCGAGACCCGCAATCAGCATGGTGGCACCCACCGTGCCCAAGCGATGATACATCTGTGACGAAAACAACGGAAACGCCGCCGCAAATGACGACCGCATCGCCGAGTTGCTTGCCATCGTCGACGCAGCAATGGGCCGATACGCGACGACAAGATAGGTGAAAGAGACGAGAAGACGAAGTATATTCCGGTGCCAAATGGCACGGACGCAATAATTGGCGCGATCCAGTGGACGTCTTTGTATGTCGTGAAGGCAAGACTAAAAAGACTGATCGAGACTAGGATGCCGCCTATCTGGCCCATCACTAGACGGAATTCGGGCGGGGGATCGCCATTCTTCACAAGAAACAGCCGGTAGCGTCTATCGTAATCACGGCGAGTTATAAATGACACAGGGAGGGAGGGGGATCAGGTATACGTTACCTGTTCCAATACGGCGTCGTTGCCAGGCCGATGAGGTTGCCGAAAGCATGCCAAGGAATGTTAGACCCGTCATTTGCTTGCTAAATTTATGCTTCTCGATGAATATGATAGGGAACGCTTCGAACGTAAGATACAGAATTCCTAATATAAGAGCACACCTGCGGCTTTGTTAGGATTAGTGCGATAGGAAATGAACAAATTGGCTACCAAAGATTGATCAGGAAAATCATGTGGTCAGAAAGGAGTTCTGCGACCGTTTAAATTGAGTGCGTCTCAAAATATTCAAGGCGTACGTACGGAATGGCTTATAACAACTGACAAAGATGGAGCGACCCAGACTAATGTCCATTTTTTCTAGTGGGGCATAGTAATGTTTGTTTCCCCCTGATTTTCGCAGCTGAATGGCTCACAATGAGATCTCAGTCGAATCGTAACACCTGGATTGACATACCGCTCGGCCTTCCATTTGAGGATGACGGGTGCGTAAGTTTCCGGAACAAACTAGCTTGTCTTTTCAGAAAATGCGCCAAGCAACTAGAAGAGAACGTACGCAGATCAGAGCAACTACTTGGAGGAATGACCAAATGATGAGACTATAGTATGTCCATCTCCAGTTGACATTTTCATTGATAAAACTGATAATTCATTACAAGCTGGTAAGGTGATTGAATTGGGATTCTTGAAAAGCTCACCCGCTGAAAAGCAGTCCAATCTCCGGACCAAGAAATGATGACACGGTGTATACCGCCATTGGACTAACCAGGGAAGAGTCTCAATATCGGCTCAACCGAAATGCTAGAAAACACACACGTTCCAACCGTCTTGTTAGGGAACATATCGCTGACACTCCCCCCTGAGACAGTAAGAAAAGCCGCGCCGCAAAACCCAGTGGCGAAACGGAAGGTCAAAAAGATCCCTGCGAAGACAAACACCTGGTCAATTAGATACACTCGAGGAAAGGGAAAGTCCCGCGGTGCTACCAATGTTGGGCGCAAAAGCGATAGGGAAGCTGAATACAAAAAACAGTGCGAATGACATGCGATAGACGATATTACGTCCATAGATCTCGGATATTGGGCCCGCAAAAAGAGGACCAACGCCCAGCCCGATGACGAACAGGCTGATGCTCAAGGTGGCGACTTCTTGTCCGACATGAAATCTGCGCGACACGTCGCGCAACGAGAACACTGCCTAAGCAAAAACGGGGGGACGCTAGGTTGAGCGCTGAGCGAGCACCCGAACGCGGAAAGGCGTACTGCGGAGGAAGCGAACGTCACAAAGTGCGCAGAAATCGCGATCGTCGCAACTGCGAGCCAGCGACGGAGCAGAGACATGCGCTGGGGATCGTCCTCGGGCTCCAGCTGGACTTGATACCGCTTCTCGTAACACGATCCATCGTCATCTGTTGACCCGTCGCTCCAGCGGATTCGGTCGAGCGACGTCGGGGAGCCGGGCATCTACAGTATCTGGATTCTGGAAGGAGTGCAGTGGTGTGCCCGAGGAGCGAGAGACGCACAAGGGGCAAAGCACGACAGAACGAGTATTTATGTGGGTAGATGACGCATTGCGGAAGGAACACGGAAAACTTTGAGCAGAACTCTATCCCTTGACTGTAGAGACAGTTCGTTTTGTGAAGATGCCGACAGTCAGGGACAGTTGTGCTTTGTCCCGTCCGGCCTCTTTTAAAACTCCGCTCTGCTGCCCTGCCAGTGCTTGCCATATGATTATCATGTTGAAGGTCTTGCAGGGAAGGCTTTGAGTCCATGTCACTCGAACAGGTTTCTTGGGATACTCCATTCCGATGTGACGTGATGTTCTTCGACTGGCAGATAAGATATCGCGATCCCAGATTGTAAAAGTCGGCTTGACCGAACAACCAGTCCGGTCCGATGATGGGACCTTGTGAGAATTCGGTCAAACTCGACGCTGATTATGAGGGCCAATAAACTTGCCAGGAACGATACGTGCCTGATCCAGAAGAAACCCCAGACTCGGCGACATGACTGATAGGCGATGCGTCCACACCTAAGGGTCATCGGCTCGAGAGCACGTGGGATGTATGTACAGTATGTGAACCCGATTATCACAGTTGCATCCAAGGTTGTATTCAAGATGTTGTGCGGCTTGAGAATGATCGAGATTACGTCACAATACGTGCGAAATTTGCAAATGCGGCAATTAAAAGACGTCTGGCCGTATCCCAGAGTGGGTGGAAATCACAATACAGCTCCTTCACGGCCGGCGCATGTGGCCGCATTCCGCAGAGTTTATAGCATGAAAAGCGTTCACATGCGCCACATGCGGCCACATGCAGATTGTTTTTCTCATGGAGATACTATATACCCATTCTACAATCTGCAAGAACCCGACCCGGACCTTCTTCCGAGTGATGGAAAAGACGTACTCAATGTTTCGCAATTCTGCCTTTTCACGATAGGGTTCTGGGTGGAAAGTTCTATGGGCTGGCTGATATTTGAGCCAACCGTGGTCGGCACGGCACGGCACAGCACAATTGACTACCAAAAGGTAGTGGAGTCCCCCCATCCTTGGCAACTTCCAAGTGTCATTGAACACAAGGGAAATTCTCTTGGAAATTCTTAACGTTCTTAACCCTGGGACCATCACACGACCCTGCCTCGCATGCATGTCGGCAGAGCCAAGTCACATGCCTATTCTTCTCAACTGGCGAAGGGTACTGCGATCATCAGCCCTTCTCCTTCGATCTCCAAACGGGCTTTCCGCCGCTATTGTTTCAATAACGATGGCTGTTGCGCTTACGAAACTTCTCTTCTTTTTCTCTTATGCGCATCGCCGTCGCAGCACACATATATATGCAGCGGCGACCCAACTATTTTTTTTCCTATCTGATCGTGTCTTGGCAGCAACGCGCCGTCTCATTTATTTCCAACAAACGACAACCGGTACTATATCTTGAGCTATTGTATATTCGTATTGTCATGTATTATGATGAATTTGCTAATGCTGGAAACGTGGTGCATGCGTGCAGAGGACAGGAGAGACGAAGGCAGCGTAAGCGAGCGGAGATGAGTGTTCGCCACTACTGTGTAGGAATAGATACGCAAAAATATCTCAGCGCCGCGTAAACAGAAATCGCAAGCACTTCGAGCGCAGGCGTTTCCGCAGCAAGGCAGCAAAAGGCAGGAGGAAAAAAACAAAATGAAAGATGATTATGTCGGCGAAAAAATCGTTTTGGAATCAGACCTGCTATCATAGAATATAAGTAGCTTATACAGCCATGCTATATTATGAAAATCGTCGGCAGGGAGCAGAGTTGGACATCATCGTGCTACCGCGGGCCGTAGACGTTACCGTAAGCCGCCTGCGGACCCGGCGACATGCTTCTACCCTGCTGCGCAACCCTCGGGCCTGGAGATGCGCGACCACCATAGTCGCTGCTGCCATAGGGCGGCGCAGGCGATGAGCGACCACCATAGTCGCCACTGCCATAGGCCGCATGCAGCGCAGGCGCAGGTGATGCGCGTCCGCTCCCAAAGTCGCCGGCATACGCTGCACCTGGGCCAGGCGAGCGACGCCCGGTCCCAGCGAGCTGCGTCATCGGAATCACCTCGCCCGGGCCCGGGCTGAACGACTGAGGGACGGGCCCGCGGTACGGGTCGTAGTACGCTCCGTTTGGATCATCGCGGTACGGCTGGTTGGGGTCGAGGTGGGGCAGCGGCGGGATGGCGTACGGGTCTGAGGGGAGCTCGGCTGTCGAATTGGCTGCTGTGGAGGGCGCGTATCCAAACGAGCTTCGTCCTCCTTCCGGGACAGTATCGAACCCGGCCCCACCTGTACGATTTGTTGGCAGGGGAACAGCTGTGTCGTGTGCGTTGAGTTCTGGCCACTTTATTTCCTCGTCTGCGATTGGGCGTCAACACGAGGCATGATCGTAGCAACGAGAGAGAAACACGCAACTGTTATCGTAATCACCCATCCGCTTCCGGGAAAACTTCCACACAAAGAAGCCGACGACACAGAGCACAGCAACGCCTCCCGCAACAGAAAGACCGATGATGGTTGAGGACGAGATACCCGAACTGCCGCCGCCGCCCGAGCTATTACTGCTCGATGAGCTCGGTGAGGGAGGAGCCGAGGGGGTTGGCGTGTCGGCGACGACGACTATGCTAGTGATGACCTGGCCACCTTGATTTGTAGTGACGAGGGCAGAAGTAATCGACGTCGGGACTGCACTGGATGCAGCATTGGAGGCTTTGTTGGAGCTCGACGGGGGCTGCTGTGTGGTGGTTGGTTGCTGTGCTGGGTCGATGACGGTGTCGTTGAAGTTGAAGCAGGCTGTTGCTGCGTAGTCGAGGAGGCGGCGGCGGCAGGAGTCGTGGATGGGGCGTTTTGCGCTGATGTGGCCTCCGATGTAGCTGGGGATGGTGCTGCTGCGGTGGAGGTAGTCGCTAGAGCAGGAATGCCCCCCGTCTGGCGGGGAAAGATGTTCAGTGTTGGTGAACGCTCTGTGTCTACATTGTCACCACGGGGCACGAGGATAAGAATAAGGAAACCAGCGAGGGTGACGAGAATGCCAAAAGTCTGCGCTGACAGTCCCCCACGCATTTTCGGGAGAAGAGAACGGAGGGGATGGAAGAATAAGGAAAGAAAAAGGTGTAGCACTGCCAATTGGGAGTATTAATGGAGAAGGGTAGTGTTTTTAGTGTGCCGGCAATCCAGTTGCCGCGGATATCAACCAATGAGACGGTCACGGTCCCATCACACCGTGCACCGCATATATATCACTCGGCCCTCATTTCAAATTCCCTCTATTGTCGTATGGGCGAGGGACACTTGTGCTTAACTGGGAATATCAGATAGCGAAGGCGAGCGGGAAAATATGAAAACTAAAAACTAAAACTGAAAGGAGCGAGGAATCAATTTACATCTGCCCGAGCCCGAGAGAAACGAGGCGCATATTAAAGGACCAGAGGCCCAACCTATCGCAAGCCAACGTTCTTAATCTTCATCCGGAATCTCCCCAGCCACCTCCAGATGCGTGGACGACGGAAACGACGACCCCCCTGGAGCATGCTCACCACGTCTTCCAGCTCATTGCCGAAAGCCGGGTACCGCGGTTTGACTTCGTCCACCCTTGCCTCGGGCTCCGTCCCACTCGACGCCGCGTCAGGCTCATGTTCCAATGCAGCTTCAGCTTCAGACTCGGAAACAGTGTGATCCACGTCTCCCTCACCTAGAGGAGCGAGCTCTTCAGGTAGAACAGCCTCCCCCGCATCCGGATCGTCCTCCTCAATCAGACTTTCCGGCTGCACTGGGTCTGGGTCCGGGTCCGACTCTGCCGTGGAGGTGGAGGCTTCCCGTGGCGCGTCTTCGTGGTCGTGCTTCGAGCCTGTCCAACATGTCCTGCACGTTCGTCATGGCCATCCTCCAATTCCGGTGGGGGTGTTCCGCCTCTACGACTCTCGAAAAATCGGCTGCTTCAATGCCACCATTGTCCTCGGCAACTCCGGCACCCGCAGCAGCCACAGCCACAGCCTTCTTCGGTCGCACGTGCGCCCCGCCTCGCGCAGCAGCAATACTAGGGGCACCGCGTAAAGGCCCGCTGGCCCCTCGCTTGGCCGCTGTCCCACGTCCAGGCGATGGACGCGGAGGCGATGCAACGCTAGCAGCCGCGCGGACCTTACCAGCAGACGCAGCCGTCGGCTTGCTCAGCCGCGAAAGATCGACCTTGCGCGGGACACTCGGTGGGGGCGGGGGCGGTGCGGCATTACGAACCCTGGCCAGCGAAGCGGCGGTTGGCGCAAATAAGCCGGACGTAGGCAGGGGAGGTCGCGAAGCAGAAACAGATGATACACCCGCCGCCGCCGCCGTTGTCGCGGCGCTCTTCAGTGACGGCGTCTTCGGACGAGAACCGGGTGTTGAGGATGGCGTGGGAAGCTTGGCAGCATGGTTGGTGGCGGTAGAGCGGGGGAGAGTCGATGGTGCGCTCCGGATTCCTGTGCCCTTTGATGGCGTGCGTGGCGTGGGCGTTTTTGAGCGTGCAGCACGGTTGGCTGTTGTGGCTGTTGCTGTTGCTGTATATGGCCGTGCAGCGGGAGACGACGTCGATTTTGATGGAGATCCTGGCGTCTTGGCGGGCTTCGGTGGTGCTGTTGATGCGCGAGACGTAGAAGCAGATACACGTGGTTTGATCGAAAGTGTAGCAGTGGGGGCTGGAGCTGGAGCTGGAACTGGCACGGGCACGGGCACTATTGGCACTGGCACATCATGTGCGATGATGGGTTCTTCATTAACAGTCGATGGAATCGCGTCAGGAGCAGCAGCAGAGTCCGAGTCTGATGTGGTACAAGCGACATGATACACTCTCACGCGGTGCACCGTCGTCAGAGACAGGAGGCACCGACGTGGTGATAGTGGTGGTGGGGGTAGTGATGGTGCCGCGCAGTGTGGCAGACGGTGCGGCGGGCGGGCTAGAACTTGCTCTTGTTCCATTTGCGCTGCCGTTCGTCTTGACAGGTGGCCATTCCCGCGCGATGCGCTGCTCTTCTTTCGCTGCGTCCCCGGTGTTATTGGAAGTGGCACTAGTAGCACGCGATGGTGGACCCGATGAGTTAGGCTGGCGCTTCTGCTGTGTTCGAAGCGCCCTATGAGGTTTGCGACGGACTGACGTGGTCGCTCGTCGGGGAGTGGCCTAGAGGCGGTGAGAACGATCAGAGTATCAGATGGCAAGATGTACACATAATATCCACTAAGAAGGAACTTACATGTGCAGACGAGTAAAGATAGACGGGAATGTAAGAAAGAGAAGGGAGAAAGAGATGTGTCCTTGGACGCGTTGTTATTTGCCGCCTAGTACCGCGGCTTGACCAATCAGGCAACGACAAGAACAAGCGATCTCGTTGCAATCCGCATGTCATGATATATCCCTATTTCTAGGAAGTACCAACTTGTAAGTTGGTATAGTAGGTCTACGTGCAATTGGAACTGAAAGCTACATAAATCCGTAATTGTATGAAGCGATCATTGAATGATGCTATATTACTACTGGTCTATCGTATGGTGATTGGTCATATAGAAGTGGGTGGAAAGAAAAGAAAGAAAATTGTACGGCTCAAAAGCTCCCCTTAAGCTAGTCAGAGAATCGCAAGGCGTATCCGGATATACTTCGAACTTATGTTCCAAGAGAGATGATCTCTCGATGGGTCAAATCCGGCAGGATCTGAGAGCAAGCCGTTAAAGCGGAGTTTTTTGCCAGCTAAAGACAGTCCCCAGGGTCGCCAATACTGCGGATCTGAATATGGGAAGACCATTACACCTGCGATCCCAAGAAGGATTCCTAACACTTACATAAAATGTGGACCTCTGTCAGTATCAGGCGCCGCCGAACGGCTCTAGCCAACAGATGATGAACCACGCATGCGACCACCGCGGAGCCTGGAGAATGTGTCGCGTACGTGATCCATGGCATGCGCAACGCCAGGCTCGGCGTCGAGGAGCATCGGTTGCACCTCGGTTGGGTATAGCCATAACATCACGAAGAAACGCTCGCAAGGCTCGTTGGGGATGAGACGGATGAGAGCGCCAAGTGGGAATGCAACGAAACCAAGAGCGAGGGAGATGGCCCATTCCATCCCACCCATACGGGTCACCTGGAAGGCTGCTCCACCGACAAGGCATATCAGGATTTGGGCAAAAACCTCTGAACGAAGAAGTTAGAAGCGATGCAATCTCGCGAAGAAGTCACGAACCAATGGAAGTAATGGTTATGAAGTACCAGTTCTCGTTACACCTCAAAAACGTTCAGTTTCCCGTCTAGGCGGCGGCTATTAAAGGAGTTCCAGATCTGGGCAAACACAAACGCGTTGAAGACAAGCGTCCGAACAACCGCATTTTGGTGTTTCGTTTGCGTAGAGTCATCAACATGACCGAACCCAAGAATCTTTAGGCCCAAGAAGTGGAAAATAAGGATAACGACGATCAGATACGTGACTGCCCGACGATATGCTTGATCATGTTAACAGTGGAGAGCGGGTCCGATCTCTTGTCGGCTTGCGGTCAAGCAGGACTTCTGAGGCCGGATCCGTCGCGAGCGCAAGCGCGGCAAAGTGTCCATTATGAGATTGATCCAAAGAAGCTGCACTGCGCTGAGGGCCGTCTGCTTTGATGTTGCTGCGAGGGCTGTGACGAACGTAATAGGACGGCCGTAATTTGGTGTTGATCTGGAATTGAAGAAGTTCGCACAGCGTCGTTCACGCAACGGCCCCACATGATAGCACTGACAATCGACGAAAATTATCATCCATCAAGATAATGTCCGATGCTTCCTTGGCCACCTCGGTTCTGTGAATCCCATGGAGAATCCAATGTGGGCTGTCTTGAGAGCAGGCCATCGTTCGTTCGTCTCCGGTGACACCGATAATATCACCAATTCCTTGAGCATCTCGACCAGGATTCGCTGACGTCAGGCGAGGATCGTGCAAGGACCTGCAATCGCAAGGTACTTTCATGACGTCCAGCGAGAGCGTGCGGAAGTGTGGCCCATCCATGATAATGCCATCAGTGTAGATGTTGCATTGCTGCGCGATCGACCGGGCAGTGAGCACGTTGTCTCCCGCACACATCGTCACATGGACGCCGGCCTTTTTACATTTGGCTACGGCCTCTCGGACACCTTCTCGAGAGGGTCATCGATGCCGGTAATACCAATAAGCGTGAGGTCAGTCGCTAAATCATCGTATTGAACCTGCTAAAGGCCAATCAACGGCTAAGCTTTCCAGCAAGGAAAGAATCTGTTACCTCTCCGTCATCCATAGGCTGCACGCCATTAGGGGGCCAGCTTCTAAAGTCACGATAACACAACGCGATCGTGCGCAAAGCCTGAGAAGCGTAGAACGCGATCGTGCGTTGGATGTTGTCCTCTTCAAGCTCCCCAATTGGCGCCGTCTGAACCCACTTCCGCCTGGGACGTTGTTCGCTTCATCGCGATGCACAACCACATGACGCGTGCACTTCCGCGAAAGAACTCGCTTGCGCCATTTATAAACAGGCCGTAGAATTCATCAGGAAATCGCACGACACACCCCATCTACTTGTAATCGCTCGAAAACGGGATAATTTGAACGACGTCGGCAGCGTCACGTATGTCTTGTAGCTTGCCCACCAGGGTTTTTGCAAACTTTAACAGCGCTGTCTCTGTTTGTTTCCGATAAACACGGCCATACCGCTCTCAGGGTCCATGTCTTCAAATGCGGTCGAGTTGATGGCAATAGAGCATTGAGCAACTCTACCAGCTGGGGCGTAAGAACCGTGTTGAGGTTCGATAAATCGATAGCAAAGTCCTTGCGTTTGGGCGGCTCGTGTCTTCATTGCTTGCTTTGTCGGGTTCTCGTCAAGCTTCCGAACAAACTTGGCATGAATCCCGATTGAGCCAGCAATGACGGTCATCTCGTTCTGCGTGAGAGTACCGGTCTTGTCGGTACATATGACCGAGGCATTTGCTATAGTCTCGCATGATCCAAGCACACGGACAAGAAGATTCGCCTTTGTCATTCATTCTGTTACGAAGGCCAAGGCTAATGTGACAGCAAGCGGAAGTCCTGTGGTTGACAAGTGACGTCATAACCAGATCCTCAAATCAGAATGAACTGCAACAAATACCTTCAGGAACCGCGACAACTACGATGGTCACAGCGATGATGAGGATTTGCACGAAAAGATTCCTTTTCACTCGATGTCCTTCGAATTGTCACGGTTAGTGGATAGTTGAAGGATATGCTACGGTACCACAATTACCTCGGGGATCTTAGTAGCAGGTTCCAACAAATAACCGAATTAAAAGCGAGACGAAAAGGAGTCCACCAGCAATGCTTCCGACCTTGGCGATAACCTCCGCCAAGTCATTCAGCTTGAGCTGCAACGGTGTCTCGAAATCGCGATGTAAAGCTATAAATCAGTCTTGTCAAAATGCAAAATTTAAAGGGGAACATGGGACGAACTCATCATGATGCGACCATTGAAACTCTTTGTCCGTACGGAAATGATCATAGGAACCAACCCCTTCAACGACCTTACTCCCGCTTATTACAAAGCAGTCCGTATGACCAAGCAAATCCAACCCAGAAGGATTACCCTCCGCAGGCCACTGGTGCTTTCGCCGTCACCAACAAGACTGTCAAATCAAACTCTGCGAAGCGCCTATCCCTGAGTGCGATGCATTCTTGGTAAGAAAGCTTCTGTATCCGACTCGCCTGTCGCGCCGGACTCCATCGCAGGGAATAACGTCGCCGGGCTCGAGCAGCACAATATCACCCACGAGAACGTTGTGTACGTGGATCAGTTGTTCTCGGCCATCACGGAGGGCCTTGACGAAACGGTCTTCTCTCTTCTCGTTCAGAGCCTCGAACTGTTTCTCTTTTTGCCAGTCATTTACGGATCCGACACCGACGACGATAAGGACAGCAACAAGGATAGTGACGCCCTCGACCCAATCTACCGGGGTTCCCCTTGGTGGAGAGTCATGCCGAAGTCCTGGAAGAGGCCGAGCGCGAGCGATACTATGGCACAAGTCGACAACAAAACCCGTGGTAGGGAACTATCAGGTTTGAGAGCCAGAAAAATCACTTTGAACTTACGAAAACCTTGTCCTGGAGCGCTAGCCATATCAATTGAAGCAAGCTCTTGATTGGGCGTCGGAGAAGGATGTTCTGACCAAAAATTCGTAACCTATCCTCGACAGAGGTCCCGTACACGCCCTCGGAAGACTGAATCGCAGACGCAAGATGACTTGGTGGCAATCCCGTTTCGGTACTCAGACCGTGAGTGGGATGAGTCCCAAGGCCACGAAGTAGTGCACCAACGCCGCCCAAGTCCTCGAGGGTCTCTAAGCTCTTCGGGTCCACAAGACTCGTGAGCTGAAGTGATTTGAATGCAAAGGGATGAACATCCAAATCAACTTTTTGCTTGAGATCTAACATGGCAGGGTGTGCGAGCTCCGCTCCCTTGCGCTGAACGCCTGCATTATCTCCATCATTTCGAGTTGTGTCCGAGCCGGTATCACTGGGAGATGGTGACAGCCGCCTAACGCGATGTACAGTCTTTGTGAAGAAACTGGTACGAATGAAGGACGTTCGGCTGAGCTTCTGCCAATGCTACCTATGCTCTTTCGGTGATGACCCTCAGGCTGAGGGGGTGGCGCAAGATCTAAAGAAGACGATCCGTCATGTACGTCGGGGTTATTGTCGCGTAAAAGTGTCGAGTTTGCCCAACGAATCGAGCCAAAGGAATGGACAGAGGCGGTGGGGAAAGGAGGCGGTGGCAACGATGAATTGTCAACGAGATGTGACGGTGAACCAAAGGCATCGAGAGAACTTTGCACCGAGCTCGGAAGCCTCGGGAGGGGGGTGAGGACCGCGGGATGGGAGAGACCGTGGTCATCTGACGATGAGAGAGGTGGGAGGCGGGAACTGTCGAGGGGTGGGAGAAAAGGGCAACTGCAGATGAGGGTGGATTGTTATCGTAAAGCGTGTAGTGATTACGTGAACTTATTCATAATGTCGTTGCCCGCCTCCGGCGGATACTCTTCAGGTCGTTCACATCGACTCCCTCGCGGCTGCCCTCGCCAAACTAAAAGTCGTTATCAAAATTGAGGATCTCATCAAGGTCGTACATGATGAGGACGAAGCCAAGCGTGCTAAAGTGGCCGCTGAAGTGGCCCAACGACGCGGTGCGCTCTCTAAACGTGACTCCTTGCCCGCTCTCTGACAATGAACCTGGCCAATGCATCCAGTCGCTCTCCAACCAACCGGGGAAACTGCCGGCCTCAAATTCACCACCATCTCCGAGTTCATCGCCAAGCCTACCAAACCCGCCATGTCGATCCATTGGCGAAGGAACGTCGTCGTCGTCTCCTCGAACTTACCGAACAGTCCTTTCCCGACGCCAAGGTTTCGGATCCGTTCTCATTGACTGGCTCTCTTTGTCCCAAGATGTCGCCGCCAATAAGCTTCCCTTCATCGTGACAAGCGCCACAGACACGTCTGACAATCCGCCTCAATCCGTCTTTGAGAACACCTGGTGCCTCTGGGACACTGGTGCTCAGACCTCATTCATGGTCACCAGCCAGCTTGGTGTCGCTGTGAGGGACAATAAAACCGAAGGCAATGCCATCCTGGATATCAAGTGCGTCTTGTTCCATTATTCGTGACTTGCAGCTCTGTTTGCTCATGGTGTATATCAGCTTCTCGGGCGTGAACCAAACCATAGGTTCACTCACTCACTTCCGCCCTCAGCTCCCCAATGGTGTGTCGTTCATTATCCTCGGTCAGCATGTAAGTCCAGTTCGACTTCTCGCTCCATTTAGAACACTGGAAATAAATTCACCTCACCTGTCATCCGTAGGCTCTTCTCAACCGTCTGCAGTATCAAATCCAGCTCGTGTTGGTCAACCCTCAGCTCTCGCAACTATTCCCGGAGGCGTATGGTCAAATTGAGTGAGCCTTCCACATCCATCTTTTCTCGTTGGGAACCTCTGCTAAAGCATTGCAGACTGGTCACTTGGTCCGATCCAGTGAATGACCAACTTGTTCCCCTTTGAGCTGCACCAGGATATCCGGTCTCGCTTTCGTGTGTACACTATAAAACATGTATTTTTTTGTTGCTCTGTATGAATACTTTTGGTATCGCGGCACTTGCTGCTGAATGTACAAATGTTGGACGGAAGTGTAAGGCGTTTTCCGGGCACCCCCAAAACCCCAAACCCGCCCCTTGATCATCATAATATGCCTCAATGAACACTTTACGTACTAATTTCAAAACGGTCGCGCAGTCGTGCTCAAGCGTGCGTCAAGAGCACCTGCTCGGAACCTGCAACGCCACGAAACCGAGAACGGACAGAACCAATCGAGCGCCATCCGAGTAGACACATTCCTGCCTTGAGGATGCCCTCGACCCCTCAAACCATCGTGGATAAGTATCTTGACCAAATCCAAGATCTATTCGGTAGTAAAAACAATAGCCGCCTCCGGAAGGGGGAAGTAAAATGCGAATGGAAAAGGAAGGCATGCACGCATCTACAACACGAGCACACAATCCCTTCGGACACATCAGATGAAAGCCCATCAATACCATGATTTTCCCGTGGAACGGTTCATTCATACTCACTACATGCCTGCAGACGTCATCAACGTAGCCAAGTATTGCACAATTGGCCATCCTGGCCATGCCTTATGATAAATGCGACTTCTGATATTAACTCGGCACAAGGGGGTCTACAACAACAGTTTGTTTCCATCGTTGATGGGATCTGGATCGTCTGGCAAAGGCCGTGAAATGAAAAGCACGGAGAGGCAGTACTTCAGCCACCAACCTTGAACGTGGAGAGCGTCGTCCTCTCTCCGAGTTGAGCTGTGTATTCAGATACGGCCGTGGGCGAGACAAGCAGATCAAGAAGTGACATTCTGTTACAAAGCCACATCGATCGAGGACGGTGAATTATAAATTATAAATCGACTCTTCTCGATTACAACGCTTGCAAATAAACTTGATACTGGCCAGACGCAGGTGGAGATGCATAGGGTGTAATCGCTAGCGAGGCAGCGGGGACTGGAGTTGGAGCTGAAGCTGGCACATCATGCGTGATGATGGATGATAGGTTCTTCGCCATCAACGGTCGATGCAACCACGTCAGGAACAGCAACAGAGTCCAAGTCTGATGTGGGTGCAGGCGACGTAGATACTCGTTCAGGCGGTGCACCGTCGTCAGAGACAGGATGCACCAACGTGGTGATGGTGATAGTGGTGGTGCCGCGCACCGTGGCAAGCGGCGCGGTGGGCGGGCTAGAACTTGATCTTGTTCCGTTTGCGTCGCCGGTGTTATTGGAAGTGGTACTAGAAGCACTGGCATGCGATGGTGGACCTGATGAGTTTGGCTGGCGCGTCTGTTGCTGTTCGTAGCGCCCTATGAGGTTTGCGACGGACTGGCGTGTTCGCTGGTCGGGGAGTGGCCTAGAGGCGGTGAAAACGATCGGAGGATCACTAGTAGCACGCGATGGTGGACCTGATGAGTTAGGCTGGCGCCTCCGTTGCTGGTCGAAGCGCCCTATGAGGTTTGCGACGGACTGACGTGGTCGCTCGTCGGGAATGGCCTAGAGGCGGTGAGAACGATCAGAGGATCAGATAGAAAGATGCACAAATAATATCCACCAAGAAGGAACTTACATGTGCAGACGAGTAAAGATGGACGGAATGTAAGAGAAGGGAGAAAGAGATGTGTCCTTGGACGCGTTGTTGTTTGCCGCCTAGTACCGCGTCTTGACCAATCAGGCAACGGCAATTGCAATCCGTGTTTGAACGTCATGTCATGATATATCCCTATTTCTAGGAAGTACCAACTTGTAAGTTCGTATGGTAGGTCTATGTGCAATAAAAAACTTAAAATAGAAAGCCTTTATAAAGATTGTAATTGTATGTATGAAAGCGATCATTGCCAATGAGGGTATGAGTGATGAATGCTATCTTACGCTACTTGGTCTATCGCAGTTGTATGTTGGTTGGTCATGATTGAAGAGGGTAGCAAGAAAGGAAAGAAGATGGTACGGTGAAAAGCTCCCCTCAAGACTAGTCGGAGGCCAACGTGCAGACAAGGCCTGAGTATCTCCACGTGCATTGTGGAAACGGTACCGGGACACGGTCCGCAGTACGTCGTGCACACGCTCAAGATGGCATCACCAGCCGAGTAGACTGGGGAGGAAAAGGTGTTGGCCAGATGAATGGCAGAATTACGCGCTAAAACCCACTCCTGACGCCTCGGAGTTCCTTAGCGCGGGGTAAGCGGTCTTGACGCTGAGCCGAGTAATCTGAACACAGGATCATCGCGATGTGTTTCTGGGTGTACTTCAAACTTATTCTCCCAGAGAGCAGCAGATGATCTCGATGGATCAAAGCCGGCGGGATCCGACAGCCAGCCCTGAACACGGGGTTGCCAGTTGGATGCAACCACCAGGGTAGGGACCATTGCCAATAGTCCAGACCTGAAAATGGCAGGACCGTTAAACCCGCGGTTCTTAGCATGATTCAGTAGCACTTACACAAGAGGTGGACAATCAGGATTAGGGGCCGCCGATCGGCTCTTGCGAACAAATGATGAACTACGCATGCGGCCACCGCGAAGCTTGGAAAATGTGCCTAAATTGTCGCGTACGCGATCCAAGGCAAACGCAAAGCCAGGCTCGGCGTCGGGGAGCATCGTAGGTTGAACTTCCGGTTTAGGTAGTAACCGTGTCTTTATGAAGATACGCTCGCAGGGCTCGTTGGGGATGAGACGGATGAGAGCGCCCAGTGGGAGTGCAACGAAACCAAGAACAAGGGAGATGGCCCATTCTTTCCCACCCATACGGGTCACCTGGAAGGCTGCTCCACCGACAAGGCATATCAGGATTTGGGCAAAAACCTCTGTACGAAAAAAATCAAAAGCGATGCAGTCTCGCGAGGAAGTGACGAACCAATTGAAGTGATAGCTATGAAGTACCAGTTCTTCAGTACACCCTCGAAAACGTTCAGTTTTCTGTCCAGGCGGCGGCTATTAAAGGAGTTCCAATCTGGGCAAACACAAACGCGTTGAAGACAAGCGTCTGAACAACCGCATTTTGGTGTTTTGTTTGCGTAGAGTCGCTAGTATCGAACCCAAGAATCTTTTTCCCAAGAAGTGGAAGATAAGGATAATGACGATCAGGTACGTCGACTGCCCGACGATCTGCTTAATCATGTTAACAGTGAAGAGCGGGTCCGATCTCTTGTCGGGCTTGCGGTCTTCAAGCAGGGCTTCTGAGGCCGGATCCGTCGCGAGCGCAAGTGCGGCAAAAGTGTCCATTATGAGATTGATCCAAAGAAGCTGCACTGCGCTGAGGGCCGATTGCTCTGACTTCGCTGCGAGGGCTGTGATGAACGTAATGACGACGGCTGTAATGTTGGTGTTGATCTGGAATTGAAGGAACTTTCGCACAGCGTCGTTCACGCAACGGCCCCACATGATAGCACTGACAATCGACGCAAAATTATCATCCATCAAGATAATGTCCGATGCTTCCTTGGCCACCTCGGTCCCTGTGACTCCCATGGAGAAACCAATGTCGGCTGTCTTGAGAGCAGGCCCATCGTTGGTGCCGTCCCCGGTGACGCCAACAATTTCGCCACGATCCTTGAGCATCTCGACCAGGATTCGCTTGTCGTCAGGCGAGGATCTTGCAAGGACCTGCAATCGCGGGGCAATAGACTTCATGACGTCCGGCGGGAGCATGCGGAAGTGTGGTCCTTCCATGATAATGCCTCCAGCAGTGTAGATGTTGCATTGCATCGCAATCGAGCGGGCAGTGAGCACGTTGTCTCCCGTACACATCGTCACACGAACGCCGGCCTTTTTACATTTGGCCACGGCCTCTCGGACACCTTCTCGGACAGGATCCTCGATGCCGGTAATACCAATAAGCGTGAGGTCACTCGTCAAGTCATCGAACTCAACCTGCCAAAGACTAGTCAGCGGTTAAGCTTTCTGATAAGTAAAAAATCTTACCTCTCCATCATGCATAGGCTGCACGTCATCGGGGGGCCAGCTTCCGAAGTCGCGATAACACAACGCGATCGTGCGCAAAGTCTGAGAAGCGTAGAACGTGATCGTGCGTTGGATGTTGTCCTCTTCAACCTCCCTAATTGGCGCCGTCTGAATTCCACTTCCACCTGGAACTCCATCGCGATGTACAACCACATGGCGCGTACACTTCCGCGAAAGAATTTCGCTTGCGCCCTTTATAAACAGGCGGTAGATTCCATCCGAAAGTCGCACGACACACCCCATATACTTCCGATCGCTCGAAAACGGGATCATTTGAACGACGTCGGCAGCGTCACGTATATGCTTGTAGTTTGCCCAACCCAGCTTCTTTGCGAACTTCAACAACGCCGTCTCTGTCTTGCTTCCGATAAACACAGCCACACCGCTATCGGGATCCACGTCTTCAAATGCGGTCGAGTTGATGGCAATAGAGGCATTGAGCAACTCTGCTAGCTGGGGCGTAAGAACCGTGTTGACGTTCGATAAATCGATAGCAAAGTCCTTTGCGTTTGGGCGGCTCGTGTCTTCATTGCTTGCTTTTGTCGGGTTCTCGTCAAGCTTCCGAACAAACTTGGCATGAATCCCGATTGAGCCAGCAACGACGGTCATCTCGTTCTGCGTGAGAGTACCGGTCTTGTCGGTACAGATGACCGAGGCATTTGCCATGGTCTCGCATGATCCAAGCACACGGACAAGAAGGTTCGCCTTTGTCATTCGTTTTGTTGCGAAGGCCAAGGCTAATGTGACAGCAAGCGGAAGTCCTGTGGTTGACAAGTGACGTCATAACCGGAGCCTCAAATCAGAATGAACTCCAACAAATACCTTCTGGAACCGCGACAACTACGATGGTCACAGCGATGATGAGGATTTGCACGAAAAGGATTCCTTTTTCACTCGATGTCCTTCGAATTGTCACGGTTAGTGGATGGTTGAAGGATATGCTACGATACCACAATTACCTCGGGGATTCTTAGTAGCAAGTTCGACAAAGAACCGAATTAAAAGCGAGACGAAAAGGAGTCCACCAGCAATGCTTCCGACCTTGGCGATAACCTCCGCCAAGTCATTCAACTTGAGCTGCAACGGAGTATTCTCAGAATCGCGACGTAAAGCTATAAAATCAGTCTTGTCAGAGGGTCGAAATGCAAAGGGAAACAAGGGACGAACCCATCATGATACGGCCATTGAAACTCTTTGTCCCAACGGCAATGACCACGTAGGAACCGACCCCTTCAACGACCTTACTCCCGCTTATTACAAAGCAGTCCGTATGACCAAGCAAATCCAACCCAGAAGGATTATCCCTCCGCAGGCCACTAGTACTTTCACCGTCACCAACAGGACTGTCAGGATCAAACTCTGCGAGGCGCCTATCCCTGAGTGCGATACATTCTTGGTAAGAAAGCTTCTTGATCGTATCCGACTCGCCTGTCGCGCTGGACTCATCGCACCGTACATTGTGACCAGAGAGGAATACTCCATCGCAGGGAATAACGTCGCCGGGCTCGAGCAGCACTATATCGCCCACGACAACGTTGTGTACGTGGATCAGTTGTTCTCGGCCATCACGGAGAACCTTGACGAAGCGATCTTCTCTCTTGTCGTTCAGAGCCTCGAACTGTTTCTCTTTTTGCCAGTCATTTACGGATCCAACTCCGACGACGATAAGGACAGCAACAAGGATAGTGACGCCCTCGACCCAATCTACCGGGGGTTCCCCTTCAGGGCGAGTCGTGCCGAAGTCTTGGAAGAGGCCCAGTGCGAGCGATATTACAGCGCAAATCGACAACAAAACCTGTGGTAGGGACCATCAGGTTGAGAGCCGGAATGAGTGTAATGCTTTGAACTTACTAAAACCTTGTCCTTAAGCGCTAGCCACATTAATTGAAGCAAGGTCTTAATTGGGCGTCGGGGAAGGATGTTCTGACCAAAAATTGTTGCCTATCCTCGACAGAGGTACTGTACGCGCCCTCGAAAGACTGAGCTGCAGCGGGAAGGCTCGCGCCTGAACCATCCCCAAGGCTGACCGTACTCTGCAGTCCTTGGGGCTCACCAGCAGGGGATGTAACCATAATGCCAGGCTTTGGCACATCCTTCTCCGTGGCGTGAGACACCGTGAAACTTTGGATGGCCGGATCAGGAGACGCAAGATGACTTGGTGGAGTCTCCGTTTCAGTGCTCAGACCGTGAGTGGGATGAGTCCCAAGGCCACGAAGTAGTGCATTAACGCCGCCCAACTCTTCGAGGGCCTCTAAGCTCTTCGGGTCCACAAGACTCGCGAGCTGAAGTGGTTTGAATGCAAAGGGATGAACATCCAAATCAGCTTCTTGCTTGAGATCTAACACGACAGGTCGTGCGAGCTCAGCTCCCTTGCGCTTGACGTCTGCATTGTCTCCCTTCTGTCCATCGTTTCGCGTTGTGTCCGAGCCGGTATCACTGGGAGATGGTGACGACCGCCTAACGCGATGTACAGTCTTTCTGAAGAAGCTGGTTACGGATGAAGGACGTGATCCTGCGTCTGAACCAGGATCTACGTGGGTATGGGTGGGAGAGGGGAGTGTACTGGTCAAGTCAGAGCGAGCGGAGCGCAGAGGACTGAGTCTAAAACTCGACGTTTCGTCTACGTCACGATCGGCTGAGCTAGTGCCAATGCTTGTTACAGTACCTATGCTACCCTTTCGGTGATGACCCTGAGAGGGTGGAGCAAGATATAGAGAAGACGACCCGTCATGTTCCTCGGGGTTATTGTCACGTAAGAGTGTCGTGTTTGCCCAGCGAACCGAGCCAGAGGAACGGGCGGAGAGGGTGGGAGAAGGGGGAGGTGGCAGCGAGGAATTGTCAGAGAGATGTGAGGGAGAACCAAATGCGTCGAGAGAATTTCGCGCCGACCTCAAAATGGGGGTCGGGGGCGAGAGATAGCCGTGGATGTCTGAAGGTGGGGGAGATGGAGGGAGACGGGAACTATCGAGGGTGGGGAGGGAAGGGCAAGTACAGATGAGGATGGATTGTTATCGTCTTGTACGCCGACTACAGCGATCTGAGGAATGTCGAGGTCATCAGAGGCCATACAGTCCAACGGTACCGAACAGAACGGGGGGGGGGGAATTTTCAACCGTGCAACCCTCCGTAGTAATAAAGAGCCCTTAGAGGCTGTGCTTCCCGATCAATCTCTTGGCATTTCTCCCCTTTTCTCACGCACAATAGCCCCAAGACATACTGTATCCTCCCAACTATCCACTCAGAGTCAATTCTCCTCTTCTGATTCTCCACACCCTATACTCCACCAGCTTATCTCAGCCATTGCCAAGGATGCACTGCACTGCTTCCTAATGTCATGCATATACAGCCAGGCAACAGCACGGATCACGCATGTGGGCTGCGTCATCAGAACTTCATGCACCCCTCGAGGCCACAGGACCTCTTTGCCAATACGGTCTCCATTCGAGGATACATCTACAGGCCCCTATTGTCTGTCACATTCTCTATTTCGGTACTCTTTTCCGTACTCTAGAGTATTGGGCTGCCAACTACACCTTTAAGTGGATCAACAGCGCCGTATTTGCTGGTTACCTTAAGGGTACGATTCATCATTTCTCGCTAGAGTGTCACATTTGCGCCCGTTTATTATAACAAATACACAGCCCTCTAATCATACTGGCACCGTCCTCGGCTAGGGGTGCCACGATAGTAAAGGTTTGTGACGAAACCCGGCGGCGGCACGTCGGTAGATCCACCACTATTTTTCGCTCTTGATGTCACAGAATCCTGGAGCAAGATGAAGCGCGAGTTATACCGCAGGTCACCCATGAACAATTATTCGCCTCGTCACCTCCTCTGGGATCTCCGCTCTTCGATGGTTTCGTGAGATAATCTTCGTCACTTTGATTGTTGAGGCTCTTTTTGCATTGCCAATCCCACACCACTATCCGCTCATGGATTGCCTGGTCGTTGACACTCAACGCTGTGTCTCATTCTGCCTCTTTGACCACATCACATGTGGACGGCTAAGCATAGACATTGTAATCGGCTAGGCGACGAAGCCCATTATACCGAAAAGGACACTGTTCCAGCTAGACCGCCTTCCCTATCAAAAATACTTCTATGGCCCAAGCATCAAGAGTCTTGTTGAGTGGCAAATCAGCGGCAAGCTGATGCTCTGCGTCCAGGCTCGCTAGTAGGCACAAAATTATCGCAGCCATGATCAGATTCGAAGACACCCGTTAAATCTTTGAGTCCATAGCTAAGCCTTGAATACAACACCGTATTTTACAACTACGGAGTATATCTGTCCTCTCTTTGAACCGACAAGGTGGCTGTCGTATTGTGCCCATACCCAGTGAGAGCTGCAACTGCAAGCGTCAACAAAAGAAACATCAATGGATGCCACTTCCGATACAATTGTGCCGCGAGATCACAGGTATGCTGCTATATACTGCATGTACTGTCGAAGTCTACGGTATGGCAAAGCGCAAGAAGCTGTGCTAGTGCAACCTGCGTTGGCCGCCATTGTACTCTTACGTTCCTTCTGGACTACAATATTACGGACAGAGACAGTCAAGAAATATCACAGCCAGGCACCGGATCTATTACATAGCCCCCTACCTCGATTTTCAAGAACTATGCAAAACGAAACTGCGCCGGAGCCGGTGGATATAACCATTAGAATATGCCGCATAGCTGTGGGCCTCGTAGGCTCGTAGGATCCGTTGCACCACAGAAAATCCGCAGCTGCCAGCTTTGCTATCTCCGACAAGCATCGGCATGGGCGAGAAGCCGCATTCACCATGGAGTCACCTTTGGTGCCGTTAAAAATGTTCGTTTGCACAGCAATGCTCCGCGCATTCTAGATGTCTTGGCTGCTCCACATTGAGCAGCCCCAAAATACAACTGGAAACACCCAAACAGAAGCTCTATCCTCTGCAGAGAAAGTTTTCTGAAAATTTGGGTGCCTCACGTCAGTCACGTTCAATGATGGCACATTAGATTGCCGATGTCCGTCCCGAGTCGGAGTTGTAACGCGGCACAACTCCGGGCAACCGATTTGCAATTAATAAAAAACCTCTCTCCTTTGTCCATTTGCCCTTGGGCCCGTCATTTAAACCAACAACGCGGGAGTATGGAGGGGGCGGAAGACGCCCAGTTGGATGAAAGTCAGGAGGCGAAGCTTATCGGCTGCTGAGTCGTGATTCACCTAAATCGGGACATCCGGTGGGGGCTGTGCTCAAAATATTAAACGTGCACCGCCGAAATTTCTGGGATTTTATTATGCCAGCCTAGATCGGTCGTGGACCTTACACGTGGTGAATAATTGAGGGGATTGTGCTTTACTTGGCAGAATCGGTTGCGCCAGCTGAGTAAATGTTTGAAAGGAAGACCCCAAATGGGGAATGGGATCACTACGCTTTCCATCTTCGGACTACGCTACGTAGGCAAAGGCTGTGCGATCTTGCGGCGGCACATCTTGGGTGCCCTACATGAGAAAACCCATGGGTTTAAATATCCGAAGTGGGTCAGACCGATAAGATCCGTATCGATGGGACTACAGTAGTAGCACTGTGCCAGAGCTCACCCCAGGCGATGCAACGAGGGATGCGGCACAAGAAGGCGTGATACACGCCCACTCGGCATGCCCCACCGTGTCAGAGAAGAATGGTGCTACGTTTTGAGGGTACGTGACTTTCGGCCACGCTGGCGCAGCCTCGTGCCCACGATTGCGAGTGATGCCTAAGCGTATAACCTCTTGCCACAAGGAATCGAAAGTGGCCACGATGATTCCAAATCACGGAGATCGCTCGCTCGCTCGAGGCTGAGTGGTGATTCCGATGTTCCAGCGCCAACGATCCCCATTGGTCCTTCCTTTCCGAACGGGTACGTTTCAGGCCTTTCTTCCATCACTCGTCACTGTTTGTGATACACCATCATTCCCCCAAAGCATCACCCTTGCAGGGGTGACAATAGAACTCAGAGACAATGATCAATGATTTGTTACCAAATACATCGAGCTCACCACTTTATGCCCACTCGTTCCCGTCACGCCAAGCCAAAGATTACAACATTGGCCGCGGCCGTTATCAGCGGAGATAGTGTGCATTTACCCGTTGTCGTCCGTCCGTGCAGCTCAGTAAAGTTGCAACCTTTAAGCTCATTTCATGAGCAGTTCCCGTTGCATTATTATCATGCGATTCTTTCGCAATGTAGTGTGTAAGACTGCGGGAAATCACGAGGTTCCCTCGAGGTAATGAAGGTTGCTAAGCGTCCGCATGATTGAGAAGCAACACGTAAAAACAACATAATGGGTCTTGGCACACCGTCATCCTTGGTCAAGCGAGACGGGGAGCGGCCATGAGGCTAGAATTCCACGTTCTGGAAGTATGACTGGAAGTATCTGTTTGTTATTGCATCGCGAACAAAGCAGGTTCCATCTAAAGGAAAAGCAACCGATGGCATTTTCAGTACAATACAGTAGCAGAACCAGGGCCTTATCTGTGGTGATCAGAACAATAGGCATATGTGACAGGGGATAAAGCAGCATGGATGGTGAGAATGGACCAAACTGACAATCCAAGTATCCCATACCAGCCGGGCATGTCTATCATACGGTGAGTCATTCGAAAAGGTTATCATGGGGCCTATCACGCACCGATGCTCGTCCTCGTCTCCACTCGGGCGTAATATACAGGAGCGCTGCGGGTATTACTTTCGATTTCACAACCTTTGGAGAAGTCACTCACCTATTCTTCCAAAAAACCCTAAGTCAGAAATTGGGTCACAGCCTCTATCAGGCCCCTCATCGCCTGGCCACCCCAGAAATGTGACGCGCCAGGTATCCTCACGACTTCCAGCACACTTCCTCCCCGTTCAGCCGACCACCCCTCGACCACCCCTTCACCACCCGTCTCCTGCTGATGCTCCTCTTCGCTATCTCCTTCACCAGTAGTATCGTCACCCGTGGCAAGTTGCCCTAACGCCTCAGCCCACGCGTTGTACGCTTCTACAGCCGTGAAATCATCCGCATCGCCTTGGCATAACAATACGCGCGCCCCGGGCTGGCGCACGAGGTCCTCGAGGGCGCGCTGGTACGTCCGTGTACGGAATGCGGTCAGCAATCCGCGCGGTCCTAGTGGGTATGATACCAGGATATGTGTAGTGAGAAGCGGCGCTGGTAGAACGGGGTGCAGCGATGCGATGAGTGCACCATTCGAGTATCCCTGTGTGGAGAAGGGAGGGGAGAATAGGATTAATGCCAGTGTTTCAGCAGCCCCGATTCGGTCGGTCTCGGGGGACATGGGGAAAGGGGAAAGAGGTGAAAATACTCACGATAAACACCACCTCACGCACGTCGTTGAGTCTCTTGACAGCACATTTCACAAGTTCCCGTAAATCCTCTCCCTCTTGTAAGCCCGTAAATGACTTCCAACCTGATGAGAGCCCGACACCGCGCGCGTTGTAGCGCAAAACGTAGAATTTGTGATAGTGAGTGAGTGGGCGAACGAGTGCTGCAAGTACTCTATTTTTATTACACCCCCACGAGTGGTAGAACGAACGGGGTGTCGTTGAACGTCGATTCTCAGGAATATGATGGTTATCAGAACGCACGGGTCATCCATGTTTCCCCCCAGCCGAGCCCAAGGATGTAGACAGACAGCGAGTCGCCTTCCCGGCGGCGATGCCACACCGCGTTCCTCATCCAACTCTGTTACTGGACCCGGAGGCGTCAGGAACACTTCAAGCTTAAGTCCTGATGGTAATTCGAGGATCCTTGGGAACGTCACCGTCACTGGCCGTTCCAAGGCAGCCATTATTTGGAGTCGAGGTTGAGTGTTAGTATGTCGCCTTATGGATTGACCAATATACTGTGGTTGATATCTTCGTTCCTGAGGATGGTGTGTGAGAGGACAAAAAGAGTATCCATCACAGGAACCCGCCACCGAGGGACCGTGACACGCCTGCCATCCACCTATTCAACCACACGTGACACGTGCCAAGCGCCAGACGAGTTATCTCCAAACGCATTTAATCGACTGAAAGACCTGCTGTCACTACGACACCGATTCGACACTCCTACTCATACCTATCAAAAAAAGGAAAAGGATGGAATAAGGTGGAGAGCAAAGAGCCAAGTGAGAAATGCGGTGTGAAGGCGGGACCAGTGTGCCAGTGACCAGTATCACGGGCGGCGGGCCCCTTAAACCTGTGCATAACTGGAACTGAATGGACAAAGGACCCGAGTTATGACACCAATTCTGTGACGAGATACCTTGGCGAGCGCCTTCTGACTGGTGATAGCGGTCGAGTCCTGACGACGGTGAGTGTATATCTATAAGGGAGGCAAACTGGGATGTAAAAGTAACCACGGACACTCGAGCGAGCTGATTTATGTGCCTCCGTCTGTTATCGCCGTATCTTATCTGCTTTGACCTGCATACAGCAGGACGCCACCAAGGACCCAAGGTGCCGGTCTGGGGTGCGGTGAACTTGCCTAGGCCCAAATTGCTCCGCAATGCCGGATTAAGACTACTATTCCGACACGATAGAGGAAATTCAACGCCAATGTTATTGGGATCAACTACAGTATCGAAGGAAACCAGATACAGCCAATATTAGGTTCTGTCAGACTTGTGATGTATGCTAAACCCGAAGGTCGTAGCTCCTCCCGGCACTACTGTATTGTAATAGATATGCCATGTTGAGCGATTCCGAGGAAATCATTTCTCATCGGTCTTCACTTGACAGCGTTTTTATTGATGACCCAGCGGGAAACTGCTGTCTTGTTCATGAGGCCAGTCTTCATGACCACGCCAAGATATGGGTAGCATTTGATGGTGTTCCGGCAAGAAGCCAAGAAAGCACTACTGTGCGTGAATAGAAGCGAGGGAACGCCACTGAAAACAGATGATCCACATGCTGTTTCCTGCATCACTCACCTGCAACTCGTCCTTTGGCAAATTGGCCCACACTACACAGGTTGTGTGGCTTGCAATAGAGAAGATAAATGACGGCGCCCGCACTAGCTTGTCCGCCCAAGTTGCGCCACATCAATATCTTCAGTTTTCGCGCGCTGTCTTACCACAACTTGAACCCTTTAGTTGCTTCGATAGGCATCCAGCGCTTCCTTCAACAGCAGCTTCGACCCAGAATCCCCAAAATCACCGCCGACTAGTCGACATCTGAGCGTCTCCGGGTCTTGAACTCGACCATCGTCACCAACTGGAACTTGAATATGCCAACAAGATAGTCTCCGCACGCCCACAAGTCTGGAGGGATAATGTTGTGCTTCGTTGATGTTTCATCTCTGGTCGATTGGGTTTCAACCTTGGGCACGAACCGCGATTGAGATCCACTGCAGCTATCAATTACCGTGTTAGACTCGTCCAATCGTCTAATTCGTCCTCCATGAAAAACGGACAGACCAAGTCACCGATTAACAGTCGCGGACTGCGTTCAGTCTATACCATCCGCCCATGACCACATTCTTGGGTTTGGGGTCTAAATTATGCTGTGAAAACAGCAACCCTCAGGGATTGGGCCGAGAATGACCGTGGTCCGCGAGGGGGGGGGGTTAAATGCAAGTAATCACGAAGCGGGATCCTCCATTGGCAAAATAAGCGATCATTCTTGCGATAGCGAGGTCACAGACGCCATATAGATCTTGAAGACAACTTGTGAGCCATCCGGTGAGGGAGCGCCATGCATTCTCTGTCCAAGCTGTCAGCCAGATCTGTCAGACGCTAGCCTCGACGGCCGAGCTGGGGGTGTTGCGAACGGAAGCAGCACAAGTGAAATCCCTCATTCAAGCCGGGACTGTCTACAACCAGGCAGGCAGCGATAGCGTCAGCGTCAGCAATAACGTGTGGTTCGAGGTCTTCTGGAATTTCAGGCCCCTTATCCTTTCGCACCACCAGAAGATTATCGTTCTCATCAGATACGCAAATGTCCTTCAGAGAGCTGAGCATTGCGCCTCACAGATGGTCAAAGGAAAAGGCCTGATGAGTGACAATAATTCGAGGCGACGTGGACGCCGCGTACGCGTACCCCAACGTCTACAACAGTCTGACGGTGAAGTTGTCAACAGTAGTTCCTTGGCAGACCTTGAGGTTTTTGGTGAGATCAAGGTGTAGTAACCTGTAGGTGTTATCGTTGTGAGGGAGCGCTCCATCCGTAAGCGGCCGTCCATACAGCCGATCGCAAGTCGAAAATTTTACCGGCGACAACTTCTCAACCACTTAGTTGTACTCATTCCGAGTCCAGTCACCACCGGATTTTGCGCTACGGATGAGATTTGCCAAAGCTGAGGTACAACAATGAAGGGTTGAGAAAGCCGTGCGAGGGCTGGTTTGGCCCCACGTGACATCGTGAGCGAGATTTCCCAGAGCGAGGTTGACGCGACGCGTCTCATTATGATCCTCCCCCTCACTCTCCCAGCCAAATCCTCCTCTCCGGATAGCCCCGCCCTCCCACCCGCCCTCGCCCGGCTGGGCTCATCCGAGCTCTTCCTCCTCGAGCTCCAAGGCGAGCTCGAAGTGTCCGGCGACAAGCACGGGCAGCTTGTCGGCCGCCTTACGATCGACGATACAAACGATGGCAAGGTACGTGCATTGTCCCTTCAAACCCGTCGTTCTTCCCTGATATATTTCTTTCTTTCTTTTCTTTTGGGTATAAAGGGCAAGCCGACACTGCGAATCGGCCATCACCTCTTAGAAGGCAAAATCGTCAGCTTACCCAAGCCTCTGGCCGTCCTGCAGCGCATTTGTGCGCCACCGCCACCACAACCACCACAAACAGATAAGGGTGGTGATGGTGACGTCGACGTCGACGTCGCCATACAACACGGTGACAACAAAGACGACAATAATGTGGCGACGTCTTACGCGATACGGACGCTCATACGCAAGAAGATCGTGTTCTCAAAGCGGCCGACGCCAATCGTCGGTTTAAGCGTAAAGATGAGCAGCTGATGTCTGGTCTAAGTGGTGGCGCGGCGGATGTAGATGGGGCGGCGGTCGGCTGATCGGGGACAATCAGGTGAAGAAACCACCCCATATCCATTCTACTCATACAGTACAGTTCGGAGTGCGTCGGCCAGAGCGATATTTCATATCGGGCAGTACGGTGTGAGACCTGGCTCGACTTGCTCCGCGCTGTTCCTGGCAGACGACCCCTTCGCAGAACTACTTAAGCGCTGATCGGGCTAGGTCAGGTACTTAGTCGGTATCATTTCTGGAAACAATAGGCCACTTTCGAGTTTCCAATCCGATATAGCTATCGGGTAAATGTGACCTGAGCTGATGATCAAATACTAGAGGCTTTCGTGTCATGTGGACATGGGGTACTTGAAACACATACACACTTCCATTTCATTCAACTTCTCGAGATGCGGTACATAACCGCCTACTGATATCCGTGCACACGCAGGCCAGAACATTCAATATAAATTACAGAAGCGCAACTAACATACAACCACAACAACAGAACCATAACCAACATACAAGTGCACTGAACCCCGAGGAGCGCAACGAAGCGCAACTTATCACCCATCAAGTGCACTGCGAAAGAGCTATGCCGGCACCAGTGAGACGGAAGTAGGAAGGACTTCGGATGCCATGAGAAGTACGAAGCACCAAGACGTAAGGAAGAATGCCCGATACCAAAGAAGCATGTACAACGAGGGTGCTCAAGAAATGGGGTGACAATCAGAGCACGGAGACTACAATACACTGGAATGTAAACCCTTGCAAAGAAGTCCGCTGGTTCGCGAGTCCAAAAAATTGGGGTTAGACTCCAGGCCTAAGCACGAACGCGAAGTATGTATGTAGGGTTTGATCAGCGAACTTGGGCAAGTGTTCAATGTGAGAAGATGTGCAGGTTTAAATTTTCCATCCATTTATCTTTTGGTCGATTAATAGTCAGGTGCTTGATAAGTAACGGTGCGGAGGAGTGCCTGGGTACGGATGATAAACTGGCGGACTGAGACGGCGGTGTCAAGGAAAAGAGTGACGTGCAAGTAAAGACCGACGAGAAAGACTGATAGGATAAATTAATTGAAACTGTCGAAGTGCCCTTTCAAGATGCGCTCTCCCATAGGGGATGGGGCACGATGCCTTGCGCTTGCGTTCGTCGATGGGCTGGTCACAGTCGCAGAGCGGCGAACCCTAGTCCGCCCTTCCCTATTGTTCTGATGCGCCGCAAAACTAGAAACAACAGGTGTCACAGCAGAAGGGGGTGGAGTAGCTGGCCGTGGAGGTGAAACAGGCCTGTTGGAGGCACCCTGGAAAAAGCCTTGTGTTGGTCAGTAAATGACAGTTTACTCATCGTATCGGAGGAACGAACGGAATTGAGACCACCACCGAGAGAGAGGCGACGAAGAACACCTGCACCACGCGCATGTTGCGCTTCGATTACAGGTGGGGCGGGAGCCCCCGGTTGGGGGGCCCGGCCATTACCGGCCCAAGCCGTAGTCGCACGACGTTGGTGGAGCGAGTTCCGAACTTCGATCTCCTGGCCATCGTCGTCTGTGAGAGGGCGATCGAGGCCATCAGTTGGGGTGATAAAAAATTTAACTGCAAAATTTGACTCCAACCGACCTTCGAAGACAGGGGGAGAAGATCCAAAGCTGGAAGGTCGCTTGTAAGGGAACGAGGCATTGGTTTTAGGGGAGGTACTGATTAAATAGGAAAGGAATGAAGGGCTGGTCGGAGAAGAGGGAGCGAGGTTGGTTGGATAGAGTGGATTGGGTGTCTGAACTGTTGGGGGGGAGGTGGGGGAGTCATCGGATGAAGTTGAGGGGCGACGGCGATGGGGAGAAGTGAGGATGGGGATGGGAGCAGCATGTTTATACTTGTGAACGTTGTTGCTGTCGCTGCGAGGGGAGTCGGTTGCGGTGGACATGATTGAATAATGAGAGGATGATGAGAGTGAAAGCGAAAGAGAAGATGGAGGGATCTTTGGCTGCCTTGGGTTGCACTATCTATTTATCATCCGCTCCATTCGCAGTTCGCGTTCACGTGGTCGCTCGTCCCTTTACGGGTAACTCTATTTTAGAGTTGGGTGAAGAGAATCGGACTCAGTCATTTGCAAATGCGAAATAGTCTTTTCGACGTGCTCTTCCCTGCTCATTTTCATCCATAATGTCCAAGTGGGGGATCACAAAGGCTGTGCGACGCGACTGTGAGCCTCACAGTGAGGAGGGCAAAAAGGGGGAGGGAATGATAGCATCTTCTGTGCAGAAAAAGGATCACGTTAACCCCCAATCGGATCGGACCAACAGCTTGGCTCACTTCACCCCACAATCGAAGCCGGGGCCAATATCCTCAAGGCCACTCTCTCCATCGCGCTCTTCTACTTCGTATTACGCCTACCTGAAACGTCAGTACTTCCCGTATATGTACACAGTGAAACCACCCCCATGGGAGTGGGGCGACGTGCTGATCGAATCAACGACATTTGGCGCAATCAACCTGCCTATTTGGATCCCATATTATCTCACAGGATACTTGTGTACGAGATGGCATCATCATATCACTCATACTCGCTTTTGTGGCTCCCGGGGCTGGGCGCCCTTATAAAGCCAACACACTTATCTACCAAACGCATATGAAACTGCAATTTCTGCAATTCGGAGATGATTTCAGACCTCTCTTCGGAGATAATCATAGATCCGCATCGTTCGGTCATCTGAGTCTGTGCGGCATATCCATTGTTCTGTGCTACTGACCGTTGTTACTCTCAGTGATAGACACAGAGAGCACACTTTCTACGGTTATCACTAACGGTTATCACTAATGAAAGAGGCATGAGTCCAGTAAGATCTAAACGGATTGTCACGTGTCAATCGATTTACATTCTGTGCCCATGACTCAGACCAATCGCACGGCAAGGCGATACCGCCGCACTTCGGCTTCGGAATATGGGCCTCATTGGGCAGGGATTAGGGGTATTGTGCTCGGATCTGGCGCGAGCAGAATGACCCAGATTGATTCCTAAATTCTCATCTTGTACGTGCCGGGCACGGGCGGGTAAACAGATTTGGAGGAAAGACGTCACTGGTCGGCAAGGTGCGGCAAATTACTGGGTCATGCCGCGGGTTCGGGTTCGGGCCATGGATTTCTCATCGGTCGGTAGTTGTATTACGAATGGCTCCTCCAACATCTCGATACATTCATCCACTGTTATGGACAAAGAGCAGGAATGGTGTAGTTGGACACCGTGTGATGGAAGGATCGCAGCAGGGTGAAATATCATAAGAGAGATCGGGTCCACGCTCCACCTCGGCACCGGATAGCTCCGCACGTCAGCCTCGAGGCATTGGTTACTATAGTGCTTACGGACGGTAGACAGGGAACACCCTTGAAAGCCTTCACTAGTTTCACTACTGGCACTTGTGCCATACCAGTCGGTGCATCTGAGCCTGGCGTTGTCGCACTTTGATCTACTCATATGATAAGAGTCCGTAGCGGCACCGTGGTGTGTCCTCGGGGCGCCGCCTGCAGTTAAGAAAGATCAGTCAAATAACTAAATCCCAATGTCCGTGGCTTGAGCTTTGAATGCGGGCTCATACAAGTCGAGCCCTTGCTTCCCTACTGTATTTCATAAAGACAAGCATGTGCAGCCTCCTGCACACGAATGTCACCAGATGTTTGCGTCGCACCTCAGAATTCTCGGAAAAGACGCCTGGGTGGAGTTGGTTGATTTCCACGACCCTGGCATAAAATTTGTTTCTCCCATAACGGCCAACGCCGCAAACCTAATATAATTACCTCTGCCTAGTGTGAGTTCGGTCATCCCTGCCCAAGAATATACAGTATAATGCGCACCTATGGACCCCGGCAGAAAGGAAACGGTAGAGAGTGACAACAGATCTCCACGGTTTCTTGGATTATGTTTATATTGATTCGAAATCTGTGATACAAACTCCGTCAAACTTAAGAGGACGGCATCTACTCCCCAGCCCGCGGCTTGGTTTTCGACGAAGAAAAATAAAACAAATTTCCAAGGGTGGAAAGCACGTCTCGTAGTCTTTCTCATCGTTTGTCAGTCACGAACATCCTTCTAATAATAATGATTGTTTCCGACTGCAGACGACTTGCGATACTTTTGTAAGACGAATGTACGGACAAGTCAAAGGAAAGAGTTTGCCTATCATAAGCTGTATTTCCAAAGTCCCATTTGAAGCAGTCCTACGACAGCGCGGATGAGAGAGTTCTGCCTCGGAACCACAAAACTTACCACGCAATCATCTTGTCGCTTCATGGGCGGTACTTCACGGCCCAGCTCCTCCGCCGCTGCCCACGGCTCCGACAATACCTTATCAACGAGTTGCGCAATAGCGTGTGTGCGCACATCGACAGACCACGACAGATTGGTCACTGTGTCGTATTCGATAATGTTTCCCAGGTGGCAGCTGTCCAGCACGAAATAAATGCATCAGCGGGGGTGCCCGATACAAAGGTTGATGATACCGATCACATACCGGCTCTCCATGGCATATCCTCCCAATGCGCAGCTTGAGAGCACACCATTGCACGTGCCCATCGCAATTGGATCTGCGGTATTCCACACGTGCGTGATGTGGTGCGTAGAAGGCTAAACAACGGTTACAATTACCCATCTAAAATAGAACGTGGTACGTACGGGAGTTGGAAGGTGCAGGCGTGTGCGGCCATTCGTTCGCCTGGGGGCTCGAACGTCACGACGGGAACACCAAAAGTGACTCCGAGGAGTGATGCGAGCGAGCCGCCAAGGGAATGCCCGATGACCCATATGTTTGCGTCGGGAACATCAAGGTGATGTTGTTATAGAGGTTCTGAAAGCCCAAGATGGGCATCGACACGCGGCAGTTCAGAAGAAAGGATTGAAACTCACGTTCCGATAGGGTAAAATAGGCTTTCTTCGATAAGGGCGTCTTCAAGGCAGTCCTGATTACATTTCCAGCCGCCTCGGTAGCAGTCGCACACTGTTGTCCACGACCAGTTGATACGTGCGCAACAGCAGCCGAACAGCAAGTTATCGTTCGTCTTATCTTTTCCCGTGGTCGGCCCCTTGTCAACCCACTGTGCGGACGTGCCTTTGATCGAAAGGACGACAGTGCTGTTGTCGTCCGTCGCGAAGATGTACCCCCTAAACCCGTCGTTATCTGGTTCCCACCCACCGGTTCGTGCTGCGGACGTCCGGAGCTTGGGTCAGCCCGCAAAGCCGCGACTCGGAGAAGACAAGAGAACGCACGATACCCCACTCATCCGTCAGATTGTACCATCCGTCCGTATTCGGTTCTATGTACGCATTGCTGGTCATCTTTGCGAGAAGGAGTAGTGTTTCCCGCTTTGAGACGTCCGGCCCGGGGATCTCATCCTCCTCCCAGTGTAGCGTGGTACTCTGTCCACGCATAGAGAGGGCCGGGCCTCTGTAAAGGCCGCTTCTGACGGCGGGCGAGCCGTCCGCACGGGAGCGATAGGTATAGAAAGCGGCTGGGAGTCATCGTAGAGAGAGGAGGAGGAGTATAGGGGAACATCGGCGAAATACACGTGGGCGGAGGGTGTCACGGCATGGAAGTGGCGTAGTCTGAAGTTTAGTGTGTTATGTGGAGGGAATGTCGGTTGAAAGATCTCTGGGGGAAGAAAAATACTGAAGAATGTGAAATGAAGTTGGTGAGCGACGGGAGGAGCATTGGAGCCATCGGGGTGCAGTCGGAGGCAGGTGCGGCCACGGCCGGAGGTCGGTCGGTGCTGGGCACTTGTCCCTGGGGAAAGTCCGTTGGGGAAAGTCCATTTCCATTTCCCCGAGGCAAAGTGGGGAGACTCACCGCGGGCTGCCTATCGACCGGCACGGGGGCTTTCTGTCAGACCGCGCTCATTTGGGCTGAGTGATGGCTATATCCGTATTTGAACCTGTCGCGCCCGGTTCTTAACGGGTGTCGTCTTGCCCATCTTCGTCGCATGTCGCCGCATGACAGTCTTCCGCAGCATTCATCGACCGTCATTAAATGCTGATCATCATCGTCATCACCCACCATAACATTCCCCACCCACCATGATCATCGACTCGCGTCAGTTTCCAACGTCCGGTGGCGGGTCTGCCTCCTCGCTGCGCTTCGAGCGCGACAACCCGTGCAACACGACCATCGTCGACCAGGACCGGAACACCTTCTACACCGTCGCGACGGACTTTGCGAATCCGGACAAACCCGTGACCCGCGTGCACGACGGGATCGGGAAGCTCGTCGCAGAGTGGATATGGCGCGACGCCCGCTCCGACCTCCTCACCATTCCCGGCCGCCCGCAGACCCCCGCCAGTGCATGGCTCAAGAAGAGCATCATCCCATTCGGGAGTACGTGTCCTCTTCCTACACTGCTTCACCAACGGGCTGACGCATTATCTTTTGTCGCAGCGATGTGACGTTTCAAGACGACTCTGGTGTAGAATACGTCTGGAAGAACAACAAGCCCGGGCTAGCACTACAGGTACTGTAATTTCCCCCCTCATCCTCCCCAATGTCTTTCGGATCCAAGCGAATAATTTGTGTAAATTCAGCTCTTTGGCCCACAATCCAAGACGCAACCCGTGGCCCGTTTTATCCGCTCGCGCAAGGACTACGGGGTAGATCGCGAGAACCCGCCAGTGGTGCCCTCGATGCTCCTGTTCGATGAAACGGTGGAGCCCATTCGCGATTTGGTTGTAATCTCATTCCTCCTGCTGGAACGCCGCCGCCGCGAGACCGAAACCGAGACGGAGAATCGCGCTCGATGGTACGCAATCGGTCAAGGCAATGTGTCGTGAAACCCGGACATGCATATTGTATTCAGCGGGACTTCCATATTTACACTTCGATAATAGGTACTAGGAGTTTTGCTGCATGCCGTAGGTTCATACCGTAACTATCAGTGGACATGATTTACACAATTACACCGCCTCTGGGGAGAGTGGGACCTGGTGGTCTTCCTAGGCTTTTAATCTGTAAAGTACACTGAAAATTTTTGCTAATCTGAATATGGTGAACATACCGAATTGCAATCAGAACTCACAGATCATCCACAAGTCACTTCCGCATTTCGACTCTTGAGCACATTGTCCCGGTATCCCGCCTGCTACGCATGTGATGCGACTTACCTACTTATCGGTCTTATACGTTGATATCGTCCTCCGCCTGTCATTTCCATGCCATCATCCTCTTGTTCATCGAATCCTTCTCTGTCTTCTGAATCCTAGAAACGTAGTAGGCTCCCGACTCTTTCAGGCATCCGACATTCGCTCTGCGTTGCCGTCGCCACGGCCTTCCTTTCGAATGATTATCGCCGAAGTCAGAAGTATCTCACCAGAGCCTGTAAGCCCTATTTTTTTATAAGAAATATCCCTTCCACCTCGGTGGCGCCGATGTGGCACGATACTTTGCCTTGCGATATCGTGGCGGGGGGTCAGTGTAATGGAAGAAGAGTGATGGCCTTTGGAATGTCGGGCGCCAGGGAAGTCGGACAGGTGTAAGGCCCAGGGAAGTAAACTGTATTGTTTGGGTCATTCTCTTTTGGCTACAGTACCTGATTGATGGCGCAAGATGTGTTAAAGAATGCAATCGAGGTACCGCGCTAGCCAAACGAACGCGTCGTTGTGAGAGCAGTAGCCAAATATGGTGGTGGGAGACAGTAACAGTCTACATACAAGGGTGCCAGTAAGAGATGCTGATTGTGGCGGTGCACCTCGTTGATGAGCACGGAGTTGTTGAGTCGCCACGGTTAAGTTAGCTGGGTCGCACTGATCTCTAGATCGTCAAGGAAGGGCTGAATCAATGGTCGCGGATACTGGATGCAGACAAAGTGGGCACTCGCATAACATGAGAACGCGATGAAGCTGAGAAGGAATCACAGAGTTGCCATCCGAGACCCCTGCAGAGAAGCCCGCGGAATACAAGAGCCTGGATTGATAATCAGACCAGCCGTTGCCAACAGTATGATACTGTACAGCGATGAGAACTTGTTGAACGAATTCATCGTCGTGACTACTGTATGCTTTCGGTGTTCGGATTCAAGTTTGTTGCTTGCGGACTGAGCTGATTTGACATAGACATGCGGGATAGTCAACAAGACCATGCCGTTTAGAGCGTAGTAGGTTGCACGTAAAAACTCATTACACACTGCAATGTAATACTAACCTCCAGGTGCAGAGTTCGGGGCGATGTGATCCAGTAGACGATGGGAAGTGAATGCGTTGGGGGATGAGTTGGAAGGAAATTGCCAATTTGTTGTTGATGGTCGAAAGAGAAAGTACCGCGAATGTTTGGCGCGACGTTTGGCTCTTATGCATCTCATGGACGTGCAGTGCGAGACTGCGAGTGGCAGTGTCACGGTACATGTGCAAAACACGTTGCACCTAGTTCGCCGACGAAGGTTCTTTCCCCCACCTTTTTCTCTCGTTCTCATTCCATTAGGCCTATGTCTTCCTCGAGTTCCCATCCAAACGCATCATTTTTGCTGTTCCGGGACCTCTTCGACGCCGCCCTAAAGGAATACAGCCAGAAGACAGGAAAGGATATCGCGACAGATCCACTTACCGCCAGGCTCCTTCTCTGTGACTCTTCTGATGCAGTACTCAGCATTCTTGAAGAACAAGCTCATGCATTCAACCAGTTTCGGAATGGAGACCGGAAGGTTCAACTCATGAGACGGCTCAAACCAACTGTTGACATTCTTCTGGGGCTTTCTACCAATGGCGTCTTTGGGGAGGGCATTGGTTTGGTAAGGCTAAACGACATATCCTTTGCGTACGTTCATCATCTACCCTGCAGAGATTTCCACCAGCACAAGCGATATTTGCTGGTGTTGGTCTCTTAATCGCAGTATGCATCCTTCTGTCTGCTTGTCTTCGTTCGCAGCCTTGACGATTAAAATCTTAAAGGCTGCTAAGGGCGTTAGCGCCAGTTATGATGCACTTATCGAGCTCTTTGAATGTTTCGAACATTACCTTGGCCGCCTCAAAGTCCTCACGGAGATCCCCTCTGCAGTGGGAGAAATATTGGTCAAAATAATGGTTGAACTGCTTGAAGTCCTTGCTCTGGCGACGCAGCAAATAAAACAGGGCCGATTCGGTGAGTTCGTGCTTGCTGATACATCTCACTTAGCTTAACATAACACAGAGAAATATGCCAAAAAGCTAATGGGAGAGAACGATATTGAAGCAGTGTTGCAAAGATTGGACCGACTCACTATGGAGGAATCGCGGATGACTGCAACACAGACCATGGAGGTCGTCTATGGTCTGTTCAACAACATGAAGGTGGTCATGGATGGTACAGAAACGTTGTTCGACATTTCTCTCACAGAGTGCTCATTGTTTGTCCTATTAGATGGAAAAGCATCAATAGATAATATCAGAGAGGCTCTTGGTATGATAAACTCGAATCTGTAAATGGGTATAGCTGACCGCAGGTGCCAGTTACGATGCAAAAGATATCGGATGATCTGAACAAGATGAAATGTTTGTTTTCTTTGTGGCATCGCGATTAAAGGAGGCCGAAACCAAACTATTTCAGGTGATCGACTTCGAGAAAAACTTCAGAAGTGGCTTTTCCCTCCGGATCCATCGATTAACCACAACACTGCACGTGAAGCCCATCACAATGGAACCGCGACATGGTTCCTTGAAGGACCTATCTACAACAAATGGAAGGCGACAGGCTCTCTCCTATGGACGCACGGGAATCGTACGGGTTTCTGTAGTTGCTCCACACCCCTGCCGCTGATGGTCTCTGATTTTGTAGCGGGATCTGGAAAGAGCATTCTTTGGTGGGTGACATGTGAGACGAGTTTTGTCTGCGTCGCTTATAATGGTGACCAGTTCCTCGATCGTAACGGACATCGAATCCATACGTGCAACCGGATTGGCTACAGTCGCCTATTATTACTTTGATTTCAAGGATACTAGAAAGCAGGACCGTCGCGGACTTCTCTCCTCTCTTCTCAACCAGCTTTGCACTCAGTCCTATCATGGTTACGACATCCTATCAACTCTTTATGAGGCACACGAGAATGGATCGCGACAGCCTAGCGAGGTTGACCTGATCGAATGCCTTAAAAACGTACTTGCACTCCCTGGCCATGGCAGAGTGTATATCATGGTGGATGCCGTGGACGAAAGTCCCAATAAGCCTGGAATACCCTCTCCCCGTGAAAAGGTCCTGCAGCTCATGAAGGAGCTTGTTGATTTACGTCTTCCAGACATACGTGTCTGTATCACGAGTCGTTCCGAGGTGGACATCAAAAGGGTCCTTGGGCCTTTGACATCTCACACTTTGTCGCTTCACGACGAAGGAGGTCAAAGGAGCGATATTATCAAGTATATCAAGTCGGTCGTTGAGTCAGATGCGAACATGCGGAAATGGAGGGCAGAGGACTGGCAACTAGTCGTCGATTCACTTTCACAAAGAGCTAATGGGATGTAAGTCGTCACTGCTAAGCTTTCTACAATGATGGCTCAGGACACGATGCAGGTTCCGATGGATTGTCTGTCAATTGGATAGACTGCGGCGCTGTTTTCCAGCAAGCATTCGGCGTGCCCTGAATGAATTGCCTAGCACTTTGGACGAAACGTATGAGCGAATACTGCTGGACATCGATGAGGAGAAGCGGGAGTACGCTATTCGACTTTTCCAGTGCATGGCGTTCTCTCGTCATCCATTACGTGTCAATGAGCTGGCGGAGGTTTTTGCAGTCGAGGTTGATGTTGGAGGAATCCCTAGGTTGAACGTGAACCTGCGCCCGGGCGATGCAAATGAAGCTGTGCTGTCGGCATGTTCCACCTTGGTCGCTATTATCGAGCCCGATAACTCCAATGACAATGTTCGCATCGTACAATTTTCACATTACTCCGTAAAGGAGTTTTTGACTTCGGAAGCCTCGCCAATGCGGATAAAGGCGACCTTTGCCAGTATCACATCTCTCCGAAGCCTGCCCACACAATCCTTGCACAGACTTGTCTCAGCACCCTTCTCCAACCGGATATTCACATCCAAGATATCACCCACAGCTTTCCCCTTACAAATTATGCCGCTCAAAACTGGTTCCACCACGCTCAGTGTCATGGTGTGGCGTCCCAGATACAGGACGGGTCGGAGCGTCTCTTTGACCCAGACAGAAAGCATTTCGCGGTGTGGGTCTCGATACACGATATAGACCGTTTTCGGGCCAGCCAATCTCCAAACCCACCTGAACCATCTCCCCTTTATTATGCGACGCTTTGTGGTTTAGTAGCCTCGTGAATTATCTCATCACCACTCGTCGGCAGGATCCAAACAAAAGTCACGGTGTCTGGGGGACTCCGTTGCATGCAGCGGCGGTCTTGGGAAACACTGCGATTGCACGATTTCTACTGGAGCACGCTGCCGACGTGAACGCCCGGGCAATGCATAACTGGACTCCACTTCATGAAGCTTCAAGAAGTGGAAATTACGAAGTCATGCTATTGCTGCTCAGCCGTGGTGCAGATGTAAATGCCCCTGACAAATGGGGAAACTCGCCATTACACAGCGCATTTCAAACCCGGCAATTCGACGCTATGAAGCTCCTAATCATTGCGGGTGCGGACATAAATGTACAAACCAGGTTTAAATCGACTCTACTCCATAAAGCTTCAAGAAATGGAAACATCGACGTCTTGCAGCTGCTGCTCAGCCATGGGGCAAATGTAAATGTCCTTGACAGTGGGGGAAACTCGCCATTACACATCGCATTTCAAAATCAGCAATTCGACGCTATGAAGCTCCTAGTCGATGTAGGTGCGGACGTGAATTTACAAACCAGATCCAACTCGACTCTACTCCATGAAGCTTCAAGAAGTGGAAACCTCTACGTCATCCAACTGTTGCTCAGCCATCGTGCAGATGTAAATGTCATTGACGACGGAGGAAATTCGCCATTACACAGCGTATTTCAAAACCAGCAATTCGACGTCATGAAGCTTTTGGTCGATGCGGGTGCGGACGCGAATATCCGGGACAAGTCCAACTCGACTCTACTCCATAAACATTCAGAAAGTGGAAATCTTGACGTCATGCAATTACTACTCAGCCATGGTGCCGATGTAGATGTCCTTGACAATTGCGGAGACTCTCCATTACACAAGGCGTTTCGATACCACGACGCTGTGAGGCTGTTAGTCAATGGAGGCGCAAACGTTGATGTCCGAAACAAGTCCAATTCGACTCCACTTCATGAAGCCTCAGGAATTGGGAATCTCGACGCCACGCAATTGCTGCTCGGCCATGGTGCAAATGTAAACGTCTTTGACCGCTGGAGAGACACTCCACTACACAAGGCATCTCGATTCTACGGCGCTGCGAAGCTCCTCGTCGATGGAGGTGCGGACGTAGATGTCCGAGACAAGTACAATTCGACACCACTCCACGAAGCTTCAGGAATTGGGATTCTCGACGTCATGCGATTGCTGCTCAACCGCGGTGCAGATGTAAATGCCCTTGACTACCAAGGAAACACTCCGTTACAAAGGGCATCTCAATACCAAAAAATCAATGCTATGAAGCTCCTAGTTGATGAAGGTGCCAACGTGAATGTCCAAAACAGGTACAACTCGACACCGCTCCATGAAGCTTCAGGAAGTGGAAACCTAGACGTCATTCAATTCTTGCTCAGCCGCGGTGCAGATGTAGATGCCCTTGACTACCAAGGAAACACTCCATTACAAAGGGCATCTCAATACCAAAAAATCAATGCTATGAAGCTCCTAGTTGATGGAGGTGCCAACGTGAATGTCCAAAACAGGTCCAACTCGACACCACTCCATGAAGTTTCAGGAAGTGGAAACCTAGACGTCATTCAATTCTTGCTCAGCCGCGGTGCAGATGTAGATGCTCTTGACTACCAAGGAAACACTCCGTTACAAAGGGCATTTCGATACCGAAACATCGATGCTATGAAGCTCCTGGTTGATGGAGGTGCCGACGTGAATGTCCAAAACAAGTCCAACTCGACACCACTCCATGAAGCTTCAGGAAGTGGAAACCTAGACCTCATTCAATTCTTGCTCAGCCATGGTGCAGATGCAAATGTTCCTGATTGCTGGGGAGACCCTCCATTACACAAGGCGTTTCGACACTACAAGACTGCGATGCTCCTAGTCAATGGAGGTGCAGACGTTAATGTACGAAACAAGTTCAACTCGACACCACTCCATGAAGCTTCAGGAAGTGGAAATCTCGATTTCATGCAATTGCTGCTCAGCCGTGGTGCAGATGTAAATGCCCTCGACAGCTGGGGAGACTCACCATTACACAGGGCGTTTCGACACCACGACGTTGTGTACCTCCTAGTCAATGAAGGTGCGAACGTTAATTTACGAAACAAGTCCGAGTCGACACCACTCCATGAAGCTTCAGGAATTGGAAGACTCGATGTCATGCAATTGCTGCTCAACTATGGTGCAAATGTAAATGTCTATGACCGCTGGGGAGACACTCCACTACACAAGGCGTTTCGATTCTATGACGCTGTCAAGCTCCTAGTCGATAGAGGTGCAAACGTTTATGTACGAAACAAGTTCAACTCGACACCACTTCATGAAGCATCAGGAGGTGGGAATCTCGTTGTCATACGATTGCTCCTCATCTGCGGCGCAGATGTAAATGCGCTTGACCACCGGGGAGTCACTCCTTCACACGTGGCATCTCGATACCAAAAATTCGACGCCGTGAAACTCCTGGATCAATGGAGGGACCGGCATGAATATCCGGGACAAGTTCAACTCGACTCTACATCATGAAGTCGGTAAGTTGAAACCTCGAGATCACGCTGTTGCTGCTCACCGCCCAGTCATGGTGCAGACGTAAATGCCCTCGACCACTGGAGAGACTCCCGTTGCGCAAGCCATTTCGATATCTTTACATTTGGCGTTGCACAATACCCTGTTAAAGATTACCTACGACACGCGCGACTGGACTCTAATTTGTATGGCTTCACGGTTTCGGACAGACCTTCGTCGGTACAAGCGCTCTCAGGCTCGTACTAATAGCCTCGTAGAGTTCCCTTGCCAGTGTGATATAACATCACCCTTTCCGTCATCCAACGCTTATGTGACCCCTCCAAGTGTTCCGCGTCGTCTCCCTACAGTACCTCAGCCATTATTGTTTCTCCTTTCACTTTAGTTTCTGTGCTTGCTTTCGCCAATGCCGCTGGATATGGCACCAAAAATTGTATATCCCAGTACGTTCTTACCAACGTTTAACCACGTAGATCTGGTGTGTTCGACATAACAATGTCCGGCCGAGATATCAGCATGTCTCTGGTACAAAGTCAGTTGCAAGGCGAACGTTCTAGTCAATCACCACTTGCTTTGCATGGACGTTTGTATTACGTCATTTTTAGTGGACTGGAACGGCTGCAGTCTTCTCACTTGAAACTGGGCCCATCCTTTGCAACGCCTATGGGGTCCTGCCAGAGTAGCATTACTCGCTCACGATTGCTCGTAACGAGAGACCGACGCATTGGCCAAAAAAGGCAAGTATCCAGGCACTGACTTGCGCTTTGCGCTAAACAAAACCGTTTGTTCATGCGTCGAGGTCTGACCTACTTGGCCTACGGTCGGTTGCGTAAGCTTCACGGGTTTCACAAATGGTTCAAGGGGGAAACGTGAATCTGAGACGTCATGATGACCAACGAGGGTTTACAGCGCGAAGGACCGGAAACCTGTGTGTGAGTCCAAAGCTTAGTTTAGGATCGGAAGATGAACCAATCCGAAACGCGCTCGTGTTGTTGGGCTAGGCCAATCTTCGGCGTGTACATGAAGCTATGATGACAATTCACGGGAGAACAGGAGATCACAAGGAGACAGCAAGGTCATAGTTGTTCAGAAAGTGGATGGCCACTTGTGACCGGGTGTCATGTGGGGAGGATGCCATGTCATCGCCGTGGATGATCAAATCAGAGTGACGCAATCCCTTGGTGCGAATAAAAAGCGGCGTCAATCCGATCGAGAAGCCAAGGGCGCCACCCCAAAGAAACGATGTGGTAACCAATCGGAGAGAGATGCCCATGACGCCAACCCCAAAGTCTCTCACGCAAGCTTAACATTACCGAGCTCGGCTACGCCAATTCACTTATAATAAGCCACCCCACACCCGCTTGCTTCCCGCCCAACATCCACCACCAACCAACCTTGCCAACAATACCGACAATACCCATGTCCATGTCTATGTCCGCACTTCGTATAGCAGCCAAGCAACACACCCGCACCCTCTCGCAGCCGCTCCGCCGGCGCACATTCTACACCCCCTACGCCGCCCTCCAACACTCCCCGCTCACCAACCCCACCGCGACAGCCACCACCGGCAGCGCCACAGTCGTCGAGACAGCGCCGGCGGCGCAAGAACACGAACACGAGCACGCGGCGCGTACCGTCTACGTCGTCGCTGAGCCGAACGCGGCCGACTTCCAGTTTTATGGTGTGCCTGCGGGCGCGTACCCCGTCGCCACGCCCTACACAGCGGAGAATGCCAACATGAACGTAAGTTTCTTCTTTCTCACGCGCATCCGTTTCTGCGTTGCTCATTTGTGTGCGAAACTCAACAGGCATAAGACGACGCGGGCCCGTCCCATGCTGCGCTCCCGCTTGTTTCTTGACCCCTGCGCCAGAAGAGGAGATGTGGGGGAAGAGGGGCACGTGGTGGTGATGACGGGCTCTGTCTTGTGATGATGACGTGGTGGGCGAGAACGCTTGGTCCACAATATGTAGCTCGCTTGGCGGAGAAGCATGGTGTAAAGTACTTTTTCAGGGCTTTCGTTATCTATTTTGATCATGTTTCTCGTTCTCGTCCTTCTCGGTGATGCCATATGCCATATGGAGATTAACATGCCCGGATTCGAAGACGGTGAGTTGGTTTGGGGGACGTGCCAAGCTTTAACTCCATGTTGCAAGGTTGGCCCTACCATCCCCCGTGGTCGCTTGAGGAGCGACAGCAATGCTAATGGCTTGCAGAGCAGCAGCGCGCACATCGGAGATTGCTTGATCATCGCAGAGGAGAGTAGCGTCACGATTCGCTTACGTCAAGAAGATTCCGAAGACACCCTGAATCTCACCCGAAAAAGGGTTACCAAAACGTGGCAATGTTGCTTACTGTGTAGTGATACGTGTCGCAGGTCTGGACTGATCTGGTCTGGTCTCCGCGGGCGGGACCGTTCAACCCGTGCCCCCTATGATCTACTACAGCACAGCACTACAGTAAAAGGGAATGTTTTGTTCGGATCAACTGTGTCCTGGCTGGAAAAAAGCCCGACACAAACCATTCCGTATCTGTATACTTATAAACGCGCAGCGTGCGGGTCGACGAATGCATAATTCGGTTGGTCAGACAGATCTGATCTTAAGAGCGTTCTCCGCCCATTTGCCGCCGAAGGACCCACCGAGATTGAGTCAAGACAAAAACTCGCTCGAGATCGCGGCTCTTTCTCACTGCGCCCGCAGTCATCGATCTACAATGGGGATGAATAAGGCACCGTAAATGATACGCATCTAATCACTGCCGCTGATCGCAGTGGGTCGAGGACATCACAACCTTCAATGGTTTCACAGGCAGCAGCTCATTTTCGTTTGCTAACGTACATTGCCCCGAGTCTTTAACCGACTGCCAGCAACTCACAGAAGCTACCAGCGAAGACAACGCCCAAAAATAGTGACGGCGGCCTTCGCGCATAGATCCCTCAGAGAAACGAATAGGAGCCGCGCCCTTTCAGACTGCGGCGGTGAAACCAAGGAGGGGTTAGTCACGGGCGTTGTTCCCTTCAGGGGTTCTTGTCAGCAACTCGGGCGTTACTTTGCTACTGTCCGACGCCCCCGGCACAGCTGACACACCCAACATATAGAGCATGCCAAAACAGCTATATGATAAAAAGGTATATATTTACAACAGGCCTGAAGGGAAAGGACGGGGCCTCGATGGCGGCCAGCCTCAAAACCAACCGGATCGGGTTTGAAAAATACAGATGAAAATAGCAGTTGAATCCCAGTGATCGCTCCTGTCGAAATCCTCAAAATTGGTAATGTGACAGCGACGGAAGAATAAGATAATGCCATGGTGGGGTAGTCTCGAGAACAACAGAGGACAGAGGGTGAAGTGTTGGTCATGAGAGGGTCATCATGTATATGTGAGGCAAAAGCGTGCGACGGAAGTGCAAGTGTTCGTGACGGTATCATGCAAAGTCGATCATACAAAGGCTATTCACCAAAATCAGCAACCCATTGCCGATAACAAGTATGGTGATACCCACAGTGAACGTGTCAGAAGCGACACATAAATCTGCGCTTTTATCCGCGGCAGCACATGAAGCTGAAAAAGCCACGGTGACGGCTACCGGGATCATCGTCTTGTTCCATGCCGGCACGTGAAACGCGCCCACGGTCGTACACTCCCATACCATTCGCGCGGCCTTCGCGTGCGGCCGCAGCAGCAGCCTCCTCAGCCCGTTTCGCCGTGCTGCCGTACAAGAACGAGTCCGAGTTCGCCGCTCCATTCCCGTTACCCAGAGCGAGCGCACCAGTCGAACCAGTATCGGGCCGATGCGGAGAGACTTGGATACCGTTCCCGTAAGGACTCCCACGGAGTACGCTTGGAGAAGGCGCGACAGCGTAAGGGTGGATGTTAGCTGACTCGCGTGGACGTGGATCGGTCGAAAGCTGCTGTTGGCTTGCTCGCTTGCTCGACGGTGCGATGGGTTGGCCGCTGACGTCACGACTAACTCCACGCGATGTGTCACCGGTTGTTGGTTTACGAGTTGAGATTTTAAGGTGAGCTGGATTGGGGGAGACAAGTGGGTTTCCGTCTTGCAACGCCTGTCGCGAAGCACGCCGGTGCTCGCGCGATCTGTGTTCGCGGTGCTCGCGTTGCGGAGTTTGTGGTGAGCCAGCGTTTGCGTGAGCTTGAGCAAGGATCTGGGACGGTGTCTCGAGTAACAATGAGCGGGTTTTGTACACATAGAAGGAGAGGACGTGGCATACATGTCCGGCTTCCCAACCCTTGCCGTTGTTCAACAGCATCCAATCATAAACACCGTCATCCTGATCACCCGTAGTCTTTAACACCTTTGTGAAAAGCTCTCGAAGGAAGTCATAGTCTGGACTTTCTTCGAAGCCAAGCTTTCGAACGTAATTCATGTAGATCGCGAATTCCTCTGACAAAATACCTTAGTAATTTTGATCCCCCAATCGATGAAGTCCTCACCTGGAAAGCCCTCACAGAGTTCCGAAATCGCAGTGTTTTGCTTTTTCTCCCCAATCTTTTCATACTTTTGTTTATTTGTTGCGGCACGCAATCCTTGCCAAGGAAGGCCACCACGAAGGAAATACATGAACACATGTCCGAGAGACTCAAGGTCATCTCTTCGTGATTGTTCACGGCCCAGGTGCGTATTGATGGACATATATCGCGCAGTGCCAGAAAGAGACTTGCGTTCGCGGTATGGAATGTGCACTTTGGTCTTAGGATCACGGTAGTGCTTCGCCATCCCGAAGTCTGAGAAAGGTAAGGGCCATTCATCAGTACGCACATCATACATTCACCCAGGTGAGGAATATAAGTCGAGCACCGCCTTAGTAATTGCTATCCACTGGCACAGCTGTACCGCAAAAAATATGAACATACCAATCAAATGTATGATATTAGCATTCTTCGTGCCGGGGACCCCGATGAGGAAATTGTCGGGCTTGATGTCGCGATATATGAGGGACTTGTCATGGACCGATTGAATTCGAGTAACCTGATGTGCAAGCGGGAAGCTCAGAACAAATTACGAGCATACCAAGCGTACAAGGATCGACCATCAGAGGACTTGGCTCACCATTTGCTTCGCAGACATACACACTGTTTTTATAGAAAACTTGCGACCGCACATGTCAAACAAGTCCTCAAGATTGGGTCCCAAGAGATCAATCGCAAGGACATTGTGCAATCCCTCTTGGCCAAAATGATGAACCTGGGGAACGCCGACTGGATAGCAGTAGGAAGCATCAAAAAACCCGGCGGGCGTCATGTTGCGCAGTTAGTGCGTGGAACATCATGGATGACGAGAGGCGTACGGGTGCCATTCAAGGTACGATATGAGCGATATTCATCTCGCAACTGGGGTGCGTCCGACTTGCGAGGTTCCTGTACAGCACCTGCTGCCTGAACAGGAAGTGGAGTCGCAGCGGCAGTTACTCACAAACTTGATAGCAACGGGCTGGTTAGTTAGAAGGTTCGCACCTGAAGGGCAAGGGCTGAGGAGGGAATAAAAGGGGATAAAGACATGAAAATTACCCTCGAAGACGACCCCAAAAGAGCCTTCCCCAATCTTCTTCCCGACGCGAAAGTGGTTACCAACGACACCGGTTGTGGTTGCAGACTGCGAAGTATGGGTCGAGGAAGAGGCTATTACATGTGGTGTTGTCATCACGAATTGAAGCGGGACAGAAGGGGAAAGGGAGTGACAAAGGCGGGGACGGGAAAGAGGGAAAGGAATGGGAAAGGGAAAGGGAACGCTGCACGGCGACCGGTATGCGCTCAGGTTGCCTAACTCGGCTCGCCCTTCCCACGCCTTCAACTGCCCCTTTCCCTCTCTCTGCCCTGTCAACTCCCTTCACCGTACAGCAGACATGATGATGCGCCCGCGCAAACCGCAAATCTATCATTTTTTCTTGAAGGGCGCCCGGAACCTGAGTGATGGCGGACCCAGGCCTGCTCTGGATCTTCCGGACGTCCCCGTTCCTGGGACCTCCGCCCACCTCGTCTCAGTTTTTTCAGAGCCAATATCAGCCTCGAACGCAAAAAAAACATTATGAGTGCAATGCCAACCCTAGGTCGCGCGACTCTGAGACGACGCTTGCATCATGTCTGCCTACTGTAGTGCCGATCTTCCACCGTGTGTTAGTACAGTCTGCCGTACTGGTGGGTGTTTCCTCGGAGAAGTAAGAAATTTGCTTGGTCTGGATCGCTGACCCCTGAGGCCTGAGATGAGCCGCCAGCCAACCAACGTCTTGCTAAATCATCGTATGTGATGCACCTAGCCTTAGATTATCTGGTAGCAATGCGAGGGCCATGAGGCAGAGTGCTGCCCCGAAACACGGTTCTCGTGCCTAGGGGTGAGGGGAACACCCTAGAACGCGATCAACTATTTGAGATGCCCCAAGCCGCATTGCATAAATAGTAACTTGCAGCCGCCTCGAGGCATGCAAGTGACAGCATTCTCACGAAATGATTCCTGCCTGAGCTTCTCACTGTGCACAATTACGATAATAGCCGTAATAAACGGTCCGGACGTGGCGCCGCGTGGTCGAAACTTGACTGTCATGTCAGACAATCTACAGCTCAAACTAAATACAACCATTTCAACTGAAGAGCGTGATTTTGAAACGTGGACGTGGTGGCTTTTATGGTTGTACCGCACAGTATTCGGATCCGAGGCTGATCACGAGAGGTTTGAAATAGCTTCTTCCGTTACCCCGACAGCCCGCCTCAGGAACAGCTCACAATGGCTCTGGGAAACCGCCATCAGCTGGTGCCCACACCCCTTCCTACTTACTGTACCTACTACCCAGTGCAGCACATGCATTCTAGAGTAACTCCGGGAGGGGACGAGCACACCCGGCCCGGGCCTGTTCGCAACAACCACGGACCGACTAAGGGACCGACTATCTTCCGCAGGGCTGCGAGGCCCATCCGCCCACAAGGACCGCAATACGCATCAAGGCTGCAATCATGGAAATAAGTACAGGCGAAATGAATGACTTGTCATCAAGCGTGGAGAGCCTGAGCTTGTCAACGCCGACAGCGGCGGACTCTGTGTCCTCCGGCTCGTCTATGGCCATGCTCCGAGCAGACCTCGGCATTTGACTTCCGAACATACCAATGATCAAGCCATTGTACTGTAATGGCCCGTGAGCCACTCAATAGTTATTGTAAGGCTGGTCCGCTATGGGCAAATTGGATGTCTGATCCTCTGTTTGATCCATAACGTGGCCGGCACCTTGACGCGCAGAAACCTTGGCGCTCGGTGCTCACACCTTACTGACCTCGATCTCCGTCTGTCCCTTCAAAAAAAAACATAAAGCCGCGTGTTGTCATACAGTGCCCGGAAGATTACCCGCAAGCGCCAACGCCGCCGAGAGGAACAATGTCTGGCTCCGGACTGAGCCCCTGCCCTGCCAGGGATGTGCCTGGACCGGGCATCGCGCCGACCCGCTTGACTTCAGTCGTAAAAGACCCACGTCCCCAGAGTCCCCACAAAGCAAGAAGGTATCACCGCAACATGTGTCCTCCGAGAGGACTATGCCCCGGGCTGCACTCGCGACTACGCTCGGTAAGCCTTCTCTGCGCCTCCTTGGTGATAGCTGTGCCAAAAATCAGCGCTTCAAAGTACTCTGAGGAATATGGTTCAGATTTACAGTACTTAATCGGCCAATAGCAATGCTGCGTTGCCCGTCTAGGCCGTCCTGCGTTGATTGATGGAGTGGATTGGCTCTGATAACACCGAGATATTGTACACTCTGTCATTTCGTAAAGCCAGCGCATGTTGTGAATTTGGTCCATTTGACTTATCCTGTCATATCAACCCCATTGGGAGTACGATCGGGCCAGGCAGCGAAATCCTTTGATGTGCAGGGTTTATCCTAGATAGATGCTTGTAACACGTGGTAATCTTTATAATGGGGGAGGTACAGAAAAGGAGCTCGAGTCGGAATTGTGTTGGCTGCTTGAAGTTGGATGGCATAGGCTAACGCCACTTTACTACGTCATTTATAGCGGGCCAAACTCGATCTGCAAATGACACGGCGGTTTTTCGGAAATGCCTTGTACATCGATCCGGAGTTTGGCAAAGTTTTGTAATTGGTGCCTAATCAGGGACGATGCTGACCCATTGTCCACAGCCCCTCGGGAAGTTGACCGGAACGAGCGCGACAGATTGCTGTCGTACATGTATGTCTACTGTAAAAGTTTCAAAAAAGTTTATTAATGCTATCGAGAACATGGCTAGACTCTGGTTGTTCAGCGCTCAGGGGCTGGGTTCGCCGAGACTGACAAACAAGAATGACGCCTGGAACATGAGTGCGGTGTAATCTCACCTAGCTTCAATAGCGCGGTGAACACGGAAAGGTCTAAGCGAGCGTCCATATCCTGAGACGCTGCAGGGCCGATATCCTGCATATGAATCCCCTTACTAAAGGCCATCAGGACGCTTACCCAAGGTAAAAGAAGATTGGGAGGCTACTCACACCTGGACAATGAGTTCCAAGCAAGTGAGTCAATGTCTTGAACGGTCCGAGAAAAATACCGGATAAGGCAGCTCCGGATAGGTCGCCTCGCGACGGGCCCGAAATGCAGGTATGGACGTCCGATATCGGGCTGATTCCCCACCTGCAGCGGATGACGATGTACGAGTGGGATGAGAGATGTATATGCAGCGGTATGGGTGGTGCCATGACGCTCAGCCAGAACGGTGAGTTGGCTATCTGAGGTATGAGTCGTCCCAGCAATGGCTTTATGGCAATGATCCGCCTGACATCGGGAAATAGGAGTGAGAATACGGCCATTGCATACCAATCTGTCTTCTCCTTCTTCGCCCCACCCTGACGGTGTACGCGAGGAGACACACGAGGAGACAAGTGTGCGAACATGCGAGTGTGGGAGAAAGGCCTGGAGTTCTGACGCCCGTATGGAAAGACGATGTAAGCGACTCCAAAGCTACACTTTATCATCCATCACAAGGCCACGGCGATGTGCGGAGTCGGACCCGCGGTTATTTGCAAACACACTCGGTGGCGCGAGTTTTGACCCCCAAACTTAAGTTAAAGTAGTGTCACGTCCAAAGGGACCTTACAGTACAGCTAGTAAGAGGTCCCATGTCAAACTAGCCCTCCGACCGACTCGCGAGAACAAAATTCCCCACGTCGGGGAGAGAATGACGCGGTAATAATGGTTGAGTCAGCAGATCTTGTTGACGAGATCAAGCTGACAAGAGGAACGTGACCGGTGAGGAAGAGCTGGACACGGTGAATAGGGATGTGTGGGATTCTGATTAGGGTGAAAGCACGGTAGACTAGGTACAACTAGTCAAAAAGAGACAAAAGGCGGAAGAGGGAAGGAACTCCTAAAGGGAGAGATCCATCTGAGGCGATCGTGGGCGTGTGACAGCGATGCTCAGTAATCTTCCCTGACCGGGCCCATCAAGTATGGTAATCGCAGTGCAGTGTATTATAAAACATACTCCTCCTCAAACGTATTCCATTTTTCTTTTCTCACTCAGCGTTCTCCCTTTCATCCCGCTAACTTTAAACCGCTCCCCTTCCTCATCCCCTCCACTCACATCCTCTCTTCCGTCCCCCACTCTGTCTTCCCCTCCACACCTCACACAATGTCTAAGCTTGTAAAACTTATCGTCATCTCAGACTTTGTGAGTCCGCTTCCTAGCCCACATCAACTCGGTCGCGTCCTGTATCCCCGCTTACCTTTTCGCGTTTCCGCGGTATCCTAGGCCTGTCCGTGGTGTTTCATTGCCCACCGCGAGCTTCAGGATGCGATCGCGCAATGCTCGAACCTTCCCGTAACCTTTGAGGTCGAATACCGGCCATTCTTGCTCCACTGTAGCGCTCCCGGCGAACCCATTGATAAGAACGAGTTTGTTGGGAGGAAAATTGGTCGAGAAAGATGGGAAGCATGCAAAGTTATGGCTACGGAACGAGGCGAAGCCGTGGGCATCAATTTGTGAGTGCTCAAATTCCTACTTGATCCAATACGTGCGTGGCCGTTCTTGGTCCGAGTGGTCCAGTTGCGTGCGGCCCTACGCATGCGGCCGTGATTGCGCTGACCCGTCGCGACCTGAGTCACCCATTATCCCACGTGCCCGATGTAGCGTCTAGTGGTGGCACCTCCTTCTTCCGGACTTCAGTATTCGTCTTGAATGCTTTGCATGCTCACGCATTCCCTTGTTAGTTCCTTTAGCGGCCCTGTCAGTTTGACCATCCCCGCACATCGACTCATGACCAAAGCATATGAGATTGGTGGTCCAGCGGCTCAGTGTTCCTTGATCACGCCAATTTTCCGCGCATACTATGAAGACGACCTCGACATTAGCGATCCTGATGTTCTTGCCGACGCGGCGGAGCAAGTGGGCATAATGACTAAGGCTGAGGTGGGTGACCCCCACGCGCGGTCCCGAGATACCCTTCATTTCTGGGGAGACCCGCATTCCAAGCTTGTTTGAAATGGTTACTCATTTCAATTTTGGTTTCTTAGGCACTAAACTTCGTGAAATCCGACGAGTGCTTGGCCAAGGTGAACCACCAGGTAGCCGAGGCGCGTGCAAAGGGTGTAACTGGAGTGCCATTTACGATCATCGATGGCAAGTGGGCCGTCAGCGGTGGGCAATCGGCGCCTGTGTTTGTGAAGGTGCGCATGATCCGGAAAATTGCGATTGATTCATCCCGACTGGACTATGCATCACAGATATTCAGCAAGCTGGCAGAAGCGCCAGGCTCACCACCGTCGCAGTCGAGTACACCTGTGCCCGTTCCGGCTGTTGCAGTGGCATGATGGTTCTGTGGCTGATTGTCATGCTTCTTGGTCTTCATTTCCGCATCTCATGGTTTATTGGAGCCGACGATATCCACAATTCCCTGCTTCACGTGACCGGCATCCTATTCCCCATTCCTGTCATTATCAGTCTTTTTTGTTTTTTCTTCTTCTTATGACTATCCCAATTGAAGCGAGGTCCGCTTCTATGTATTTAAGGACAGAAGTTGTGATGCTATCCCCATCCATGCTGGCCGTGTGAAAGATTGGTAATGGAGCAAAGTGGCTTACTACTGCCATGACGTCACATGCTACAGGGTCAGTAGTTCCGAAAGTCCACGTGGGGCTTCGACGAATTTGGCACCCGCGCCCGGTGGCTTTTCGGAAGGAGTGGTGCCCGCGATTTGACCCATTCATGCGGGCGATATTAATGCAGTATAGCGCGGGTCATCGGATCGAAAGTAAATTTATTCCTCTTTTTTACTCATCCGAATGTTAAATTTTGGGCAACTGTAATATGTACGGTAATTACTGTCTCGACCGAGGTTGAAACCGCAAACCCACCAACGACATTGCGCGATTGTCTGTGTTCCAATTCTCGTACAAACACTGGGTGCTTTGAGGACGATGGCGGTATCATAGACGGGTACAGCCTGCGATTGGTATTTGGGGCAGTGTATTATAGACGCGCACAGCCTGTTGGCACTGCTGGTGCGTGGCACTCTGACATCGACCTCAAGTTCGACCTTCAACCCGTTATTGTCTTTCTACCAACTTCATGTCCTCGAACTCCCATCTAGACTCATCGTCGTCTTTGCAATTCAAGGCTATCTTTAATGCTGCCTTGAACGAGTACTCCCAGAAGACGGGGAAGGACATCGTCACGGATCCTCTCACCGCCAAGCTCCAATGCTGCGCCTCTCCCGATGCAGTTCTCAACATTCTTCAAGAGGAAGCACAGGCATTTAACGACTTTCGGAATGGAAACCGCAAGGGGCAGCTCATGAGAAAGCTAAAGCCGACAGTTGATATTCTGCTTGCGCTCTCCACCAACGGGGCCCTCGGAAATGAAATTGGCTCGGTAAGCGCTCATATTTTGAGATATGCTCTGTGGGTGTATTTATTTTCTCTTCTTGTAGTTATTTCCGCCTGCAAATGCGATCTTGGCTGGCATTGGCATTTTACTCGGAGTACGTCTTCGCTTTTTACTTTTTGGCGCGCGCTTGATGTCTATTAGGCCGCAAAGGGAGTTAGCACGAGTTATGATGCGCTAATTGACCTCTTTGAATGTTTTGAAAACTATCTCAGTCGCCTAAGGATTTTTTCTGAGATTCCGCCCGCCATGGGAGGTGTTCTAGTCAAGATAATGGTCGAGTTACTCTCCGTCCTCGCACTGGCAACGCGGCAAATAAAGCAGGGGCGATTCAGTAAGTTTGCTCTCTTTATGCTACACCCCCTGGCTCAGCATGACGCAGAGAAATTTGCAAAGAAGGTGTTAGGCGAGAATGACGTTGAGGCTGTACTGCAGAGATTGGACCGACTCACCATGGAGGAGTCGCGGATGACCGTAGCACAGACCATGGAGGTCGTACACGGTCTCTTCGCCAACATGAAGGTGGTCATGGATGGTATGTGAATATGATTTTTTCTTTCTAAAACTGGGGTTCTGAAAGTTCCTTGCGTAGACGGAAAGACGTCAACAGATAATATTCGAGAGGCTCTTGGTATGTTTGTCCCAGAAGCGCAATTGGGCGTACCTGACCGTGGGTAAAGTTGCGATTCAAGAGATGGCAGAGAGTATGAACAAGATGAAACGTTCGTTCCTTTGGTCCCTCGTGGTTAGCTGAAGCTCATACTCCTCGCAGGTGACAAATTGCAAAAAAGCGTTCGTCAGTGGCTTTCCCCTCCAGATCCATCGATAAACCACAATGTCGCGTTTGGAGTTCATCACAAGGTAACTGCCACGTGGTTTACTGGGGGCGCCGTCTACACAGAATGGAAAGTGCGAGGTTCGCTTTTGTGGGTTCACGGGAAACGTATGTCACCCTGTTTTCATGTTATCAATTCCGCCCATGACCTCTGCTTTGCAGCCGGGTCAGGAAAGAGTGTCTTTTGGTATGATCCCTTGACAAATACTGTCTGGTGTAACTTATACCGTGTCCCAGTTCTTCAATTATCAAGGACCTTGAGGATGCGCGAAAGGCCGGACTGGCGTCGCTTGCCTACTATTATTTCGATTTTAAAGACAGCCAGAAGCAGGACCGTCGCGGATTGCTAACCTCTCTTCTTCTCCAACTCTCTGCCCGGTCTGATGCATTCTGCAACATCCTCGATGAAATGTATTTATCTCACGATGAAGGTTCACGACAGCCTGGTGAAAGTGACCTCGTCGATTGCCTAAAGAGATCCTCTCCGTCCACGGACAAGGCAAATATACATTATATTGGATGCCCTGGACGAATGCTCCAACAACTCCGGGATGCCTACCTCACGCGAAAAGGTCCTGAGACTGCTTGAGGATCTCATTTCTTTACGACTTCCTCACGTACATATCTGCGTCACGAGTCGTCCAGAAGTCGACATTCAAACGGCTCTCGAGCATTTGGCGTCTCATTCCGTATCACTTCACGAAGAGGGTGGCCAAAGGAAAGATATTGTCGACTTTCTCAAGTCTGCCGTGGAGTCCGACCCGAGAATGGGGAAATGGAGAGACGAAGACAAACAACTAGTCATTGATACCCTGGCGCGAGAAGCTGATGGGATGTAAGGCATTCCCACTGCGACTTTGTTTATGACGCTTATTCCACGATATAGGTTCCGCTGGGTGTTCTGTCAACTGGAGACATTGCGACGCTGTTTTCCGGGGAGCATTCGACGTGCCCTGAAAGAATTGCCAAGGACCTTAGACGAAACCTATGAACGGATTTTACTGGGGATCGACGAGGAGAAATGGGAATATGCCCTTCGCCTTTTCCGATGCCTGACAGTTTCCCGTCGTCCACTGAAGGTCAAGGAGCTCGCGGAGGTTCTTGCTGTCGAGCTCGATGCGGGAGCGATCCCCAGCTTAATGTGGATTACGCCCTAAAGACGCCGATGAAGCCGTTCTGTCAGCATGTTCCACTTTGATTACAATAATCAGACCAACCACGTCTTATATGCGTTCCTGGAACTACGAATGGAGTTTGCCAGTGGTACAATTTTCCATTACTCCGTCAAGGAGTTCTTGACTTCCGGTCGCCTGGAATCCTCGAAACCGACCCTTTCGCGCTTCTACATCTCCCCTCGCATGCCCATCTAGTCCTCGCGCAAAGTTGCATCAGCACCTTGCTACAACTAAAGGGGACTATGAGGACTTCCCTCTTGCTGAATATGCGGTCACAAACTGGGTAGATCACGCTCAGGTACATGGCGTAGCGTCACAAATCCAAATTGGGATGGAGTTCCTCTTCGACCCGAGAAGACCACATTTCGTAGAGTGGCTCGACTTACGGCGAGAGCTTTCACGTTCGACATCTCCAGCTGAACCACGATCTTCACTATCTTACGCCGCGCTTTTCGGTTTCGATCATTTGGTAAAACACCTCGTCATCACACGTCGCCATGATCCAAATGCCCCTGATTCTGACTGCGGCACTCCGCTACAAGCGGCAGTAAAGGGCGGGAACCATACGATTGCGCAGTTCTTACTCGAGCACGGTGCCAATGCAGACTGCAGAGGCCACCAAAATAGGACGCTATTGCATGAAGCCGCAATAAAAGGGCACCCAGATGTTGCGCAATTGCTTCTCAATGGTGACGCGGATCCTAGGGCTCTCGATGACCTGGGAGCATCTCCATTACACGAGGCGTTGAAATACGGGAACCTTGACGTTCTTCAGCTATTGCTCCAGCAAGGTGCCGACGTGGACACCCGGGATGACAGCGGCTCGACGCCCTTACACAAGGCTTCGGAATGCGGGTCTCTCGATGCCGTAAAGTTTCTACTCAACTACGGTGCTGATAAGGAGGCTCGTGACAACCAAGGGGCCTCACCACTGCACAGGGCGTCGCAGCCGTCGCTGCATGGGAATTTCGATATCGTGCGACTATTACTCAACTGTGGTGCAAACGTAAATTCTCAGGATTGCCGGGGTTTGACGCCATTGCACGAAGCTTCACGAAGTAGTGACCTCCAAGTTGTGAAGCTTCTACTCGACTGGGGTGCGGCTATGGCCGGCGACAACCAGGGAGCTTCTCTGCACGTAGCATCACGACATGGGCAATCTGACGTCGTGCAGCTATTCCTCGATAATGGCATGGACGTGAATATACCTGACGGCAGCGGTTCGACGCCATTGCATCAAGCTTCGATATACGGGCATCTCGATGTTGTTCAAAAACTTATCGACTTCGGCGCGAATATAACAGTCGGCGACTACCACGGAGTATCTCCGTTACACGAGGCATCACGTTACGGAAACGCCGCTGTTGTACAGCTATTACTCCAGTACCGTGCGGACGCGAACTCTCGGGACAGCGAGGGCTCAACGCCACTGCACCAAGCTTCGAGACACGGGCACCTCGATGTTGTCCAACAACTTATCAACTTTGGAGCGAATATAACGGTCGGCGACAACCAGGGAGCATCTCCGTTGCACGGAGCTTCGCTTAACGGGAATGTCCATATTGTACAGCTGCTACTCCAGTACGGTGCGGACACGAATACTCGGGACAACAAGGGTTCAACGCCACTGCACCAAGCTTCACAAAGTGGGCATGTCAGGATTGTGGAGGAGCTTGTCCAGTGGGGTTCGCACGTAAACGCTCGGGACAATGATTGCTCAACTCCGCTGAGCGAAGCATCCTTACATGGTCACACCAAGGTTGTGGAGATCTTACTTGACGGTGGAGCGGATGTGAACGCAAGGAAGACCGGCTACCAGACCTCACTGCACCTAGCGGTCGAGAAGAAAAACTTCGACCTTGCATGGCTCTTACTTGCATATGGCGCAGACCCAAATGCCCGGGACGAGCGCGGTTGGACCCCATTACATTCGGCATCGACATGCGGATATTTACAGATCGTGAACTTGTTACTAGATCGTGGCGCCTACGTGAATTCGCAGGAAGGACAGCGCAGGACCCCGTTGCATCTGGCAGCGTTCAGTGGACACACGGACACGGCGCGTTGGCTGATGCAGCATGGAGCTGATCTTCATTCTCGGGACAACCTTGACCAGACACCATTCTCAGCAGCGCTGGAAACAGGCAATCGCAAGGTCGCGCGCTTACTATCTGACTCCGCGTCATAATGTTTAGGATCCATTGTGGGTAAGTTACCTGTGTAGGTTATTTTTTGCACGCTTGTGTGACCTTGAACCCAGAACAGCGAACGCCTGGCAACACACACTCTCAGGAAACATCGTTGTTTCAGCTGAGAAATTGGGACGGATGTGGTGTTTGGGTCTGTTAACTGAGTAGTCGACGTTGGGAGGAAGGGGCATGGGGAGTGGATAAGAGAATGGGGCATTGGGATGAATGTAACAAGGTCTGAGGCTAGGGACTCCGAAAGGTAGCTCAGAGTATCCTACGCAGTTACAAACTTGCTAGTCATTGATGATAGACCCCAGAGAGTGGGTGCTATCACAACTTTTAACCTCTGGGTGGCTGCAGTAGGCTCGGAGTAGCTGAAAGCGAACGTAAATTCGGACACTCAGATGGCAAGCGACTCGTGGATTGGGCTAGACTGAACCAAGGTCAGTTCGGGGCCGGTTCGTCGAAGTGAAGGCTGGGCGAGCAATGGCAGAGCCCGTGCATAATAGTAGGATCAAGGAATATTACAATTACTGTAGGGCAGCCCTGTTTTTACCTTATTTAGAGGCTTTATAGTGATCACCTGCTGCGACTTTTTGCTGTCATTTCTGACCCAATCCACAATGTCTAGGGAATTGGGAACCCTCGTCATTGTCGTCCTCAAAGCACAACATCTCATTGACAACCACACTTTTTACAAGCAAGATCCCTACGCCAAGCTCTCCCTTAGCGGTATCGCTAAACAGACCCCTGTAGATCCCAAGGGCGGGCAGCACCCTGTCTGGGACGCGGAACTTCGCTTTCCCATCTCAAAGGATCCATCGACGAGCAATAGAACCCTTACGGTATCGGTATTCTCGGAAGAGAAGAAGGATGACGAACTTCTTGGCGAGGGAACCGTCGATATTAGCGAAACCTTGAAGACGGGTGAATTTGATGGTGCGTCCACCCCTTTCTCTTCCCATGTTGCTGTTGTAGGCTCAACATCAGGAAAGATTGGGTGCCCTTGAGCCTGAAGGGATCCCAGCGCGGGGAGGTCTATCTCGAGATGACGTTTTTCTCGGCTGGCCCTGCTCCGCTCACCCGGCGCCCAACCAAGTTCACCAATCCCGCGGAGCGACTCGCGCGACCCCAACCCCAGCAGCCCATTGCCCAAGCCCAACGACCCCAGCAACGCGTGGTATCCCAACCGCTCCCGTCCGCTCTTTCCCCTGGTGGGCAGGCACCACGAGTTCACCCAAACGAGGGTTCCAGACAAGGACACCCCAGGGTTCAGCAGGTGCCGCTACCTGGCCCATGGCCGGGAGCATCGGCTCAACAACGCCAGACCACGCAGCACTCCGTGCCGTCCCATCTCAACAGACGGTCCTCATCGAAGAGCGAAGATGCACCTTTACCACCACTTCCCCCGGATGCGGGGCCGAAGGAAGAGTTTGTGCCGTCGATTCTCCGTCCAGGTGGGCCTCCACGTCCAGTTGGGCCGCCCGTCCATGAAACGCGGGCGACCCGCCGGATGTAGCTGTGCATGAGCGGTATTCAGTTGGAACGCCGTCACCTCCCGTTGCCAACGGTGCTGCGGGCCATCATCACACGATACCGAGTGACTCCGACGCACATACCAGCTATCCTACTCATCATGCGAATCAGACTACACTGCCCTTCCCAGGCTCGCCTATACCGCAGCCCCATATTCATCCGTCTTCACCGCAACCGCAACCGCAGTCACAGCAACATTCTCCCCATCTCGCTTCGTATTCAACTCAAGGGACCCCAGGACCTGTTGGAGTTTTTTCACCAGGCGGACATACAACTACGCAGCCTTCCCCTCAAGTACAGGCTGAAATCAATCATACCCAATACCATTCTCAACCGCACCCACCGCCACAACAACGTCCACAAGTACAACATAGCCCTCGGCAGCAAGCGCAGCCTCAAGGGGGGCAACTTGGTCGCGTTGACCCGCCTTACCCAATCGATAATCATCACGCCCAGCCTTACATCGCGACACCTGGCCCTCCGTCATCTAGCCAATCATATTTCGCGACTTCAAGCCCTACACCACCACCTCATTCGTACGTCGCCCCTCAAACCGCTTCCCCGCCGATTCCGTTGTACAATACAGTCCAAAGCCCACCTCCGGTCCCACATGCCCGGCCATACACTACGAGCCCGAGCCCTGTCTCGTCCGCTCGACCACACTCCGCCAGCCCAGGCCCTGGCGCTTCCATTCCGCCCACCCATCAATACGCCTCTGCTTCGGGCCCCGTTCCTCCTGCTCAACAATATGCAGCTACTCCAGTCCAGCCGTATACCGCACCTATGAACCCTGTTCCACCAGCTGAACCATACGTCTCACATATGGGCTCTGTTCTATCTCCACCCCCTCAATCTGCGACGCCTTCCCCACCTATGCAACCGTATATCTCGGCACAGAGCCCCATGTTCCCTGTACCAACGCCCCCTCCGTCAATGCCTCCACATGGCCCGTCCTATGCACCTGCATCCGCGCCCTCTTTCCCCGTACCGTCCATACCTAGACTGCAGACCCCAGGCTACTTTGAATCTGTCAATCCCGCCCCGTTCACTCCTCCCAGCGAGCCAGATTTACCGGATCCCTACCTGGCTAGACGCTACCAGGCTCCCCTTCCTCTACCACCGAGCCCTCCTCGCCTGCAACACTCCAATGCAAAACCGAAGCCGGAGTCGACCCATCCCTCCTCGGCTGCGGCGGGAAGCTCCTCCACGCGGCGAGGCGAAGGCGTGAAAGAGAATGCAGACGAGCGCGCGGCGCGTGAGTGGCAGCGCTGGGAAGAGGAGAGCGCCCGTGCGCGTCGTGAGCAGGAAGAGAGGGACGAAGAGCTGGCACGGACGCTCGATATGGAGCTTAACATGGATAGCAGCGCGCCGCAGGATGAACCTGACCGCCGCTCATACTCGAAATTGCCGCGTCTCTCCACGGGGGTTGTAAAGAGTTCCATGCCTGGCGAGTGGTAGGTGTGCTATGCGAGGCCGAAGTCCAACGAAGAAGTGTACTGTGCTTTGATATTTATGATACCACGATCATGACTTTCGCGTCGATTTCATATGTTCAAGGTATACTGTATTGTCGTAATTGAGGTCACAGAGACGATCGTCAGAGTATGCCATTCGCCTTCTCAATTGTCTGGCATTTTCTCGTTGGCCACTGCATGCCAAAGAGATTGCAGAGGTTCTTGCAATTCAGTTTGACACAGGAATTCCCAAGTTTTCGCCCGGGAGATGCAGATGAAGTCGTTCTAGTGATCACCCTTCAGAAGCCTCAGCAGCCACAACAACATTTGGGGATATCACGAGCCTCCGATTTTGTCCAGGATATTACCCCATAGAGTAGCAAATCACCTCTCAAATCACTGCCTTCAAGAGGGCAGATTTGACTTATGTTGTCAACATTTGTCGCGCGAAATGGCGTCTTTCAAGCTGGTCATTTTCGCACGTTTCTGTGTCTGTATCTTGTGGGTGTGCAAGTGAACCTCTTGTCTTCACCGTAAGGACGACTCAAGGACATGGAAGCCTGCTCGACATTCGGGAAAGAAGACATAACTCTTCTGTTTGGGCCTTATTGCACGGGGCAGCATAGAGATACGTACACACTCCACGCCATGTCCCTCTCTCAACAGTAATCTCGGTGACACAGTACCGTGCGGCTAACCACCAGGTTTCGCCAATGTCGGCACAACGTCGTCTCCCCTCGAGAGCAGTAACAGTTACGACCACCTTTCTTACAGTGCGCCGCTAGTATCTCCCCAAACCAGGTGAAGGATGGTTCAGCTAATTCTTGGGAAAGACAAAGAAAAGTGGGGAATCGCCTCGCGCAGAGCACCTGTTCCTGATGAGCGTGGAAAATCACTCACAATGTATCATGAGATTGTGCGTGTGCACAACCACAACGAATAAAGGAGCAGATTACGAACGACGACGCGCTTCACTACCTTTGCTTCCCCGATCAAGAACGTGCGAACAATACTGTCATAATAATGAGTGTGAGAGGCACTCGACAAAGACGATCATAGGAGTTGAAACGCACCGCGCACGCACGCAAGTACAAATTGGAGGTCGTAGCCATCATAGTAGCCGAAGCCGTCAAAGTAGTCGTTGTAGTATTCATAGCCATTGCTATCGCCACAGCCATCGCCATCGCCATTGTCATCGCGGTCAGGAATGAGCTCGACGCTGTTGGAGGAGTGTTGAAGGGTAGGGTTGATTAGGCGCTGGTGCGCACGTGACTCCCCCCAATTTTCCGTCGATCTGTCCCCTATTACTTCTTCTCCTAACAATAGATCGACGGCTTCCGGTGTTTTACACAGTCTCAATGAAGAAAATGAGATGATCGTGTCACAAATCTATTTGCCTTGTTGCCACAGCAAAGCCTCGCGCGTGACCATGTGCAGCATCTGCAAGTACTTGTGTGCTCATAGTGTGGAAAACGACCCGTCCTCACGTTCTGATCCGGTGGTCGGAGGTGCCCGCAAGTCCCAACGTGGCGCGGTGACGTGGTAAGCGACGTGGTGCGTGTTTTCAGCAAGGTAAGCCCCCATCCGGCAGTCATCAATCAATCGATCGATTGATTGTCCATTTACCTGCTCTTCCAGTCTTCACCCTGATGGGACCCACTTGGCTGGTGTTCGTGGTTGCTGGGAGGATTGGGTGAGGGAAAAAGGCCACGGTGCGTAGTCGAGACACTAGTCTAGAGCGGATCAAAAAATCTCTCAGGGTATATATAACTGTACAGGACAGCGGGAACAAGCATGCTATAGGCCTAAAGCGATTCAAATCCGTCAATGACAGCCCGCCGCGAGGACCTCCCGTCGAATAACAGAACAGAAACAAACAAGAAGCACGGCGTAGAGTCCAACGTCAATTAGTTTTCATCGAGCTTACGCTTCTTCGAGGATTCGGGATACTTCTCCTTGATGGCCTGGGAGAAGTGCATCTCGACATACTCCTCGCCTGTCCTCAAGAACTCCCGCAATCTCGCGATGAATTCATCGTGCATCCTCTGCGTCTCTCGGCGCTTTTCGTCGGCCTTCGCCCGCGTGACACTGATGCACTCCGCGGGCGGGTGCTTGCGGTGCCGGTCGAGCGAGTCGGTGCGTGCAAAAAAGTCCCCACAGTCGTCGCAGAAATAGATCGTCAGTGGGTGCTTCTCCTTCGTGTCGCAGTGGCGCTTGTAGTCATCCCACGTTTTGAACATCGTGTTGGGACACCGCCGGCACTTGATCTCCCTAACCGAGCCACGTTCCCTGTCGGCCTGTGTGGCTGCGAGCAGCGCCTTGCACCCCATCTTGAGCTTTTTCGGGAACTCGAGGTACTTCTGCTCCGCTTCCGCTTCCTCTTGTTGTTGTCCCTGCTGCTGCTGCTCCTCCACCGGTCCCTGCTGCACCGGTTCCTCCTCCACACTCCTCTCAACCCAGATCAGCTCTCCGTCCGCATTTTGTTCCCCCCGTCCCTGCTGGGAACTCGGTCCCTGCAAGGGTCGATGGTGAATGCCCTGCGTGTTCGGGTTCGCGAGCCTCTCCGCTCCGCGTCCCGCCTCCTAGGGTTCGCTATTGCACTTTTGTTTTGGGATCCTGGCCACATGCTTGTGGCGGGCCCTAGCCGCGGACCGCGTTGCTTTCAGGATCCCTTCGGTCTGCTCGCCCCTGCCTCGTTTCTGAGGCGGCATCTGATGGTCGTCGATCGGGGCCAGGACGCCTTGGGGCTCTTCCCGACGGCGTTTTCCGAGGGCCAACACCGGCGCGAATGTCGCCGGCGCTTCAGCACTTGGCCAGAAAACTTGGCCGATATTCCTACAGACATCAGCATTAGTGACCATCACTGCTGCACATAAAAGATACTCACATCGTGGCCCCATAAAACGACGTGCCATATTCCGGCACAGCCGGTCCCTCTTCGTTGCCACCGCCGGTAGGCGAAGAGGATGTAGCAGGCGTGAATTGCCCTGCCTCGAAGAGCCAGGACAATTCATCCCGGGATACCGGCGAAGTTGCGGAACTGCTAGGGTCCACAACCTGTTGAAGGAATCTAAGTGAACAGAGAGCTCTTCTAGTGGTGGCACTCGCACTCACGTTGGATGCTGCAGCTGCAAAGGGAGTCCGACTGTCGCCTAGCAACTCAGGGCGACAAAACTCGTGTCTACGAAACCTTTAGAATCTGGTGAACACGAAGGATCTTGGGAGAACCAAGAATGGGACGTACGTGGGTTTGCATGGACCAAGCGGTATATTCTATGGCCGCAGCAAGGTAAGTCAATGTCGACAATCATAGCCTACTTACAGGGAAGGTATGATTTGTCTGGTTTGTCAAGTTTGTATACGCCCCCATCGATGTGGTGGGGGCAGGCGTGAAGGCCGTATCACTGACGGCGTTGAAAATGGGAAGTTCCGAACCAGCAGACGAGACATGTCCGGGCACGGATACCACCAAGTCCTCCTGAATGCTCTCTAGAAACTTAGTGTCTGAGAAGCCTGCCAAGGCTTCCAAGACATCCGTCCAACTTGCGGCGGCAACTTGAGCATCGGTCGAATTGTTCATGGTGTGATGTGAAGATACTGAGAGGAGTGGAAGGGCGAGAGGAATGGGTGGAGTAGTAAGGGTGGTGATTAGATTGTGGAAGACGGTGCGAGCTTTTGAGGAGGACTCAGGTAGGTTTGGCGCCCACGAAATCAACAAACCACACTCGCTGCCACGAGGTCGGAGCACCATTATGGCCCCTTCACCACCCCATCCTGTGAATTGGAATTGGTAACAATGATGTGCCTGGGGTCGGCTCGCTTAAGAGACACCCTCATATTTTCGCCTCGTGTTTGAATTGGATAGCTTTGAGCCTCCCAAGAAATCCTCCTGTGTTTTAACTGAGAATAAAAAAGCGTTCAGTGTGGTTTTCGATTCTTCAAGGGGGGCCATGTATTTCAGCATTGTAAATAGGACGTTCCGGTTCTTGGTGTGGAAGACGGACACAATGCCGTCTTTACCAACTGTGGACAAAGGCGATCCTCATTTCGTTCCGAGCAATTTCCTTGGAGCTTTCGCTGTGGTTGTCATTATGTGGCGTTGCGCAGAGACCATGTACTGTAATGCTGATAAAATGTGTTTTTATTTTCACGCACCCATTGGTAGTGTTCTTACAGTACAGACGTCGGATACTGTGATCAGGTAAGGTACTATAACACCCTAAGCTTCGTTGTTGTTACCCTGAATTATGTATACGAGGGACGCGGAAAGAAAACTGGCTCATAAAGCTGAAGTTGGGACGCACGAATCCCGATAGACTGGCAGTTTCACGACACGAAGAGACTCCAGGTTGAAAGTTCGAATAAGTTGTCCGAAGCGCCAATGCCAAGGGTGGAAAACAGTAAATCAAGCTACGGCAGGAGACCAAGGAATACAAACGGCCGAGCGGTGGGACTGACGCAGAAATAGGATTGCAGGTACGGGACGGAAAGGAAGGTGTCTGATGTGGGAGTGGGACATGTGCCAAGCACGGTGACAAGCTTGCATTGATCTTCGACAGGAACGGCTATTGATTTGCGCCGAAGCAAGTAGAGGATGAAAGAGTACTGTCGGTGAATTTGGACACGCACCTCGTCGGGGCCTTCATTGCAGGTGTGATATAGCCCGTTCACAGGAGACCAGACCGTAAAGTCCGCGTATAAAAAAAAAGTTTGAGGATAAAGGCGCATAACCGTGATGTATTTGACTGCGCGAGCCTTGAGACCACAAGAGGGTTGAGAATTAATAGGCAACGGACGCAGCTTCGAGTATGTTGTATGGCCCAGGGCGCACGGCGTAAAGAGCTCGGTTTGGGGGACCCACCGCCAGGGGATGATAGGTGAATGCAGTTACCCATAAGCGCAGGCAACAGTTGGAGGCAGTTGTCAAAAAAAAAAAAAAGGACGAGGATAGAAGGGCATCTAGGCCGCGGGCTTAGTGCCATGATCCACTGGCAGGTGACTGCGGTGTTCAGTTCGCGGTTCCTCACGTTGCTTTTGAAGAGCTTGTGGATGCTGAGCGCAACAGCTGTTGGAAATTCTTCAAATCGTGCCATGCGCCAGTTACTTGGCGAATCTGTTTTCTGCCATTGACTGGACCGAGTAGTGGCAACCAATCATCGACGGATTGCGCGCGCACGTGAGCTCTCGGACTTCTCCAGGTCTCATCCGTTTTTGATCGATTTGATCTCCTCAGCAGCTACTAGTACTATACTGTACATGCAGGGCAGAGCGGAACACATCAAAGTCCTAGATCTTCTCCACGAGATACATTCTTCACTTGGCATATAAATCTTCTCTTCACTTCCCACTCATTCCTTCTGGTCGATAATGTATCAAGTTTGGAAAAGGCTCGTAAACGGACTGGTGAGAGGTTGACGACGCGTATCAGTAGATGAGGGCATATAGCTTCGGAACCCCCGAAGGCAAAAACAAACAACTGACCTCACGATATACGCCCTCCAATTTCATCCTCACGAGGCACTTCCCCGACACACTCCTCACGGACTCATCCATCCACGCCGCCCAAAGCCACGAGCCGCGCGGAATCTCCCGCGTCAAATGCGCGCGCACCGCCGACCACGCGCTCCCATCCCCGTGCAATCCCAGGACGCGCGCGAGACGCTGGAGGTGGTTGTGCACGAGCGTGTGATAGAGCTTCTTCGCGGCGTCTTCGGGCGTCGAAGCCACGACGCAGTGTCCCAGAAGAAATGCGAATTCCGTGCCGCCGGTGGAGGCGCTCAGGGTTGCCGGGTGCACGCGCAGGCCGCCGAGATCGCGCATTATGAAGCCGGTTGGGGTGAGCGTGGAACGTGAGAGGCGCAGGAGCATGTTTTGCGGGTGTGCTTCGAAGGCGACGCCGTTGTGAAGCAAGGGTGGGACCACGGCCGCCACGAGAAGACGCGCGTACCTTTTAGACCCCGGTAAGCAACAAGATTCATCCTTTTTGAAACCCAACAAGCAAGCGTAGAGAGCCCTTACCCATGAAAGAACATGAACCTCTTTTCCTGTGAGTCTAGGCCCATAATATGCTGCACGATGGGGATTCCCGCTGGCAAACCCGCATGACCCGTTTCTAAGAGCGCGGCGCAAATGATGATCGCCTCGGACTTGTCTGGGATGTAAAGCTTCCTGATCACGACCGTGAAATGTTTGGCGATATCGGGGTCGACGTCAACACCCTCTGCATCTCTTGCACAGACGGCGCTGGCCACTTCTTGCTCAATGGACAAGATGCTGGGATCAATCGCTAGCTTGGGCACAACATCCCTGGAAAATCGCGGGCCAAAGTTGGCTGTAAAGTGAGAAATCGTACGGAGGGCGGAAGATACACGAATTCCAACTGAGAGTTTCAACGCAATGTCTGGAGCCTCAGGAAAGACCACGGTGCTACAGACGGTCAAAACTGTGAACCCAATGAAGCTATGGTCGATACTCGTACCGAATGCTCGCTTGGCCAAGGGAAGGAACACTGAACTTCTCGTCCAAAATTTCCACGTTCGGAAACTTGTCCCGAATATTGGCAATTTGCAGATCATATACTGGAACAATGACGCATCCATCCCTCTGAGGAAGTGGCATACCTGAATGACGTGTGGCCAACTCTGTGATACGACGAATCTCTCGCTCAAAAGGCCCCACAATGTCGAGCCTCGAGCGGGAAACCACAGCGAAACGGATCCGTGGGTGCTTCCAGTCCCTGTTTTGCGGGTCTTGACATGGGAGAGGAGGAACTGCGTGACGTGCGTGGTGCATCTGTCAATGGAGGATTTAGTGTATGGTATGTCAAAGAAACGTAATGCACACAGGACGCACAGGATGTGTTGGATGACCTTCAATGATGGATTGCTCCCACTCAATAGCTGGGGAGAAGATGGTAGGACAAATGGGGGGGTTCTCGTATACCACCCCTGCCAAAAAATATCAGCTCCGTGAAAGGCTGGATTCACTAGACGCACTTTGCCAGATATAAGAGCTAGAGAGTTCCTCCCCTAGGCTAGTACCTATGTCGCTGCCTATCATGATAGTTGCGATAAATTTCCTCCACCAGTGTAGTGGGTCTCGATTCGGTGCCAGGACAAGAGAATCCCCGAGCTGCCATGGGGGAGATATTAGAGAAGATAGAATGGACTCTTGAAGGGCAGGCTATCATAGATGAGCAAATGTTTCAGACAGTGATCCTGATAAAATAACCATACATATTTAGTAACCAGTCCAGCTTCCCGAGTCGAAAGTTCGAAGATAGAAGGGATCATGTCGAGCGGATCTAGAAGCCATACAGGCCTCCCGTGTCTGGAGAGCGTTCCGGAGCACACGGGCTCCTGATGCAAAGGAAGGATAGCAAATACGTCTGCAGGGCGCAGAGACCGAGTGAGGATAAGATGCTCTCCCATTACCTGTGTCGAGAGAATAATACAGACTCCGCATGCCTCCTCTGAGTGCAAAGGGACGTAGTAGGCTCGGAGCAATGACTCTGTTACGATACTCGCCAGGAGACGTGACGTGACAGAGAACGCTGCCATTTCCGACGGTTGGAGGCGGGAAGAGAGGGTCCAGGTAGGGGCAGAGTGTAGGGATTGGGGTGGGAGGATGATGCTCGAGTTGTCCTTTTCTGGTGTGCAACTTGGATCTCGAGCACTTCCAAGGTCACGGTCATGGTTGGTCAGTGTGTTGAACCCGGTCAGATGCAGAACTTGCTGAGGGTGGAAGGGGACTCGGATATAGGGAGGAAAGATGGCCTTGAAAATTTCGGGGGTATTTAAAGAAGGAACAGCAACCGTGGAGGTCGCTGAGGCTATTGCATTGGCCCATGATATGCCGAAGCTGATGTCTCCCAGGCATGTCGGTACAAACTAAGTTCGGCGTCAAGGTGGGCTTCGTTGCATTTGGCCATATCTGATAAGATTCAGGCATATTCAGGCCTATATTCAAATCCCACCCATCTCGCGTTCTTTACTACCCACCACCACAATAGTGAGATGGATGTTACTAAGGGTATCCCTCCCTCCATCAACTCTCGCCACGACACGATTTCAGACCCAGGTTTACTGTAAATCTTGCTGTAAATGATGGTGGACGCCTCGTAGGCAAGCTCGTAGGCGGCTCTTGAGGCGGCTGGTCTCATAATTTTTAGCGTTACCATACTTCTTTTCAGCCACATCTGATGGAATGCCCGCCCCACCTTTCTGTGGACCTGGGGCGAACCTAATATGAAAAAAACTGTGCCTTCGTTAGTATATCATCATTACTGCAAGACGTCTTAATAGGTAGCGCAGTATGCCCATGACCACATCATAGTGGTATCTCTGAACCACGGTGCACACCCTCCGTTTTTTCGCCGCACTTTTGAACGGGAAACGCACACAACTTAACACTAAACCAAGTCCTGGCTTCAAGTTTCGGCATAGAGTCGAGTAGGCCTAGAACACTCGGCTGTGGCTATCTGATAAAGTAGTGTGTGACTTTCAACTCATTACGCCCGCCAAGTCAAACAGGCTGCTCCACCATGGCAGAGACGCTCCTAGCCATCGTTCTGGTCACGTCTTCCGCCAACGGGAGCACTCTTATATGCCGCTGGCCGCCCTCCCCACAAGCCTCCCCACGCCTGGCCCGCCCCCGGCCCAACGTAAGCTACGACCCAGACCAATACGACAACCTATGCCGCTCGGCCAACTTCAAAGACGACGTCGGCCGCCCATTCGCGCACGACGAGCGTGAATACATCTGGCAACGCCCACGCGCCGCCCGAGACCGCTCACACTCGATGTCGCGTTCGACATCGCACTCGGCACACTCGGGGCGTGCCTCGCCCATCAAAGAAGCAGGCGGTGGTGCCGGTGGCGGCGGTGGGGGCGTGGGCGCAGCTGGGGGTGGTGGCGGAGGCGGAGGCGCGGGTGGAGGAGGTGCAGGCGCGGGTGGTGTCGGTGCCGGTGCTGGGGGGATGATATACGACGTGGACGTCGACGCGCACGTAGCGGACGCACCGCTGCACGACGAATACGGTGCGTTGTTCGGCTACGCCGCCGAGTTCTTCGCGGGCTGCTCCTCCCCAAGCGCGCGCTCTGCCACCAGAAATTCGCGCTTGCCGTCGACGACCTCTTCTTCATCGGCCACCCGTCTGCGCCGATGCGGACGGCACGTGGCGCTTCAAGCGCGAGAAGGACGTGCGCGGGCGCGGCGGGCGGAAGCGCCGCGAGTCCACCGACGACGTCTCTTCGTCCACCGATCTCGACTCGTCTGCGCAGGAGAGCAATAATTCGCCGCCGCCGCCGACTTGTTCGTCGTGGCTGGAGACGTTCCATGTGGCGTTTGTTCACGAGGTGCCCGACCCTTCGTCCCCGGCCTCCGGGAACATCGGCAGATACTTCGATATAATATACCAGCAGGTCGCGTTCACGCTCACGGCTGTGCTGTTCCAAGAACAAGTCCTGTCGAACTTTGTTGAGGAAGAGTGCGATGCGTTGTGTGCGCTCAAGGATGACTTTGCGTCGAAATGTACGTGTCGTGTTGCGTTTGCGCTGCGCCAGCAGGCTCACCCATTTCTCCTCAGCCGGGTCATACGATGATTACATGAATGAGGCATTGACGATCTCCTCCATCGCACCAGCCATAAAAGCCCTATATGAAGCCATAAAGTCGCGCTCGCTCGCCCATCTGACGATCCATAACATTCCCTTGGAGCTACAACTCCCGCCGTACCTCGACACACTCCTTCATAGCACCGACGACGAAGATTTCGCCGAGTACGATGAGGTGGACTCGCGAAACGGCTTCAGCACATGGGGTCGCGGGTTCAGCGTCGCATGGCGCCTGCCGGCCCTCAAGCCATGGAAGAGCCTGCTGCTATTGAGTGGGCCTGACGACCCCGGGCGCCAGTGGATGGACGTGTATGCTGCGATTCGCGGGACGAACGTGCGAGACGAAGACAAACTACTTGCTGGGCAGTTAATGAAGTTTCTCGAGACTGTGGATGATGTGACTCTGTCGTATGTCTGCTTTGCGTCATTGCTTATCATGGAGACCTTGGACTGAATACCTGCGGGGGTCTAGGCTCGTTGATGTGGCGAGTCTTTTGGATTGGGACCTCGAGACTCAAGTGTATCCTATCGTGCGGTGGCTTGTGCATCACCGGCGTGCCAAAGTCGTTGATATGGTTCATCGGGGTCTCAAGACTGTCTTTGCGTTACCCATCAAGTTCGAAGCTTCGTACGTCCTGGTCTCTAAAACTCCCAGCCTTTCTCCATAGAACCATCTAGACTCAAAGACCTTGCGAAGGAGTTCCGACAGGCATTTCCAGACCCCTCAATCCCCCAACTGCCACAGCTACTCGCTACCATTTCCGGAGCCTCGTCGACTCATTTTTACGCAACAGTGGTAAAGTCGAAGGACCGGGTTCCAATGTTCCATGAGGTCGTCCGATGGATGATACAGCGAGACCTGCTCGTCACCCTACACCTACGTGTACGCATTGTGGTTCCCGCTCCGCTGAAAGCTAGGGTACGCCACCGGAGGGAAGAACTGCGTGAAAATAGGTGGCACACGGGGGTAGACGATGCATTCCGTCCGCGCCGGCATCGATCGCGCACAGACAGCGGGGGAAGCGAGGGGGACTTTGGGTTGTTCGATGAGTCCCCATGGTACGCGCGCCGTGGCCCAGGCTCACAGCACAGCGGCGCTAGCATCCGTGAAGTCATGGAACCGCCGATCCTTGAGGAGGGCCTTGAGCTCGATGAGGAAATAGACGACGAAGAGGAAGATTCAGCGGAAGAGGCCGAGGCGGCGAGTCGCAGGGAGGAAGAGGAGGACGGAGAGGAAGACGATGACAATGAGACGTCGATCCTGGCGGATCCTGGGCGCGCAACTGCTGTGCAACGCCGGTGGTTGCAGGCCATGTCGGAGGGGAAGGACGAGCTTGTTGCACGGCGATTTGACCAGTTCGTTACTCACCGCTTTAATACAGGTGATTTGGGACTGATGATAACGGTTCACAGGATTAACCAGTACTTCGATGGCAGGTGCACTGATGATGAGATACTGTTCCGAGCGGAAATATCCAGGAGACAACTGCGAGAAGTCTTACACGTTTATGATGAATACGTATGTGTCGGGCCTTTGAAACATCTCTTGTCATTGCTAACTTGAATCTATAGTTACAGACGTTCTTGCATCCATCATGAGGGGGTAATGTACTACTGTACTGTTGACAGATGTCGTAGTTAGCGCCGCGGAAATGAAGAAATTGATGAGATACCAACAGGATTTATGGCTAAGGTGATGTGGATCATCGTCGTCGGGATTGGTGGATATCCCTTCTATGTCTCGGCGAGCGAGATCGTGAACTGCGCCGGCGGTTGGATGAGTCAGTCTCCAAGACCGCGCTCTCACGCCCGTTATCTCTTCTTAACGTGCGGCGCAATCGATTCATATCATCTACTTCATCCGTCGTACCCTGGTGATTGCCGAGTTCGACAGCTCCTTCCGCTGGTGCGGCAGGTTGAACCCCCTTCTTCTTGTTACGTTTCCACATGAGTTTCTTCAGGCATCGCGGACATAGTACGACCTTTACGAGGGCGCTTTTGCGTTCTCCGTGCTCCTCGTAAGCAAAAGGGAGCTCCAAAGTACTCAGATGAACCGTATCATCCCGGTTGGGGTGATGCTTGCAGCGCGTGTTGCCGCATGTGTTCTCTCCTGCCCCAGACAACACTTCCGCCTCGGTTCGCCAACGAAGAGCAAACTAAGACGCGTAAGTTGTTCGGTGGTAAGACATGAAATAGAGGACTGCATACATTCCCGGACTTGTAGTGTTTAAGATCGCAAACGGCAAACTCTCGGAAGAGATTGTCGTAGTATTTCTGAGCGAGTTGGTCGTTCCAAGAGACATTGTGCGCCGCGGCGTTGTCTTCGTCCTGGCGTAAGAACTTGTGTGAAGCCTTGAGAATATCGAACTCTGTGGGGAAGGAGGTAGATGATGAGGGCTTTGGGCAGAGCGACATTGGAAGGTCTCGACCGAAATGGCGTCAGAGGGGTCCGGAATGTGAATCGAGTCAGGCGAATCTGGATTTTAGCGCCTCCAACGTCACCTGCAACACGCCGTCCCCGGCCTCCGCGTCACATAAGGGAACCCACACCTCTACCCAACCATCATCCCACAATGACCAGCCCAAGTCGACCCGTCAATATCGTTAGCCCCCGCTTCTCTCCAGCGGCTGCAGTTGGCACACCCAGCAGTCGCAGGGGCCCTGGTTCGCTTGGGACTCCCGCGGTGGGAACCCCATATTCTGTCGGCGGTACCCCGGACATACGCAGTCTTCGCGCCCAATATGTCGGCACCCCTCCTCTGCCGAATATCCCACCCCGAACGGGGACCAGCACTCCCCGTCCCTCCACGTCCACTGAACCCATCGTGTTCAGCGGTGGTGGGCCTCGTAATGTGCCCTCCATAAGCGGGATAAGTGCCCGACGCCCTGCCACTCCCATTGGGCTTGGTCTCGAGGACGCCCCACCGCCCGACCCTACCATCGACACGGAGAGCTTTCAAGAGGATGAGAGGGTGAAGGTGCTTCGCAAGCACCTTGTTTCGCGCGGGGAGCGGCAGGCGAATTATAATGGGTCTTCGGGCTTGCCTTCGCGCCAGGCCTCTTCGTCGAATCTCGCCCATGAGCTTCAGCCTGACCCTGAAGCGTTCCCGGTGCCATATCACACTCCAGGAGCGGATATCACGTACGTCATTCCAGTGCGGGTGCCGAGGTTCCCATTCTAAGCTTGCTGTCCCCTCTAGGCATGGTATATACAAGTGGCAGCAGGAGCAGACTCGACTGTCCCGTCCACGCGCTGTGTCATTCTCTGGTTCTACTGGGCAGACACAGGATCCCGCGTTTGAGCACATTCACGAGCCTGGTGGATTCCGCCGGAACTATGTGCTACTTCAAGGAACCGTCAGCGAGGAAAGGGAACCACCTCGCATGCTTAACAATTTATCGACTTTCTGTACCTCTTTGGACACTTTGTGAGTGCCCACCTTGTGCTATTTTGACCTGGTATCCCCTAATGACGTCTACCAGGCGGGAGAAGACCTTGAAGAGACCGAAGAGGAGGAGGACGAGGAGGCAGCGGATGATGATAGGCTACTATACGGCCAGCCTTCTGGGTCCCAGGACACGTCCGCACTGCAGCCAGATCCAGAAGCCGCGAAGGGTCGTTAGCACGGATCCTGGCAGATGCGCAGCCATCAAAGTCAGCCGTCTCTGAGACCTCCCCACTCCTTCCACGATCCTCCTCTGTTCAGCGCTCACGCACAAGACGACGCCGAGTAAGCGTCAGCCATGGAGACGCGACCGTCGGTCAAGCCGTGTTGATGGTATGTCGCGATTCATTACTCTATAACATGGGGGTGTGCCTACCTTTTCTCGCAGCTCTTGAAGTCGTTCGTCGGGACTGGGTTTTGTTTTTGGGGAAAGCGTAAGTTTAACTGCAATACATACCTTCGTCGCGGCTGATTACCTGTGTCAGCTTTTTCAATGGTGGTCTTTTGTTTTCTTCCTTGACCTTTCGGCTATCGCATTATCTCCCTATACGCGTTTTTACTTCTCGTAAAGACCAAGTTTGTTGTATCAGGGAGTTTCGGAGGTATGTCTATGTCCGTGTGGTGGCTACTCCACGTTTCTAACTGATTCAGACCTGGGCGGCGCGCTTTATGGTCCATGGATGCGCTACGCTATTCTCACGTCTATCACAATCTCACAAATTGGCTTTGTCGCTGCATATACGATATTCGTCGCGGAGAACCTGCAAAGCTTTGTCTATGCTGCTACGCGCTGCACATCGTTCATCCCAGTCCAATATCTCATTCTCATGCAACTCATCATATTCCTCCCCATGGCGCTTATCCGAAATCTAGCGAAGCTTAGTACAACAGCGCTTGTCGCAGATGTATTCATCCTTGCTGGTCTCGTCTACATCTTTGGTAGTGAATTCGGCATTATCGCAGAACGTGGCATCGCGAAAGTTGAGCTGTTCAACCCGAAGGACTTCCCACTACTGATTGGGTATGTAACTCTGAGTTGAACAGCCTGTGTGCTCTTCTCATATGATATCGTTTATAGCACAGCGGTCTTCTCCTTCGAAGGTATAGGCTTGGTAAGGAAACTTGTTCCCTTTGTAACGTGAAGCTTTACTTGTCTTGTAGGTCATTCCGATCACCGATTCCATGCGTGAACCGCACAAATTTCCCATGGTACTCTCGGGCGTCATGATTTTCCTCCTTGGTGAGTGGTTCGAATTTTGTGAAAAATCATCCTGAAACCTCTTTTTCGAGTCCTCTTTGGCGGGGCCGGCGCACTGTCCTATCTTACCTTTGGGTCTGATATCAATACTGTCGTCCTCAAGAATCTTGACTCTTCGTCACGCCTTACGCAAGCGTTCAGTTCCTGTATTCGCTCGCGATTCTGCTTTCCGTGCCATTGCAGCTCTTCCCCGCCGTGCGGATCATGGAGAATGGGCTCTTCACTCGAAGTGGGAAATGGATGGAATGTGAAATGGCAAAAGAACACGTTCAGGTTCGTTGTTGTCATGGGTTGCACGATACTCAGCTGGGCTGGCGCGAAGGACCTCGATAAGTTTGTCGCGTTCGTGGGAAGTTTCGCATGGTAGGTCTGCTGCCGGAAAACCTTCTTCACGACTGACCACCGTCGCTTGTAGCGTGCCGCTTTGTTACGTTTATCCGGCGATGCTTCATTACAAGGCATGCGCGCGTACATGGAAGCAGAAGGCCGCGGACATCGCTCTGGGCGTGTTTGGCGTTGTCGCGGCCATCTATACGACTGTCCAAACTTTAGTTGTGAGTATGGCGACTCGTTACTCGCAGCGCAGATGATCTGATATCGTCGTCGACAGCTCATGGCGCAACCAGACCCCCCTGCTTCTTCACCTATTGGGAACTGTGATATTCGACGTTTTTAATTCCAGGGTTTCCTATGGTAGAACACTGATGTAAAGTGTAGATAGTAGAACCTTACTTTACCGAATGCGATCATCTTATTGCTACGCATGTGATTGTGATATTGAGAACCAACCCGAAACCGAAGTCCCTCCGAAGTACGGTAAATAACAGGCGCCTCCCGCTTACGACAAACTGTCACGATGTCCAAGGAATTCAAGGAGTTCACGAAAGAGGAGGTACAGCAGGTAAGGACTCGCTGTATCACTTCACGTCGTTGGCTGACGCGCCTTGCAGCACAATAAAAATGGCGACCTGGTGAGTCCGCGAGTCCCCATCCACCGATAACCGTACAGCAACCTCTCACACACCACACCCTCCTCATTCGACAACACATCCCACTCTCCGTACTTAGTGGGTCATCATAGACGCAAAGGTCTACGATCTATCCCGCTTCGCCAACCTGCATCCCGGCGGGCGGGCGGTCCTCGTCGACGGCGCCGTTGCGGGCCAGGACGCGACGGAGGCCTTTTACGGCCTGCACCGCCATGAGGTCCTCGAGCGACCACAGTACGCGCGTCTCCAGATCGGCGTTCTTCGCGGAGAGCAGAGCGTCATCACTGGACGCCTCGTTGGCGGTATCAGCGGCGTGCCCTTTGCGGAGCCCACATACCTCTCCAAGGGATTCCACAGCCCATATTATACCGAGGTACGTGTTCGCATGTCTACCTGCGCGCTTGAAGCTCCCGGTTTCTGCCGCGTATTGGTTTGGGGATCGCGGAGCCGAGGAGCGTGCGGCGGGTGCGTTTGTTTTGTTTTTTCGGAGCGCTTATTTTGTTGGGCGTGTATTAGAATCACAAGGCATTTCAGAAGACCGTTAGGAAGTTCTTTGATGAGGTGGTGTATCCGACGCGCAGGAGCGCGAAATTGACGGGAAGCGTCCTAGCCAGGAGGTTTTGACAAGATGGCGTAGGGTCGGCTTTGCCTAACTGCTGCGATCGATTCTTACCCAGTTCTTAGCGAAGTAAATTTAATGCCATGCGGCTGGGTCCTGGAAACACTTAAAGGGCCTCTCCCTCTTCCATGGCCTGGTCAAGCCTGAAGAAGTGAGGCCCATTCTTTTTTCTCAGCCGGATTTCGCTCAGTATAGACCTTTGTTAGTTCGACTACTTCCATGAGGTATGTGGATGTCACCTTCGCGCCTTAATTGTATTCTCAAAGCGAATGGGTAGCTCATCATTACTCAAGAAATGATACGAACTGGGGCTCGGGGATATGCCGATGGTGCGGAGGTCGCTTCCTTCTGCTCCCACTTTTCTTCCTGACTAGTCTGCGTATCAGCTCTTCTTGGCGGTAAGGTCATTGGCTTACCGCCGGTGCTCAACTTCGGAAGTCCGAGCTAAAGGCCAAGGTAGCTGTTGGATTTCTAACCAGAATTATGGCTCACGTAACTATCATAGATCGTCCCGGAAGTGTTTGCGGCCAAAAAGTTCATCTGCCTTGCAATTTCAGAGGCACACGCGGGAAGCGATGTGCTAGGCATGAAAACCACCGCCGTTAAAAGCGAGGATGGCAATTCTGGATCATCAACGGCGAGAAGAAGTGGATCACAAACGGACAGTACGCACCGATTCCTCAGAGACCTGCTATGTGAGATAACGATACGTTGCTATCTAGTTTCGCAGATTAGTAAGTGCGTATAAGTGATCTAGTCCGAACATGCCATGCTCATCAATAACAGTTTTACAACGGGCTGTAGACCGAGGTGAGCTTTAGCCCCATCTCCGCTCTGACAGCCAAGTTAAGTGCACAATGTTCGGATAGGATGGCCTGACAGTGATTTTGATCCCCGCCAAGAAGGCGTCACAACCAAGATCATCAAGACGTCCTACTCTCCAACTGCGGGCACAGCTTTCATCACCTTCGATAACGTCCGCGTTCCGGTTGAAAACACGCTTGGCCCTGAGGGTGGCGGGATTTTCGTTATCCTAAGTAACTTCAACCACGAACGTTGGGTCATGGTTTGCGCATCCGCTCGCGCCCAGCGGATGATTGTCGAGGAATGCCTCAAATGGGTCTCGCAGCGCAAGGCATTTGGCAAGCCGCTCAGCTCGCAGGCGGTCGTCCGCGCGAAACTGGCTGCGATGATTGCGCGGGCAGAAGCCGTGCAATCCTGGCTTGAGAATTTACGTACCAGATGTGCAATATGGTGAGGAAATCTCTTACAGTACTAGCCGTCCAAGTATATCGTATGACAACCATTTATGTTTTAGTCGTACAAAGAGCAGTCGACCAACCTTGCGGGACAGATCGCGTTCCTGAAAATGTACAGTACGCAGTGCGCGCAGGATACCGCAAGAGATGCGGTGCAACTCTTTGGGGGCGCGGCATCACGCAGACGGGAATGGGCCGTTTTATCGAACATGCAAGTTGTCTCATGACTTTAGGAGTGCTGCGGCGTTTGCTGAACTGTTTCTGTTGCGTTTTAGTATCATCGGACGGTCACTTTTGATTCGATTCTAGGAGGAGGTAATGCTGTCTATGCTATCTCACGCCCCTGTAGAGTTTTGCTGATGCAAATGCCTGTAGCGGAGGACGTGTTAGGTGATCTCGGGGTTCGGCAAGCCATACGCGCCATGCCCAAGAATGCAGGCTTTAGCGTTTGAAGTTCGCCTTGTAACTCTGTGATCTCCATTTGTTGTATAATATATACGTGGAACTCACGTCAGAACAAGCTAGCCCATGAATATCTCATATCCTGCTATCGAACCATCCCCTTAGTTGAAGCCGAGCTCAAGAGAACACCTTCATCGGGGCGACGGCTTCAATATGGGCATATTATTATGCCAACCATTCGATTATTTCCCTGTACTACCATGCATCGACATACTGTATCTCCTCTTATGAAAAATAGTAAACTGTCGTTATCAAGGTCGTTATGTCTGCTACTGTAATGTGAGCCCTGGTAGTTTTTTTTCGGGGTCTCTTGGTTATGCGGCTGTCTGAAAATATGTGGGACCGCCGGGCCGAGGTCCCGTGAATAAGGAACTACGTCCCACGGGCTGTCATGCTCCAATATGGCCCCAATGCATTACAATTTTGGGCGTTCAACCTGGTGATCGACGGGCTTCGACAAACCAGCAGTTAATTAGCGCTCGCAGCAGGCGCTGGTCGTGCTGCCATCTTAGGTGGACTGCACTGCCTCGCATGCGTGGTTGGACACGTTTGGCGCCCAAGTACCCCTCTCCTCGCCCCAACGGGCGTTAATGACGATTCCCGATGGCAGACTACGACATCTTCCGCGAACAACTTGCCATCAAGTATCCGTCGTATGGACATGCCCTGTGGGAGCCAGATAGGCCCGTGCAAGTCGGCGACGTCGGTTTCATACGCAGAGGAAATTCCACCGTCTTTTCAACGCCCTGCTTCCGGCAGACCATCCATCCCACGAGCGAGGCGTGCCAGAATATCATGAACCCCTCGTCCCCACATTGCTCGATCATCTCGACACAGGTTCTCTTGGTTGCAATGATTACTGTTCGACCGGGGTCAGTATAGAGCCTGATCCAGGCTATAATGCCAGGTAATTGCAATTCGTACTCTGAACTGAACTACTATCGCTGATATTGTCTCAGCCCAGACGACTTCCCTCAAGTCACGTTTCGTTCTAAAAGGTCTCGAAGAGCCGCAGTGTTATCCCTGCCAGTAAAAGCTCGGCGTGAAGACACTCTTGCACAGGGTGATTTTAGGCAGTGGATAGTGAAGAATATCGACAGCTGGATCGCCTTCGCCCGAAAGCTGGGGTTAGGGATTGATCAGATGGAAGAAATCATCCTGGTTACTGGCTGTGATCGCACGAGGTCTTGGACAAACGTTGCTTTCCTAGGAGACCAGCTTGATTCGCAGGTCTCATTTGGAGTAAAGGTCGAAGGCTCTGATACCAATGTCAAGTTCCAATCCTCACGTGGGAATACTCGGGGAGCTGTGTTGCGCCATGGGCCTGAAGGGGCGGTACGTTTGTACGTCGTTTGAAGTGATCAACGAATCTGAGACAGCTTTGGCGCGACTTCGTGCCCATTAGAACCTGCCCGAGAATCAATGTGTATTTATCCGAGGATATCGTGTCGCTCGCACCTTCTGGATATTGCCAAGGCGCCTTAGAGCGGCGGCGGGTCCCTCACCAGACCCAGGGGGGTATGACTATGATCCGGACAGGGAAGTTATATCAGTACCCGCGATGACAGAGGTGAAGGATTTGTTCGACTTTTTTCAGTCATCTCTGATGTTTCAAAGTACCATGATCCCCTTCACCTCTTGATAGAATATATTGCTGAGGTGAGTACTGGTGACCTACTGTCCTGTCTTCGCCGCCCACAATACGCTCGATCTCAACGTGAACTATGCAGCGGGCATCTGATTGTGATATGGTGCTCGCTCATGACGATGACTTGAAGATGATTGACGGACTTGGCCATGACACTGTGAGTGGACTCTTGAACAACAGTCACGTTATCGTCTCATTTTGGCAGTCATTAGAAACCCTTGAACCAGACGTGATGATAGAACTCCTCCAGAGGTCCAACATAAAGATAGATAAAGTTTCGTGGGGTGAGCTTCCAACCTTGAAAGAATCATGATTGATTTTCATGGGGTCGCCACACCCAAAGATTTGTCCCAAAGTGATGATGGTCCAAGCACCGATACGTCTGTTGTCAAGGTAGCCATGCTGTCGATGACACTGCAGAACTGGGGTAGGTAACGTAATCTGTATGGATTATCTGACACTGACTCACAACAGACACCGCGAGTTCGCCCCAATGGTCACCCCTCTCCGCGCAAAACATTGATCTCGACGACGCCAGCGACTCAGGGGACGTCCCCACCAGCTCTCTACTAGGCCGCTCACCGGTGCCACCGATTCAAGGAGACGCAATAAGCGCCAAACCTCCCTACCAGCAGGCCATGATGACAGTGCACCCTTACACCGCAAGATTTAGCCGATAGTACCCTCCGTGGACTGGGCTTGCTGCTAAGTACTTCGTTTCCTGCTATCTAAGAATTGCGAAACTCATCCACATGCCCCAGGGCATCCTCCTGTGCGTGATAAGACGAGAGGCTCGCTTTTAAGCGTCTGGACAAGCCTCAGCAAGTTCGTTCATGAAGAGGGTGGTAGATTTTTGACTGCCGTCATCATCACGTGAGCAACACATTGATAACGCTCATCAGCTGGGTTGATGCCCGTCGATCAGAATCTGCGCAGTATCATTGCTCGGATGGGTATTCTCATTTACCTGGACGTTACTTTCAAGCTCTTCGTTAGCATCCTCCCGTTATCTATATGGTTTGAACGGTATCGGCGCCGGCTAGATGACATGTATGCAAGGCTGGAAGCTTATCAGAATCAGTTCAGGGTAATTCTCAATATTTGCATGTTCCACCAGTAAGTTACTAACTACATTCAGTCCTTGCAGTCGAATCCGGCGGGGCCTGCTTTTTTACCCGATGTTCGGTATAGTTTCCCGATCGCCGCCAACGCAATCCCGGCGAATCTGGACTTTGGTGTGGCGCAAGGTGGTGTGCAAGCTATACCCGAGGAGAACACCAGTGGCAGGTCGAACAAGCCAATAATCGATTTCGATGACGACGATGCTGAGGGTCGCGCAAGACGGCCCGGCCCGACATCAAATCACCCATCCCAACACCGTTTCGGCTTTCTCCCTCACCTCATCCTATCGAACCCAGCCCTCCTCCTGCCAGTGTCCCTCTTCCCAGTTCCCCTCCTCCCAGTTCCCCTCCTCCCGGTTCCCCTCCTCCCGGTGTCCCTCCCAGTGTCCCTCCTCCCAGTCCCCTCCCCCTAGTTCCCCTCTCCCCTCCGACTTGCATCCAACCCCCTTCTTTCCCCTCTCACCCGCTCCTCTTCCATTGCTGCGGTATACGGCTTACCTTCTTCTGAGGGGTTACCCTTCTCCTTTCTTTCCCGCAAACCTTCTCCTGCCCCATCCAGTCGTACAACAAACACGCCGTTCCACCCCCCCCTCCCCCCAAAAAAAGAGCGTCCGGAGGAAGCCACGCTGCTCAATGAGGTTGTTTAATCGCATCAGATCCACCTTTACTCCGCGCCTCCTCTTGTTCCGTCGGTCGTGACTGCCACGCCTTTTATCGCTCCACCTCCTGCAACACCTCTTCTGCCGTATACAGCTCAATGAGCTCATCAATATCTGTTGTGTCCTCGCTTCTTACCCGGGCCGAATTTACCGTTCGTCTGTCCTGCATGGGTTAGAAAGCGGGAATGCTTCAGTTTCCTCCCCTCCCACCCATCAATGCATCAACGTCCAGAAGAAGCCACGCATCGATTCTCTTTAATCGCATCAAAATTTCCCTTCTTTCTATTCAGTGGTGTGACAGTCACGCGGTTTCAGCAGTTCCCTCCCTGTAAATTTCTCCTTTCGGCATCATCTCAATCCTCTTCTGCCCTACTTACTATCAGCCGGAGGAAGCCCTTCCTCTAATTACTTGAATCCCGTCAACTTTGCCTCCACATATCGTTGGTCTCCCGTTTTCCTTGAGATGGAACAGAGAAGGTTTACATACTTCCATTTCAGGTTATCCCATCCAATCTTGTCGCGATTTGCTTTTCTGGCAGACGCCTGCTGACGTCATGCGCTTCACTCTTGCTGCCGACCTTGCGTCTCTTGATGGCCATTTTGGGCCCCGGCTTCCGCGCCCTTACCGGATGAGATAGATATACCGCCTTCATCTTACCTATGGATGATTTTGGTGATCTTCTCTGCGGAAATAACGAAACCAATTGGACTGTGTCGTCAGGCCGAAGTTGCGTCGATTACCGTAAATATTGATATAACATGATGACACATGTAGGTAGGCAAAGGAGCAGTAGACTTGTTCAACTTTGAGATGTTAATCTCCATCGCACGAGAATTTACGTCATAGTTTCGGGTCAAATAGAATAGGAGACACCATTCAGACATGCACGCGAGACCGTGGCTTGTTCGCTTCAAGTTCCCCACCACGGAGGGGAAAGAACTCACTAACAAAGAACCAACAGGTCATCATCATGCATTGACGTCATTCAGAACACCAAAATAAGGACGTAATAAGATAAGATAACACATCAAGGACATTACGGCAAGACACGGATGACTTCCTGACCCCTTTCCTCTATCGTATGAGGGGAGGACGAGTATATTTACGGGGTTAAGCACCACACAGCCCCAAGAATCCGTTTGTTGCGCCGCCTGTACATTTCGTGTTGAATCATAAACCCACTGGCACCAAACCATTTTGGGATCCTATTCCGCAGGAGGCTTCCTTCGAAGCTGTCCTGTCTCTAAGGCCTGAACAGAAGTGCCAGTCAGACATCGCATTTGCGCCATAAAATGATTTAGACGAACTTTGCTCTCCCTGCGCCGGCCTGCCCGGTCGAAGAGTTGGCGGGATTTCATCCTCCCGACGGCTCGCCTGCCTTTTGTCATGGAACCTGAGAGCAAACCCGATAATTCAGAAATTATATATGAAGTGTAAACAGGGAATGCGCCGACCAAATTTGCACACTTCGAGCAGACATGTCCAGGTCCCTCGCCAGTTGCTGACGTTCTTCTGTGGACGGGAATGGGATACGAGCGTACATCCGATTGAGCGCTAATTGGCGGGCATCTGCACGCTTGCGCTCCTCAATTGTTCGCTGGGGTTCAAAAGGCACATCATAGGGCGCAGGTGACGGGGCCCTAGGAGCACGGGCATAGGGAAGTGGTCTGCTGATTCGATACATTGGATTGGTGTAGTCCAAAGAAACGTTACTCATTGCCATCGACAGTCGAGGTGTATCGGCCGCTGCAGTCCCTCTATGCACCTCGAGTACGTGTGTAATCCCCTCATGTCCAAATGCCAGCGAGGTTTGGTGCGCCGTTTCGCCCTCGCTATTTACTGCATGTACGTCCGCGCCGCGTTCAAGCAACAGTTTACGATCCCGAGGTGTCCATTGCCCGCTGAAAGGTGTATTGGAGTCCAAAAGTCCTGATTCCTTGCGTTCACGTTTGCACCGTGATCGACGAGCTCCCGCGAGACCTCGAGGTGACCGAATCGTGATGCTAAATGCAGCGGGATGCACCCCCACGTATCATATGGATCCACTTCCGCGCCCCGTTCAATAAGCAAGCTTACAGCCTCGAGGTTCCCCTTGGCCGCTGCTACATGAAGTGGTGTCACGAGTTGTGAGTTTCGGGCGTTGACATCCGATCCCTGCTCAAGCAACGACTTTACAACGTGAATATTTCCCTCTTTTGAGGCGGTGAGTAGCTCCTCGTCCTTCCTATCGTCGTCAGCGCCGTATTGAGCTGTGTCTAATGTAGTCGAGCTGTTGTTCTGAACATTGTCATCTGCTTCGTACTCGGCGATGAATTCCACAACCTCGGCTTGGCCATGCTCCGATGCCAATTCGGCTGCCGTTTTATTGTCATTGTTGAGCACGTTGACATGAGCGCCATGCTGAAGCAACAGCTTTACGACTCTGAGGTGCCCATGTCGCGATGCAGCGTGTAACGGAGTCCATCCATTGCTATTGATGTGCAGAAACGGTTGTGGTCAATTAGAAGACGGGCAATCTCGACTTGCCCATGGCTTGCTGCTAGGAAAAGTGGTGTTTCTTGCTCGCCATTGGACACAGTGGCCCTTACGCCACGCTGGACAAGCAACTCGGCGATCTTGAGGTGGCCGTTGGCTGATGCTAGATGTAAAGGGCTCCACAAATCGTCTTTCTGAATAATCCCATCAACGCCACGGTCTAGCAGCAGACACGCCATGTCAAGATGTCCATGTCGTGACGCGAGGTGTAACGGAGCCCACCCTCGTTGTCTTGCGCGTTCACGTCGGCCCCTCGATCGATGAGGACGCGCCCGACCTCCACATTTCCCTTGCTCGATGCCAAGGCCAACGGGGTCATTTGAGTCTCGTTCCGAATATCGACAGGAATGCCAGCGTCGACTAACATCCGCACAACGTCGAGGTGCCCATTTTGCGATGCGATGTGTAGTGAATTCCAACCCTTGTTGTCCCTAGCGTGAATATCTGCGCCATCTTCAATTAGGAAACGCGCAACGTCGAGTTTGCCGTTGCTGGAAGCCAGGTACAATGACGTCTCTTCGCTTCTGTTCCGGACGTCGACATCGATGCCACACTCTAGCAAGAACTTCGCGATGTGAAGATGTCCGAAATACGATGTTGTGTGGATTGGAGTCCAGCCTTTCTTATCCCGGGAAGACACGGCCGCGCCATGCTCGACCAAGAAGCGCGCGACGTCAAGGTACTCATGCTCTGCGGCGCGGTCCAAGGGAGTCTCCTCCTTGTCATTCCGACTGTCAACATTTGCACCTCGCTTGACCAGTAACGTTGCAATGTCGAGATGCCCACAGGCTGAGGCGAAATGCACCGGTGTCCAGCGATCGAATGCGTGTGCGTTCACATCAGCGCCGTTGTCAATCAAGAGCCATGCCAGGTGAAGGTGTCCACATCGTGACGCGAGGTGCAGAGGAGTCCAATATTGTGCCCCGTGTTCGTTCGCATCAGAGCCGTATTCCAGCAAAAGCCGTGCGATGTCAATGTGTCCAAATCGTGATGCCGTGTGTAATGGAATGAAGCCATTCTCGTCCCGGGAATTCACGTCTGAGCCTCGATCTATAAGGAAACGTGAAATGTCCAGCTTCCCATTGCTACAGGCCACGTGCAACGGCGTCCACTGATGCATATTTCGAACTTCGAGACTTGCGCCAGATTCCAGTAACAAGTCCACAATGTCTCGATACCCACTTCGTGCTGCTGCATGCAGCGGGGTCCAGCCTTCATCGTCGGTAACAGTCACGTCCGCACCACAATTTACGAGGAGACGCGCAATTTCGTGCGATGATTGTGTCATGATGAGCTGTCCACTCTGTGATATCCTGTGAAGCGGAGCCCTGCCACGGTTGTCACGAGAGTTAGGATCCGCGCCGTTTTTAAGGAGCAGCGATGCCACCTCCAAATGTCCCTTGACCGAGGCTGCATGCAACGGGGTTACCTGAGATCCACCTCTGATATTGACATCCGCTGAATTGGCAACGAGGTGCTCCACGACCCCACGGAAACCGGACAGACAGGCATAATAAAGTGGTACAGCCTCAGGCCGCGTTGGGTGTATCTCGGACTTGGGCACTAGCCAATGGTGGTCGATGTCGTATAGCCAGATCCATGCCGAAAAATGTGGCTTCGCAGGATCAAACAGATGCTCCATGGCCTCCTGAATGCGCAATGATACGTTCCTAAACTGGGCATGGCTGACCCAGTGCTGAGCAGCATACGGAGTGAAGGGAGAGTGGCTTGAGGTATTTCTGTCCATTTTATCATCGAGTTGGAGGAGGACACTGAGGCAAGCTTGTGCAAGGATAGTATGCGCAGGCTCGGGGAGAATGTGATAGTATGAAAGACGTTCTTCAGCCGTCGCGAGTCGCTCCGATGTCAAGAACTCGTTGACCGAGAAGTGCGAGAATTGTACAACATGACTGCCTTCCCAATCGACGATGGCAACGAGACTGGAGCATGCGGACAACACAGCTTCTATTGCATCCAGTGGCCGCAAAATTCGTTAAATGTAGGGAGTACTGCGTCGAACTGAACTGCAAGAATCTCCGCGAGTTCTTCGACGCGGAGAGGGCGAATGGACACCGTGAGACACCGGAACAGTCGTTGTGCATATTTTCGTTTCTCCGGATTGATGCCCAGTAGAGTACGGGTATATGTTTCGTCCAACGTCTTCGGCAGGTCGTTCAACACACTTCGAATACTTGCAGGAAAACTGCGACTGAGCCTGTCAAGCTGGCAGACAACCCACCGAAACCTACAAGATCATGTAAGCGTCCATTGTGAAACCTAAGATGAGAGACGAGGTATGAGACGACTTACATGCCATCCGCTCTGTCGGACAGAGTATCGATGACAAGTTGTTTGTCCTCTTCTTTCCATCTCCGCATGCTCCGGTCCGAATAGACAACAGACTTGATGTACTTGATTATGTCTTCCTGTTGCCCTCTCTCGTCATGAAGAGAAATCTTGAGAGAAGTCAACTGCTCGAGTACCACTCGAATATCCATCTCTGGCCGACTAGCCACACATAGATGAACATTCGGAAGTTTCAAATCAACAAGTTCTTCAATCAGAACCAGTACCTCCTCGCGGGCGGTCGGTGTCCCCGACAAAATCGGGCACTCGTCAAGAGCGTCAATAATGATATAAATAGGAGCTTGCCCTGGCAGACTCAGCATGTCCTTCATACAAATTTTAAGTGCATCGATATCGGGCTTTCGCATGCCACGAGTATGGTCCGAATATAGCTGGGAGAGGACGTTGAAACAAGAATCCGATTCGGAAGAAAGCTGCAAAATGAGGGAAGAGAGGAGGCCATAGAGGTCTTGCTTCTTGACATCCCGAAAATCAAAATAATAGTAGGCCATCGTGGCCAATCCGGCTTCATGCATGCCCTCAATGTCCTGAATGGCTGCGGATCTAGTGGGCGCCATGAATAAAATCGAACAAACCCAAAAAGTGACGACATACAGAAGAGTGCTTTTCCCTGCTCCCGCTTTAAGACCAACAACTCATTAGTGCAAAGTACTCGTGCGGGTTTTGAAAAACATACGTTTACCATGAATCCACAGGAGAGACCCCCTTGCTTTCCATTCCGTGAAAGCATTGCTCTCGAAGAACCATTCTGCAGTCCCACTGCGTCGACCCTTCCGAACAAAGTTGTGATTCGTCGATGGGTCAGGGGCAGAAAGCCAGTATTGAACCTCCCGTCGCAGCTGGTCACCTACAAGGTACCGTTAGTCTCAGCAACGAAAGGTAAGGAGGAAAACTACGACGTTTAATCTTGTTCATTTCGTTTAACATTTGCTGAAGAGCCACTACGAACCCAAGTCAGTACAGGTAATATCCGTTTCGCGTGAGACAAATACCCAAATCCTGTCGAATACCATCTATTGACGCATTGCCACCTAATGGAACAAATCTTCAGAAAAAATATCTGTTAAACAATCACGCAAACATTTCTCACCCTCCAAAACTACCCTGATATTAGCCACAAGACCATGGACCACACCCAAGGTCTGTGCAACAATCATCCGAGCCTCATCCTGGGTCAATCGATCCAATCTCTCGAGCACGGCCTCTATCTCGCCGTTGCCCAATAACTTCTTCGCGATCTTCTCTGTGACACATTGAGCTACGGGCAATGTATATATAACAGCGCACTTACTGAACCGCCCCTGCTTAATTTGTTTTGTCGATAGGGCAAGCACCGAAAGCAGTTCAACCATTATTTTGATGATGATATCCGAGGTTATTGGTGTGGGAGGGATCGCCATATATATCTCCAGACGCTTGAGGAAATTCCCCAAGCATTCAAAGAGATCCAACAGGGCATCGTAGCTTGACGTAACCCCACTGGCAACCTGGCATACTCATACATCACAGGGGAATTGTTTGAAGGCATTTCAAAAGACGTACAGCAAGGAGTGCATCGATCCCAGCAAACAATATGTTTGCCGGTGAGAAGGGGATCTGACAAGGTCACGTTAAAAGATTCACCAGATGACTGGCTCACTAGGCTGACCGCCTCGCCCAGGTTTCCAGAGAATGCCTGAAGGACCTTCACAACCGGGCTGAGACAACTTATCAGTCTCCGATTGCCATCACGATATTCTTTAAAAGCCTTCTCCCGTCCTTGGAGTAGTTGGAGGATAGCCTCAGGAGAATTTGAGTCATTTGACTGTTCGAGCGTGACAGCGAGGGTATTCTTAGAGAGGTCTATTCCAGTCACCTTGGCGTAGTCAGCCAAGGCATCGACGATCAATTGGAAATTAGAAGTGGTGGTGGTGGCTTGTCCAGTTGACGACATCTTGGCAACGGATTGCTCACGACCTCTGAGGGGGATAGACTAAGGGAAGGGAGAATAAGAGGTTATGAATTGATATTTGATGGGAGGGGAGTCAACCAAGTGTGGCGAACCCCACGAGGCGATGGAAGTGTTACGACCGTGACGCGTAACGCGTAACAGCTTGGGCTCATAGCATTTACGGCTAAGTCGCAGATGAATCGATGAAGACGAACAATGCCATAAAGTAAACTCGAAATTTTTGGCGTTTGCACTGAGACCAACTTTCCGAAACCGCTTTACCATATCACTGAAGTTCTCGGCACTGCCTGAGGGGCAGAGCTTTACTGTACTGGAGCCATAGTAGATTAGTCATCCCCGTTGTCCATGATTTCCGCCATGAACTTTCAGCTGCGTCCCTTGCGATCGACATCGCTTTTGGTCTTCTGCATGTTGTATAAGTGCACAGCTGAACTAGAACCACGTCCAGAAGATTGAGGAGCCTCAGGCCTCAGTGCCTACGCTCATCTCTGGTTGCTGGCTACGCGTTATTTACTGTGTCATGGCGCGATTCAAATTACTGTAAACGTGTGTATTCTGATGATCTGACTTCAAGCTCGGCGAGATGCTCTTTGCTACATTATCGAAACCCGACATGATAGACAACGTGAATGGCGAAACAGTGCTCTAAGTTCATGACACATCCAAATCCCAGCCCTTGGGACAATCGTAAGTCGTCATAAATGTATCATCCGATCTCAAGCTCGTCCCTGATCGCGCGCTCCTTCCGCGCGCGGCGAATGTCCTCCAGCGTGATACTGGAATGCTCACACATTGCGCGGAAAATCCCGTTCTGCCCATGAAGAACATCCGGAGCGTCGAATTCCGCAATATTCCCGTTGTCCATTACGCAGATACGATCATACGAGATGATAGTCCGCAGCCGGTCTATGGTCATTCAGCCATCAGGGATATGGTCACGATGGAAAGGGAAGAGAGGGGGCAGGTACGTACGAGCGATGCATAGGATCGTGCGGTCATGGAACTCGGTGGTGATGGTGTCTTGGATCTTGCGATCCGTCTCGTAGTCTACAGAAGCAGTAGCCTCGTCTAGGATGAGGATTTTGCTGTCCTTGACCAACGCACGCGCAAGGGACACGAGAGAACGCTGGCCAATAGACAAATTCGAGCCCTCATCTTCGATAGGGCTGTCAAGTGTAAAACGTGGAGCGTTTGGTGTTGTTGCCCCTGTTCCGCGCTGATCTTCGTCGCTATCAACCCGAGCTTCCTCGTCCTTCGCGGACGAAATGACTTTAGTGTCCTCGACGAGGTATGAACGCCTCAGCGTATCCCAGAGCCGTGCGTCGTCGTGTAGTTCAAACGGATCAAGGTTAGACCGCAGGGTTCCGGAGACTACGGCAAACGTTAGAATACCAAATGTCTAGTTCGTCACGACAAGTTCCACGTACAAAGCGTAGCATCCTGAGGTATGATCGAGATTGCGTTTCGAACATCATTAAGTCCGATCTTGGAGATGTCAACACCGTCGATGCTGATCGAACCTGACACCAGTTCGACGATACGAAATAGAGCAACCATTATAGATGATTTGCCAGCACCAGTCCTACAAGTAACAGAGACATCAGTTTGATAGAACATAAGGTATCGAGAAAAGCCACCTACCGCCCGACGATGCCTATTTTTTCTCCTCCATGGACGGTCATGCTGAGGCCCTTAAGGACAAGGGGAAGCTCAGGACGATACTTCAAAACCGCGTCCTTGATCTCCAGCCTCCCCTTGCTGGGCCAAGGAGCGGCAGGTTTTTTTTCCGGAATCTCGTGGGGTGGTTCTTCATCAAGATCGCGGGCGTAGTAGACGATACGCTCAACGGCATTCATGTTGTTCTCGACTTCCGCTAGCTGCCTGACCATCCAACCGAACGCCTGTGATAAAACTGGCTGAGTGCACGGGAGAATGATAGAGGACTAGATGCCTACCTGCTGTATGGAGAGAATGTACGAGAGGGTGACGCCAGTTTGCGCAGGAGAAATAGTAAACCGTGTGCCGACGGTGAGCATAGACACAGACAAAATCAGCAGCGTTCCCAGGAAGTCTATTCGTAAACCGAGCCATCGCTACTTCAAGATTTAGCCAACAGCTCACGCAGGTTTTTTGAATGAAAAAAGACCTGGTTTGTGACGGTCAACCAATATGCTCTGTTCTCGATGTCGACCCAGTCTCGGTTCTCTCTGAAGAATCGATCTTCTTCCCTGTAAGCGCGGATAGTTGCAATTCCTGATAAGGACTCGGAGAAATGGGAGTATAACGACGACCGCAAGATAGCGTCGAGTCGCTTGGAACATCTCTCAGTAAACACCTCAAAGCTTCATGTTTGGGAAGAACGCACCTTCGTCTCCCTCGCACTCGCACGATAGAAAGCACCGGCCATGGCATAAAGGCCGAATACGATAGCAACAGCGATAAGGAACCATGGGAGGAGGATCGAAATCAGGATGACAGCTCCGACAATACTGGAAAACGTGTTGATGAACGTGCGGAAGGAGTCTACGAAACTTGACTCAGAACAGATGAACTGGGCCGGTTAAAAGAACGAACCAGCCAGCATGTTGTCGATTGTGTCGATGTCTTTAGAAAAGCGGTTCATAATACGGCCAATCGGCTACGTACAAGAGTCAGTGGGAGGAGAATCTCGGCCAACAGGATGGTACGTACAGTTGTCTCAAAGAAGGACATTGGGCTGTGCATGACGCGGCTGATGCCATCCTTTCAGGACGTTAGGTCGAGGAACGACTTGGACAAGGAGAACCTACATGGTGTAGCCTCTTGGAAGCAGAGTAAATTATAAACGCGAGGATTGTACCATTCAAGAACCCAGTGACCGCTTGCGCAACGCCGAGCATAGCGTATATCCCCATCTGAAGGTAGACAGTGAGACATTTCATAGACACTCAACAGCTTAACATACATAGAAGCCCTGGGGTCGTTTCCAATGGCTGTTCTGTGGGATGAATTGGGGCAGTTTTCAAACTACAAAAATACGCACCGATCTTGCCACCAGACAAGCCTGTCCGCATGTACATCCGTTAGCATCTACTAAGCGATTGGCCTCATCGTACGACATACCAGTACGATGATAAGACGATCGACATTTGCATGAGCACGATCGTCAGGAACATGGCTGGTAGGAGCACCACTCCATTCCCGGACTGGAAGTATCGTTTGTACACTCGAAGGTTCACCGCCCCAATGTTACGTTCTTCTGCTTGCATGAGCTGCGCGCCACGCTTCGCAGCTCGTCGTTTCTTGTCATTCTCGTCGGCGTCGGCGTCTTCGGGGTCTACAGCCTTCTCGCCCTCGGATTCGTTTTGGCCTTTCGAGACAAACTCGTCGAAAGTACGCGAAAAATTGCCACCATTTGCCATCATCTCGTCGAAAGTACCACGCTCAACGATGCGGCCGTCGACCATAAAATAGATATAATCGACTTTCGGTAGGAAATGGAGGGCATGAGTGACAAGTATCCGTGTAGAGCCCGCCGTGCTGTCGAGGAGCACATCATTGAAGACAGACTCGCCAACGTGAGCGTCGAGAGCGGAGAGGGGATCCTGGAGGACGTCTCGTCCCATTCAGTATAACGTAACGGTATGCGGCCACCCACATCAAATATCAGAATGTCCGACCCAGAGTAAATGGCGCGACAGATATTAACGCGTTGTTTCTGTCCACCAGAAAGTGATATACCCTGTAAGCATCACGCTCATGAGTCACCATCGCAAACCAAGAACAGACTAAACCTCTTCGTACCCTCTCACCGACCTCAGTCATGTCGCCGTTAGGAAGCACATCAAGGTCAGCCTCCAGGCAGGCATCGTGCACGGCTTTCCAGTAACGCTCAGCCTCAAAGGGCCGACCGAAGCAAATGTTATCCCGAATTGTTGCATTCTGCGAGAAATTTCAGTCTGTTGAGCTTCGATAAATTAGGGAAGAAAACTGACTTGGATCCAGGCAACCTGCGAGCAGTACGCCAAGGATCCACCAAAACGGACGGAGCCCTCCGTCTTGCGCATATCACCAATAAGCCCTTGAAGCAGTGAGGTCTTCCCACAGCCGACTGCTCCCACGATTGCCAGGAGCTGCCCGCGCGGAACCTTAAAGTCAATCTGTTTCAAGTTGAACAGTACCTCCTCCTTGACTTCTTTCGGCTCCGAGACCGGTTCCGGCCTAGAGCTGCGGCGACGCTCCTTTTTCTTTCCCTTCTGTTCCTTACCCTCATCCGGCGGAGGATTATCCCAGGTAAAAGATGCATTTTCAACCTCGACCGCGTACTTGAGTTTAGGGTCTCGCTCAAAAGTTTCAGAAATGAGTTCCGCGGTAAAGCACTCCTGGAGACGTCCAATTGCATTGCGCGCATCAGCAATCGAGCTGAAGGACAAAGCTAGAAGATCATGTGATTAGCCGACCAAGGTATTAGGTTCATGGATTGCACGTACGAAGCATCATAAGAGGCAAGCGCAAGAGTTGGAACCAAGTCAATGAGGAAAAGACGATGGCGGGTGTAAGTTCGTGCCCAGAGCCTGCGTATACTAGGAAAGCGACGACTGACGCCATCGCTGGCATAGCCATGGCCACTGCCATGTTGGCTGCGCGAATCAGGAGCATTGTCCGCACGTAACTGAGAGAAATGTCAGCTACCGTATACCTCATATGGAATGGGTACGATGCCAATTTTACCTCATCTCACGTTTCCTGAATCCAGCAATTCGGTTCAGAAAAGGAATTTCCCATGCAAAGAACTTGATCAATTTCATGCCCCCAAGCAGTTCCTGAAGCAGTTTTGCCCTTTTATCCGTCCATACCATGGTCTTTCGGCGAAACAGGAACAAGGATTTCATGATCTTACCCTGTACCGGGGTAAGAATAAAGAAGATGGAAAACCCTGCCAGCGCACTCGGCCCCAAATTGGCAATTAGAAGGGCAAGGCAAATCGACATTTGGATAGGTGCCGCCCAGAACATGTGGAAGAAACCGCAACAGAAATCGATCCGAGAGACATCGGTCGAGATGTGATTAACTAATCTGCCATTTGGCAGTGTTGCTCGAGCCCGAGTAGTCAAGCGAAGCGAACGCGAATAGATCGCCGTGATCAGGCCACCACGGAGAAGGACGCCGGTCGAGGTGCTTCGATAAAAAAAGTGATGCTGACAGAACGAAGCAATCAACTGCAAGAACACGAGGGCGATTGCATAACCAATTCCTTTTCCGACGCCAGGCGCCCGGATACCCTCTCGATGAGCAATGTAAGATGCGGTCGTGAAATTGATGATGGACTGAAAGGTGAGAATGAATATCACAGGAGAAAGCGAAGTATAAACCTAAAAAGGTATCCCACCTTCAGAAGGAGAGGGCTCGTCACCTGCGCCGTGTCGCCGATAACCTTCAGAATGCCCCCTGACCAGAACCACCATTTGACGGCGTCATTCATGGCCCAGGTGAGGCTAGGCTGTGCCTTTCCGTCCTTTTCTCTCCAGCGCTTCAGTCGCTCTTCACCATCGCCACGAAGCCGCGACATGAGGCGCAAACTCAACGGCGGCTTGATCTCGCCGTTAGCCAGACGAGCGTTGTATTCGTCAGCCTTTTTCCGGCGAGCATCGAAGGAGGTGAGAATAGCTTCGGCAATAACCCCCGAAGACCTGTGATCCTGAAGCTTCCAGAGGTCTGAGGCTTCGAGAGGACGCGCATAGCCAAGGACCATAAGGCTGTTCAGCCAGCTAAAGGTTAGCAAGCTAAACCATCCAGCGGTCATTTCTGGGATGTAATCGGCATCGTTGACGTCTCCTTTTGGTGGCGGTATATTGGTAGGTATAATAAGACCCCTGATGAAGCTAAACAGTTGTCGGATCGACAACGGGTAAATCCCAGATTCCAGAAACGCTGCTCAAACGCACCCATGAACACGGCCAATGGATGTGAAACGCGTCCCAGTTCTAGTCGTAGTATCATATGGAGGGACCGATTCGACGTCAGACTCGCCCTTGGAGGTAACCGGCGCGAGGTCAGCTTTAACCATGAGAGATATGGCGAAAGAATGAGCCTAGGACGGTATCCTGGGTCCCAAGGAGAAGGTCAGTCAACGAGCCTGACTGGCCTATTATATCACGGCCAGATGAGCCGCTGACGAAAGCGATATGACGAGATAGGATCGATGGCGGCAGACGCATCGCAACGGCACAACTGTTGTAGTAGGTGCTCCCATGGGCTCCCACGCAAAGGGTCACGGATCGACTTACTGCGTCGGCACCGCTCGGCAATATCTTCATTTTTGGAAGTAAGGCGCATTACATAAGAAGGTTCTTTTACAATGGCACCCACGACCCGTGGTTAAGGGTGCCGTACGAGTTCCGACGGGTGCATTTAGCTCCGTCGGAACACATCAGGTACCTCGGAATGTAGGTTAACTTCTGGAACTAAAAGAACTATCCCGCAGTTCTTCAAGATGTGCGGGTATAAGTACCCTTCAGTTGTGCGAGGGCCACCTGGAATCCTTCAATGAACCGAGACGTGAAAACAGGGTATAATCTGCATTCCTTACATGATAAAATGGGACAAGCGGCGCAAGCTGTCGTTCATTTATCCTCAGCCTGTTTATGGCGGGGCTGTGACCGGCGGCCTTGATCATGCCCTTGAAATAGCGTGCCTAGCCGGATAGCTGTGAGCCGGTATCTTCGACGACGGTGATGGATTTACCTCTTGTTCTTCAATCAGAGTCCAGGCATCACCAATTCTACCCGCGCGGGCAGTCCTTCCAACACGATGCACGTACTTACGCATATCTACCGGTGCGTCATAATTCACAACATGCGTCACGTGTTCGATATCTATGCCTCGCGATATGAGATCCGAGCAGATAAGCCTAAAAATGAGTCAGTTGCACGTAGTCATGCCAGGTATCCATCCAAACATGTCAATCTCCTGCGCCCTGAATTTCCTCAAAATTAATTTGCGCTCGGAAGGACTAAGATCGCTCGAATAATCCTGCACCACTACGGGCTTTTTATACTGCGTGGCATTTTTTTGGCCAGTAGAGCGAGCCGTCTCGAAGAACTCGAACAGTCGAGCAAGCCGCAGTGTTGATTCAGCAGACTTGGTAAACACCAATGCGTTCGTAATTCCGATGGAATGGACCAGATGGAAAAGCACTAGGGGCTTTTGCGACGAGTCGCAAACAATCATGTGTTCCTGCACATCAACTTGATCAGATAGACAAAGAGTTGTGAGACAACCCTTACCTTCAATGTGGTGGGCATGCTGAACTTCTCCATTACAACATCCATAACACCCGACTCTTGACTTTCGCTCGAGGACTGTACCACTATGTAACGCGGGTTTCTGAGCTCCAAAGCGGCAATCCTTCCAGGGTCGTTCATAAGGGTAGCCGAGAACAAAAGCTTTTGACAGGAAGACTCTCGTTTCTCGTCTAGGTCTGTCTGTACTGCCGGTCCTCCGCGGAGAAGGTGCAAAAACGCCGGGGAAAGTGCGTCCGGATATGGAATAGGTGTCTCCTCTCCCTGTGCGTCGCCTGCCTCCAGCCGCGTTGGGGGCCGTGTTGCTGTTAGAACTTGGGTGAGCCAGCCCTGGAACGACTGTGCGAGCAGCCTATCGGCCTCGTCGATGACCAAAAAGCGTAGGTGCTGCAGCGAGAAATTTGGGGTCCCATTTAGGTGATCCATCAGCCTTCCAGGGGTACAAATCAAGATGTCCACTTTACTTGAGCCTCCCTGGAGACTGTCTCCGGAATTATTGATTAGCGGTTCCTCTCCGAGGAGAGCTTATAAGCACCTCGGCATTTTTTCCACGAGCTGGGATTGTTCGTGAGAGAATGAATGCTGTCCAGTAACGGATGCGATCTGAAAAAGAAAAACATCAGTGATGGCAGAGAAACGAGGCCACACTCCGTACCTTCAAACCACGACCCCTCGCAATGGCTTCGAAAGTCTCTCGGACTTGGATGACGAGATCACGCGTAGGGAGCACAACCAAGGCTCGTAAACGGACCACTGCGCGGGGAGAAAGTATCTGCTCTCCGAGGTCATCCTCTAATTTTACAAGTCACGGAAAGTACGTACCTCCACGATCGGAAGAACATAAGCGAGCGTCTTCCCGCTTCCAGTGGGAGCAGACACACAAATATCACTCGGAGGATCATACGGAAGGTACAGGGACCGCTTCTGACGTTCTGAAGGGAGGAGCAAAGGCAGCAGCGTAGTCTGGACTAAAGTTGTACACCTTAAAGCTGGGTTTCCTGAAAGCAACACGATACGCACCAGCAAATAATTCCACGATCCCCAAATCTCTCAACCGCCTGAGCGTCTTTGCGCCTAGTCCAGTGAACTCATTACCCTCTTCGTCGGGCAAAAGTGGCGTAGATAGGAGGGGATCGACTAGCTGTGCGCTGGCCAGAGCGCGATCTAAACCCTGCGAGGCAAGCTCAGCCTTGTCCGGCGCATGTGGACGGGAAGGGAGGGGGAAGCGGTGTAGGAAGGAAGGAGGAGGGGTGGGGGAGAGTGGCTGATGGTCAAGAACGGACTGCGGCTCGTCGTCGACCGGTTGTTCGAGTTCGGAGGAGCTCGAGACGGGCGACTCGGAGGACGGCACCGGAGATGACGAAGACGAATCTGTAGTTGTTGTAGAGCGAGAACGGCCGGGACTTGCTTCGCTGCTGCGTAGCTTATGGCGTTTGCGAGGCCGCTCGAAGTCTCCGTCCTCCGCGGGGTTGATAGTGCCGCCATCCTTGCGGTGCAGCTTTTTCTTCCGTGGTTGTTTCGTAGTCTTCTCGTGCTCTGCCGGGGCACCCTCCGCATCTAAGTCAATCTCGGGCTCCTCCTCTTCAGAGTCCTCCAACATGCGTCCTTCCCCGCCTTCGCCGGTGCGGTTCATATCTTTCCCCGCGCGATGATCGTGTCCGCCTTTACCGCTGACAGCCGCAGATGCACCCGCGGAGGCTCCGCTTTGATTTTTCCTGGATTTTTTCGCCATGAGGTGTATCTTCCTTTCGTTTGTCTTTGAAACGCAAGTTGTGGAATGAAAATCGCGTCTATAGATAGATCTGTGACGCGACTCACCTGCCTGGTGCGGTTGCTGTCATAAGCCAAGTCAGATAAGTCAGTCAGTCGTTTGCCGCCAGGTCCCGGTCAAACCTGCGAACGCACTGAGCGTTCAGTCAGTCGTACGGTCGCGTCACCGTCTATTTTTCCGAGATGCTTCTAGGCACGCAATTTATAGTATTTATAGTATACGTAAATATCTGTTCAAGCTTCAAGGTTCGACCAAACTCAAGTTCAGCTTCCCGAGCGGAACGGGATTCTCTTCTGGGCACACACTCGAGGGAGATCGCATCTCGTTTCTGCAGACACCGAAAACTCATAGAAATGTACTGTATACAAACAAAGGTAATTATAGTCCAAAATGATTCCAGTGAACCAGAGTGTCTTACAGACATATGAATCCAATCATCCTCAGTCATTTGCGAAAAGCTTCTTTAGATAGTCCCCGGCCGCGGCCTTGACGGATGGGTCGACATTGGGATTCGATAAAAGTTCGGTTGCAAGTTCCGACTTCTGCTTCATCTTGGCATTCTGCTGCAGTCGTTCCGAGTCAACCGCCTCCCGTTCCTGGCGCTTCTTCTCCATCTCCATCCGCGCTCGAGAGTCCGTCTCTTCTCTCTCCTCCCTGCGCCGCAGATACTCAAGCCGCATCTTGCTATCGTCCGCCTGGGCTTGCAATAATCGCATGCACGCAGATACCAGCGTCTGCGCCATGGCACCTGAATTCGGAGGTAGTTGGTCAGTTGTACTGGCTACAGGTGTCGGGGGTGTTGCATAAGAAGCCAGGTGATGCTGCCCTACTGGCGCCGAACTCGGGGTTTGTGGGGGCGATGGGATGGCTTCACCAGGGTCTGGGGCAGACGGATAAGGAATCTCGTACGCCCGTTCGAAGTGAGGAACAGGAGGTGGGTCCGCGGTGGTTCGGTCAATTACAGGAGAGTCCTCCGTGCGAAGCGCGGGCTCCTGCGGGGCCTCATTCGCTTGTGCATGCTGAATGGGCAGCGAAGGTGGCCCCATTGGTCGGGGGCGTGCCGGGGGCCGACGAACGTTTGGGTCGCCATGCCACCTGAATGACGTTTTAGAAATTCGGTCGAGGTGTTTGCTTTTTTCATTCAAAAGAAACAGACTTACCTAGAATGGAATGTGTTATACCATCCCATCCGGTGCCAGTGGTCCAAGATCCGTGAAGATAGGTTGCCCACATGAAAGCCCGCCTTACGGGCGGCATAAATTCGGCGTTCGTACTCGCGCAGACGATCCACCTCGCTGTCGGAATCAACGTCCGCTTGTTGCATGCCGGCTGTAAACGTTTCAAACGCATATATCTGCTTGAAGACCACGAAATTGCGCTCGTAGCAGCCCTTCACCGCTAGAAAGGTTTTGCGACCGCCAAATGCATCCAATGCGCACTGTGACAAAAGGTAAGACGAGGAAACGGCATGTCCCCCCGCACATAAGTTTACTCACATCTCGGAAACACGTGTTCTTCTTTGTCCGTAATGCATCGAAATGTTCATCTTCACTCGGGCCCATAAGCCAGTTGAACAGCTTCGTCTTTTCCTCGTCTGTCCAATGTCTCGCGCCACCGGCAGAGTCCTCGCCCACTTCGGGATCATCCGCGTCGTCATCGTAGACATCGGATCTTCGCTTCTTCCCAGTGCCTTGGGTGTATTGGGATTCGAGCTGTTTGCGCTTGGATGAGGATGCCGTTGGCTGGCGATCGACGGGCTGCACAGGCATCTCATGGGGTGCAGTGTAGAACGACATGTGGTCTGTATGATGAGCGCCCCCGCATGGTCGGGGGTGATGATGTGGGGGCCGGTGTAGTGGCTGTGGTAATGAGAGCGAGAATCGAGGCCAACTTGGGAGAGGTGTGGATCCAGCGCTTGGTCCAAAGACTGCTGGGGTCGGATATAAATGATTTCGGTGATAGCGGGGGTCGCTCACCTGGCCATTGGGATCTACGTGACCATGGTCCACGGCGTTGTCTGGGAGAGAGGTGTGACTAGAGGGAGATAAAGGTGAGAAAGCGGAGACATAAGTGGCGGGAGATCGGGAAGATCTTGCCTCTGTACTTGAGCAGCCATTCCCGTGGCGAGGATGAGCTCGAGCAATGGATTGAACCACTGTCGCCTTTCGGTTTGCTTGATTAACGTTTCAGTCGCCCTGGTCCTGGTCTGATCGTTTCTCCCAATTTGGTCGCTCATGTCACACTTGATGTCACATCCTCTCATCCAATCCTCGCCTCTCTACATCCTCAAGTACAGTCTTAACTATTTTCAGCCACACGTCTGCTTTTTCCAGTCCCTCAGCGGCCCCCTCGAATCGCCCTTCCACCTTACTTAGGAATAATCGTCTTAGTATCTCCGTATCTGTCTCCGTCTCTGCTCCATCATTCTCCTGCTGTACAGATGCTAGTGACGACATGGACGATGTCGTCGACCGAGTACTAGGTGACTGAGCAGGACTGTTATCGGCGACTCCGTCCGAGGTATGATCACACGGAGGGGCGGAGGGGCAGACACCTCCCTTTTGCTCCGCTGGTACTTCCTCAACTGTTGACATTCGCATTCGACGGCGATCCTGAATCAGTTTTTTTCGCACCTGCGATGCAACGAATAGTCAATAATTATACCTTATGCGTAGAGTATAAACGGACCTGCAATGCGCGTCTCATTTTACGTTCGGCGCGGACAGTTGCTCGGTGCGCTGAAGCAATTAACTTCTCCGCCTCCAGACAAGATCAGTAAGACAATGGGTCACTATATAATCGAAGGACGCACATTCGAGATACACTCATCGATTCGCGCCAGATCTTTGCCAACCGTCGCAAGTACGCGATAGCTAGGATGTAATGGTGAATTCGAGACTGTAACGCTCTCGTCTTTCTCCACCAGTGTGGTTAGAGATGACGGGGGTTCCTCCACATTATGCACAGGCGACCTTGGCGGTCGTTCTGGCAGAAACGTGCGCCTTAGCCACGCCTTAAATCGTGCGCGCTTTCCCTCCCCCTCAGCCCCCGTTCAAGAAGCTGGCGAGATCTACCTCCTCTCGTGCCAATATCCGTTAGGGTATCTGCTCGTGCCCGTCTCACGGGATTTGACGTGGCACCAATTTCATCCTGAGTAGGGGGTGGAGTCAATTGGCGCAGGTCACTCATACTCTTGTGTGAGCGTAGATGCGCTATGGAATTCGCAGGTTCGCTTTCCTGCGTCATCGAATGATTTGCTGTATCTTCAGAATCACGGGCGCGCGGCCATGGCTTGAGAAGAATACCATCGTTCTCAGACGAGTCGAGTATCAACAACTCCGTGGCAAACCCAGGCGTAGTCGGCACGTCACCGTCGGTATCTGAGCTGCTGTGGCGTGTAGCGACAGATTCGTGAGAAGAATCCTCGGCTCCGGGTTCCCTAGCAATGAAACTACCCGATGTCAGTTTTTCTTCGACAGCCTGTGACACCGTGTCCAGGGATGCGTCCGCGCCCGTCCATAACTCCCGCGCGTGCACAGCTTCTTCACGGGCTTCATCCAAACGTGAGTAGAGCTGTGAAATGGCGTCTTGGCTCACAGAGGATGCGTCACGGAGACGGGCGTCAAACCGGTCCAGAGCAGCGTCCGATGATGTAAAGCCCGGTGGGAGAGTGAGGTCCATAGAGATTGAATTAAGAGTATCTAGCAATTTCTCAAACGCCGACGGACTGACTTCGTCGTCCGGTGGTGGAGAGTGAGCGGCGGAGTATGCGCGAGGTGTAAGAGTCGACAGGCTCATATTAGAACCGGAGTTATGCAGGGGCCGAACGGTAGCGTGAGAGGCGGACGACGCCGGACGCCGTTCCTCGTGGAAATGACTGAACAAGGGACGGAATTCTGACTTGGCGACCTCAAGGGGCGTGAGTCTAGGTCGAGGGAGTCGGTGTCTGTCATCCCATCTAAGAAAAGACGATGACGTACCCCCGTGAGTTCCGCATTTCAGACACCGTGTGCTCGGGGTCGGAGTCGAGCATCGCACGCAGAATCTCGACGCTATCTCCATGCTCAGCCGCAATGTGAACGCATGTCTCGTAGTTGTGATCCTGAGCCTGCAAGGGAGCGCGGAGATTGCGGACAAGGTGAACGACAAATCGATACAAGGCGTCATTAGAAGCCTCATCTCGAAGCGCGTCGGGCCCACGTTTTCTGCGGGCCAGACAATGTAGAGGCGTACAGCAGCCCGTTTTAGAAAAAAGACTGACATCGGCGCCAGCACAATACAAAATATCCAATACTTCGATGGAAGGTTGTTTGAGAGAAGCACAATAATGGATCGGGGACCAGGCCTCGGCATCTGGCGCATTCACGAGCGAAGGGACGCTCTCCGAAGAAGAACCGGTCGAGAGAGACGAGAGAAGGGTATACAATGTGGTGACGTCCGATGAGACGATGGCTCTGACCAGGGCATCCGTGCGTTCAAGAACATCAGCAGGGGTGAAAAGGTGGGACGAGCGAAAACAAGATGATCCTGCGATAGGCTGTAGGGCCGCTTCAGGTGTGTCGGGTTTGATGCCACCATTCTCGGACTAGTGGTTCACAGTCAATAATAGAAAGGAGGATATACGTCAAGTGACATGCCCGAATTTCGCGAGCTCGGTAATGTCGGAGTGCCTCCTCGCAGGCCCAGAGTATCTGAGAATGGCTCAGAGCATACTGTATGGAAGTTCGGTGGTTTCTATCTCGGTGGTCAGGGTATGCGCCGTGCAAAAGCTATTTTTGGATAACATAAAGCAGAATTCGTTGGCCCAGCGGGGCAAAGTACAAGGTGTACTCACCAGGCAATCGACAACCTCCAAGTTGGCGTCACGGGTCGCATCTTCGGAGTTCGTCCGATCTGAGCAGACCTGCCTGGACTGAGAGAGAATTCGACTTACACATGAGTGGAGTGACGCCATAGGCGTCTTTGCCATCAACGGATACCGCCCCACCGCTCGCTTCCAACAGAATCTCGACTGCTTTTGGAGAGTTCATCCATGCGGCAAACCCCAGTGGGGTAACTCCGTTCATCGCCTCTTGGGGAGCGTTAAGCGTGTATAGCGATACGTGGCGGTCTTCAACAAGTAGCCGAAGGGTGTTCAGGCGGCTCGTAGTCATGAACGAAGGATCGACGGTCTGCCAACTGCGGGGGGCCCGCATTCAGCCCAATCCCGAGAACACCCCGCGCGCTCTTCTACGTACCTTTCACCCGCGACCACGCACGCGACCGTCGAGCGTCCCACGGCGTCCGAAGCATTCACGTCCGCACCACGCGCCAGGAGGGAGCGCGCGTAGTTTTCGTCTCCACGCGTCACAGCATTAAGGAACTGCGCGTTGATCAATGATGCGGTCGCGGGTTGCGCGGTCGGCGAGGACGGGATTATGTCGGGCATGCACGGGAAGGGTGGAGAAGAAGACGAGAACGACAGGAAAAAGGCGCGACACGGCGTTGGGTGGATGATGATGGAAGTCGGAGAGGTACAGTAAGCGGATGACGGACAATAATGCTTCGCCCAAAGGACAATAATTCCGCTGGCGTCTTTACTGTAAATACATTGGGAAGAATTATCCACATAAGTGGAGCACGAGGCAAACCAAGCACCCATTGCCGGCATCTGCAACGTTTACTCGAGAAGGTAATCATAAAGGCGACCCGGAAATCCATTCCTGTGTGTAGCACACCAGGCCCGTATCCCGTCTTTCGTGGGTTCGCGGGATTTGAGGCAACCCTGTGGCACCCCACGTGCACGCGTTTCCGCTGCGCCCATGACTGCTTTCGGCAAATTCGTCCGGTGTCACCGTCACCGTGTTAACCTATCTCGTAAAGATGAGAAAATTCATGACAGACACGCAACAAATTTGCGTGTATACGCCCGTATTTACTACTGTAACAGCACAATCCTCCGAACGGCCCTCACTCGCGCATGGTCAGGGCCTAATTCGGAACTCCGCGGTTGCACCAACATTGACAACTTACCACTTTCGAAAAACATAGAAACTCCGACCAGGGCATCAGACCATCTGTCAGTATCTCTTTTTCAAGATCTTTATATCAAGTATCAAAAAACAAATGCATGGAGGACACATGACATGGCATGTAAATTTATGTGGTGTTTGAGGAAGAAATGGGTAAGATCCGAGCTGCATAAATAACAAGCAACATGTTGTAAGTTACACATTTTCGCGCTAGTCATTACAGTACTGTAATGTGTTGATAAACGCGATTTGACTTCTCACGTATACAGTATTGTTCGTCGCTCACAAGGACGCAGTGGACTTCTCACCGGACCCAGGCACCTCGCTATGATTGCGGTGTCTACCAGTTTGAAGAAAGTATGCGGATATGTATGCAAAGAGATCAAAAATGATAATTATCAATCATGACAATACAGGATAAGAAGATGAGTCCAGTGATAGCTTGGAGCCCATGAGGAGTAATCGCGCATCACATAAATTTCATTAGAAAAAAGCATCTCGTCCGAGCGTTCCCTGAAAATACGATGTCAAGTGTGTCAAAGGGCAGTTATGTCATACACGTACTTTGACTTGTTCAAAATTTGCAACGGCCTGGTCAACGTCCCATCTGTTATTCTGGAGACAATCAAAAGCAAACTGAACGTTGAGGCGTGTGAGAGCGCATATTTGTGCCACAAGTGATCTTTGTGGTTCGGGCTATGGCTCACTGATCAGCCTTGGCTAACAGAGTATGTAAATTAACGAAAACGTACAACCGCTTCGAGTTGTCGCCGGATGGAGTCTGGTAATGACGCTGGCTGACCACTAGATGGGGCCGCCTGTACAAGAAGAGGTCCAGGACTCCATGCTTCGTGGCTGGAATAAGCACGGATCACAAGTTGATCTGACAGTATTTCTACGTCCCACCCATTCGCTTTCGCCCTGATTTGCCGCATGACAGCAATTAGCATTCGTCGGGTTCCAAATATTTGGACGCACCTCGACCCTTCCGGCGCCGGAATCAAAATAAATGATCGATCGAATGATCGAACCCCTCCAACTGGTACTGCAGGTCCAAAGTTTAGCGTCTGGAATGTAAGTCTCGGGCGGCAGCGACAGACCTTCAATAAGTTGTCCGTGGATGGACAAGAAAAGTGTTGTCCGATCCTCGTGAGTTACTGGCCACGCATCAATGCAGAACTTCTCTGCCGCGCCGACAATATCATGCTTCGTCTGGGGGAGAGATGACATGGCTTTAAGAGTGTTCTCCCGTCCCACGTGAATGCTTTTCAGCACTTTGTCGACCACACCCGCCACCCTGCTAAGGTTTCTAGACCCTGCACCTAACCACGGGGACCATTCCAGGTGGCGTTGGTTTGGCATCTCCTTTGAGTACTGGAATCCTTGGATTTTGGCACGGGCAGGAATGGATGTATTGGCCTGGAACGAAAACGTGGCGAATTCATTATACGCGTTTGAGAGCATGGGTCTTTGTGTATCGAACAATGGGAAAAAGCTGACCAAATCATGAAAAAGAACCCGGCAGGGAGGTGAGATGAAGCATACCGAGCAAAGAATGATGTAATAAGGCTACCATCCACTCCAGCAATGAGGGGGGTCTGCATCGGGGCAGGGAAGTCTTTGGCTGTGGAACGAGAGTCGGAAGATCCAACTGGATGGGGCGTCTGTGGGGCATCGAAGGATATCTTTGTGACGGGCTCCTTATCCAACATCTCTAGTGTCGGAAACCGTCGCATGATGTGGCTATACTCTGTAAGCACGGTCTAACGACCAGATGGAAAACCACTCACTTCCTGTAGCTGTCTACGCGATTATTCTGATACTCTATGTCTCTTATGGGGTTTCCAATGAGAATCAGCTCGCGTAATTTCAACAACTTGTCCTTCTTGTCTGACAACTGAGATATCGAATCAAGGTCCTTCCACGTCCGAAGGTTATTATTCTCGAGAGAAAGATTGGCGATATTCGGTAGGTAGTGGGCAATCGTTGTAATGACATGGGTGGTTTGAAGGTTATTGTTGGCGAGAGATATCGTACGAACCTAAATGAATGAGTAAAATATATCAACTAAGTTGAAAGGAACGCACAGGTGGCTTGAGCTGTGATGCAAGCTTAAATATTACTGCTGCTTCCTTTCCTGTGCCTCCGGGTACGCCAGGCGGTAAAAGGCCAGCCCTCATGATCGCCTCATCTTCAGACATTCGCTGAGCAAAGATAAGCGAAGCAAGCAATATCGAGAGAAGAATCTACAAACTTCGAGGTTAAGAAAGCGTGATTGGGGGTCCCAGCGCCTTCGTACGAAACTTCTCCATATTTCAAGGGGTTTTCCTACAGCAACTCGTGTCCCTGGTAATACTTTGTCGCCATTCAGCGATATTGCGTTCCGACGAACACGCCCGAGCGCAGCACCACGGATGCTCAGGGGGCCCGAGGAAGGAGGAGCAATCCGCGAGGAAAGCTAGTGGAGCACAACGAGGGAACGAGTCGATGGAGCAAGATGAACAATGTGAGTTTGGTGTTATCATTTGAAATTAGGCGAGCACAAGACACCGGTTGTATATGGGGGCACTGCGCAAACAGGAGGAGGTGGCAAAAGTAACCTAATATTTACCATGGAGTTACGACTGGGTCCTGGTTGACCCTTGATAGTGTCGATTAGACGCGGCCGGTGGGGTCGTGACTTGGGGAGCCCCTTGCGACCACCTGGCTTGTCTGCGGCGTCGCGCATGCGTTCGTCTCGATCCATGAGCCCAGCGTTGCGCAAAGCAGTGTTTACCAAAGCACCGGAGCCAGAGTGAGAGGGGGTTCGAAGCATCAGGGGTAGAATGGTCTTGTGCCAGATGGTGGCAAGACAGGGAGGACAAAGTGGAGGTCGGAGTGGTACCGCTTGCTGTGGTGACGGTGGGGAGTCACAACCGAGTCACAACAATAAAAGACGGCTCAATGGATGACTAAGCTGGGCGTCCCAGCTGTGACAAGAGTGTGACAACCTGGTCAAGACTCACAGTGGCCGTGCGGTCTGCAAGACACCCGATAGTTGGTTTACACCTGCTTTGCAACATATCTCTAAGCCCGCACCAGGAATGCGACAGAATGCGGGGCTTGAGAGGGTATTGATGGCGTGTGCGGGTTTGAGGGGTAGTTATTAAGCCGTGACATTGTGCGGTCATGAGGGTGTTATTTTCCCACATTATTTCACACAGCTGATCTTTCCCCGGTCACCTCCATATTCGAGCCTCTCCCTTGAACTAGGGTTACTACTCTTGCTCTGGTCAAGTCTGAATCTTGACATCCGATAAAAATGGATAATCCGCAGCACTATCAGCCCCTTTCCCATGCACTACAACCACCGCTCTCGCAACCTTCCCAATACTCCACGTTCCCAGCGTCAAATGCGGCGCAGTCATATTCTGTGAATGACACTCAGCGGGAAGAGGAGGAGGAGGAAGAGGAAGAGGTCGTTGAGGAGGAACTAGATGACAATGATCGTAGGGAACTGAGTCCCTCAACATCCCCGCAAAACAAACAGGTCGTCGGGTGTGTAAAATCTTGTCACGCTCGAATATTTCGGAATGCAGATTTTTTGACTCATTGCCGGAAGCCCGGCCGCTACGGGTAATCCTTCCCCGCAAGACCAATCTTCTCAGTTAGCATCTGCTGGTCAGCCATCCGCCCACGGTCCCGACTCACCTGAGCAGAAGCGTCGTCCCGGTCGTCCCAAAGGCTCTCGGAACAGGAAACCCCGCGAGAACGCTGCCTCTGTTGGCAAGTCCCAGTTCCCCAGTTACCCTATTTCGCAGGGTGGCGCGCCACCATTACCAGGTGTCACCGCTCAAAATCAGCAGTACTACGAATTCCAATGGCGGGTATTGAACCTGTGCTCCGAGTTCTATGGTGCTGCTGAAGAGCTTATTGTACGTTCTGCGTATCAACTAGTTCCACAATATTTTTGAAAATTTCTAGAAAGCGACTCCTTCTTTGGTCATCGCACAGTCATATCAAACGGGGCCATCTAGCAAGGTCGACCCCCTCAGCATGCTAAACGAAGCCAAACGGATCTGTGACCAACTAGTGCGTCTGGATATGATAGCATACTCTATCTCTCATCGTCATCATGCATATAGCTTCAAAACCCTAGTCAACTCGTTGGTCAACCACCACCATCCGTATACCCTTCTGTGCCTTACGCACCTCCATCCCAAGCCACAACAGCCGCACCTGCAACAACAACGCCTCAGCCATCCGCCGTCATCACCAACCCTTCCACATTTGTCATGCCACTCGGTATGCCTGGAGCTTCACAGCCTATTTATCCTACGATGTACACTACGACCCCGCCACGATACCCAACCGCGCCTTACTATCAATATCCACATGCTCCTGGTTACTATCCAAGTATGCCGACCCAGGCAGCTCCCATACAGCCAACGGCGTCCTCCTCTGCACCCGCCGCAACGCAATTCGTCTCTTCTACGTCTACCGCCACTACTTCAACATTGAACATGACCACTAGCAACCCCGCAGGGGCATCTGGGGCGTGGGCGGATGACGAAGTCGAACGTCTAAAGCACCTTGCGGAGCAAAGTCGAACTTCCGGATCGTCAAACGAGACTGACTGGGACTGGGTCGTCGGCCAATGGGGCAACACCCGCACAAGGTCCGCAGGCTCCTTTCATCAATTCTTATGTGATGCTAACGATTAACACAGACATCAAATTCTCCTCAAAGCACAGCTCTTGGCCTCAAAGAAAGCACAACTCGCGGCGTCAAACGAAAACGAGAAGGCGACTCGGGAACATCCGAAGCAACCCCAGCTCCTGCACCACCGATGGGCTCTCTCACTAATGCCGCAGGGGCTGTACCATCTCCCGCACAGAGCCACACTACCACATCCACCCCGTCCGCTCGGCCATCGCCGGCCATCCGCAATCCCGTCCCCCCATTACCGCTCCAATCAACATCGACTACCACGCCAACTCCAAGCCGGCCGACAACCACGGCCCCTGCATCTAACATGCCATGGCCAATGCCGACGGTCGCCGCAAATACGTCTCCTGTAATCGCAACCGCCACGACTGCCCCTACACAAACAGATCAACGTGGTACAAACTACTATCGCCAGGCTCGCACACATCCACCACCACCAGCAACTGTCAAGGCAGTTCCTTCGACACCGCATCAGTATATATATCAGCCAAATGGGAAGTCGAGTAAATAGTGGACTCATGTCATGTGTCACGCCAGTTTCTCATTCCTATCTTCGTCGTTGTCAACGGTTTTACTTTGGTTTTGTTGTTGCTTTCTCGAGTTAGCATTGTACCGAAAAATAATACCGCTTTGATGTACGTCACGGACCGGGTTACGGTCATATGACCTTGTTTCTTGCTCCCAGCTATGGCCCCGTTCGAACCACCTGAATGCGTATTAACGGGTTTCAAAGAGAGAATCGAGGCCCTTTCTCTCCAAGGTATCAGTATCCTATTTGTTAGGCTCCCTCCGCTGAACCATGTGAGGTAGGAGACCGCCTTTATGTAGGGTCTGCGACAGGAAACCTGTCCGTGTACAGTGTCGTTAGCCCGGAAGGTAGATACCAGCATTGATCCGCGAGCCACGTATTTAACACAAAAATAGAGGGTAACGCTTATACCGTAACCCATTTGGAGACCAAGAGAAACTTCACAAGGAAGGCGATCGACCAGCTGGGATTTGTGAAGGATATAAACTCGCTTGTCGTGCTGTCGCGTGCGTAGACAATTGCTTCTCACACACACCTTTGACAGCCCCCAAGAGTCACAGGTTACATTGTTTAACCTCCCCGACTTATCTTCGCCCACTCCGCTGCCGAAGGCCAAGACTGCATTTTCCTTCGCAGTACACACATCCGTGCAGCACTTGTATCCTGATGGAAAAAAGACCCGTCCGCAGGATACCGAGTTTAGCTCGCCGCTTATCCCCGTCCCTACAGTCATAACGTACCTCGTAGTCGGGTGTCAGCGGAAGTTAGTGGTCTATTCGTGGAAGGATGGAGAGGCACAGGATATCAAGGTTCGTCAATTGGGTTACTTTCGTCGTTCCTCGTGACAATATCGCAGGAATCACCTCTGCCTCACTCAGCGCGAACTATTGCCTTCCTGGATTCTGAAGTTGTTTGCCTGGCATTTGAAGCAGATTACGTCCTATTCTCCCTGGATTCGATGTCGACGATTGAGATCTACTCCGCCCCTACAACGAGTAAGCCTGCGGCTGGAATTGGCAACGTAGGGATGGGTGCCTTTACGGGTTTGGGGGGTTTGGGGGGATACATGACCCTAGGCCTAGGGTCAAAGCTCAGGCCATGCGCCACCAATGTTGGCGACGCAAATGTGCTTATCGCAAAGGATAGTGCGTATGTCACCCCTTTCAATTGTCCGGATCTAATTACGCTTCAGACGACGGCTTCTTCATCGGTCTTGACGGCAAGCCATCGCGTAAGCCACATATATCCTGGCCGGCACCTCCAGAGGATGTTAGTACGTCACGCAAACCTATAGAGTTGTACAGGAAATTAACACACTCTGTTAGGCTTCGTCAAGCCATACATTTTTTCCATACTCCCGGCAGGGAGTGTTCCCAAGGCGCCTGGTGGGGATGCGGGGTCGGCGCCTGGTCATCCAACTTTCTACTCGAGTCCTGTGCTCCAGATACACTCTTCGATATCTCTTCAATTATCCCAGTCATTGCCACTTCCGTTTAACTCTCCTCAATCCACATCGCCTCCCGCCCCAATCAACTACACCTTGCGCCTTTTGACCCCGTCTCCATCCGCCAAGTCTCCCCTCTTCTTGGTCAGCACACCGACAGACCGGGCTACTGCAGCCTCCGAGGGTAGCTCAATATGGTGTTTTCGTATGAAGCCATGGGGTGAGCAAGTTGACGAACTTATAGATGCTGGAAATTATGCGGGAGCTCTCGCTTTGCTCGACATCATCGATGTTGCCCTTCTTCCGGATAAAGTACATACTCGCCAAACTGCACATGACCGCTTGCTGATGCTTGCATCTCTGAAGGATAGACGCACAGGCCTGACCAAAGCACTAGATGCCGTATCTCAATTCCGTGCGGGCGAATTTGACCGCGCGCTCGACTTGTTCGTTGAGTTAAATGTAAACCCTGCAAAGGTCATCTCCCTATATCCCGAATCGATTTCAGGTCGCTTGTCTGTCCCACGCGAACAGTGGATCCAGATGTTTGGCGGGCCCACGCCAAAGGCCCCGCGAGAGGCGATATCATCTTCATCTTCGAGCTCTTCGGAACATGGCGGTGAGACCGAGGAGCCAGCACTATCAGGACAGACAGTGGCGTTCACCGGTAAAGTGGGCAAGCTGAAAACTCCGCATGACGGGATTCGGCCCTCTGGCCTCAAGGATTCGGACACGGCGTCGATAACAAGCAAGAAGTTAAAGCCGCGAAAAGGTCCGTACATTGTTTTTCCGATGACCTTTTGTTAATCGAGGTTACGTAGATAATTTCAGCCGCTCAGTTGAGAGCCTTTTACAGTACCTCCCAGACAGGCGCCAAAAACTCCTCGGCGCGCTCGAAGCTTTTCATATTACACCTGCACAGTCCCACCGCCATGCCTCCCTGTCTGACACGTCAATCGACTCGCTTCGTGGAATCCCTGATACCCCATTTTCGTCTCTCACACCCGAACAGCTGGTCCTGTGTGCCCAGGTCGTTGACACCGCACTTTTCAAGTCGTACTTGGTGGTGCGACCGGGGCTGCTTGGTCCATTGTGTAGGCGAGATAATTGGTGCGAAGTAGCGGATGTCGAAGAGACGCTTGCCGCGCGCGAGGTGTGTGCTTTCTTTTTTTCCTCGTACTCTAGATGAGCTTACAGTATTCTCGGTTAGAAATACTCTGAGCTCATCGATTTGTATAATGTCAGGAAGATGCATCCCAAAGCTCTGGAGCTCCTTCGTCAGTGAGTAGATAAATAGCCGTTCCTGCATTCGACTCAAACAAGACGCATTGTAGTCTCAGCGAGAAGGAAACGGACATGAAGGATAAGCTCGGGCCATCTATATCATATCTTCAAAGACTCAATCCGGAATACTTGGATACCATCTTCCAGTATTCCAAGTGGATACTCAACGAGAATGCTGAGATGGCACTGGAGGTTAGCAGTGCTGTAGATGCCTTCTATACTACTTGCTGATGTACCCGAAGATCTTTACATCCGAAGAAGTGGAGTTACCCCCGCAACGTGTCGCCAACTTCCTGGAGAGCGTCAACCGAAAGTTTTGTGCCCGCTATCTGGAGTTCCTTATAGAAGAGCGCCATGAGGAGTCGTACATATATCACGACCGTTTGGCGGAATTGTACCTCAGGATGACTGTGGACACGAAAAAAGTAGGAGACGCAGGTATATGCTAAAAAGCAATAATGACTGGGCGGCTCGTTGACATTTGGCCAACAGAGAGCCGGAACAGGGCGTACGGGAAGTTGTTGCTCTTCATCGATAACACCACTTACTTTCGCGTCGATCGCTTGCTCGGTATGCTCCCGAGTGATGGTACGCAGTTCAGAATATACACAGCACACAGGCGCTGATCTTTCGTCCACATAGACCTCTTTGAGGCAAGGGCGATTCTCCTTGGAAAACTGGGACGGCATGATAGCGCCTTGGAGCTGTACGTGTACAAGCTACGCGATTATGACAAGGCGGAGCGGTATGCTGACCGTCGTCCTTCTGTGGAGCGACCTCTGACCCTTCACCAATAGATATTGCAAGCGAATGTTTCAACCGGGCACCGAAACGCACAACATTTTCTTGACACTTCTCCGGATCTACCTGCGCCCGTTTGTCAAGACGGCGGACGATCTGCTGCGGCCCGCGCTCGAATTGATCGAAAGACATGGCCCCCGACTGGACCCCGAGGAGACGCTGCAACTTCTGCCTCCACTTGTTTCCGCGCGTGACGTGCGCATATTCCTGATCGGTGCTCTGCGCGTTCCGCGCTTTGATGCCCGTGTCGTGCGTGAAGTTGCGCTTGCTCGGAAAGACCAGGTGGCGCGGAAGCTGATGTACTTGGAAGCCAATCGCGTCAAGATCACGGACAGCCGCATGTACGTGCTTCTGCGCGCAGGCCCGTATTTTGACGTGCTCACACGATTCTCCAGTTGTCCACAGTGTCATAAGAGGATCGGCCCGAGCGCCATCGTCGTTCATGCGCCCGGGTGAGAGACTATGCTAATTCTACCTTTCGCGATGCCTAAATAATCTGTGTCATGTAGTGGCGAAGTCACGCATTATCACTGCCGTGAAGCATTTACCAAGAGGCTGAAAGAAATACGGCAGACTTGATACCCTCAATACCCCCATACATAACGTCTACATTAGTACATCACGTTAGTTACTTCTTGCCAAAATCTATCACCGAATCATTCAGAACATGCCCCGAGACTGTCCTCGTCCTCGAATAAATCAGGACATTTGAGTTTTGGGAGTTGCGCCCTCGACGCGGTGATTTGGGTTAAAGGCACTTTAGGGAAGAGCTCAATGGGATCGAATTTAGTTGTTACATTCCATTGTGAAGACAAGATCCCGGGAATATGGGATACGGACTTCTTCAGCGAATTCAGATTCTTTGGACATGGTGATGTTAACCTTTGGGGCGTCAAGACACAACGAGATGGTGAAAGCGTCTTCACTAGAGCTGAAGAGCTTCCCCGGCCCATTCCAGGTGTACCGTGCCAAGGTCCAGGTGGCACTAGCAGAACATGAGGCTCGAGCGGAGATTGAGGAGCGTCACTTAGAACCAGCGGAGATGACGGGCTGTGAGATTCAGCAGCGCAAGATAGGCGAGCCTCGTGAATAGAATGGAACGGTCGTGCTGGACTCCTGGACTCTGGAGAGAGAACCCTCTCAGCCGAGGTACGACGCGAAGTCTTGTGTGAAAATCCGAGACTTGATGGATCGGAGCGATTAAGGTGATCTCCATCAGGGTGTACTGCCTTCAACCTAGGGCCCTCGTCTCGGGCGGCGCAGGAAGGCTCTTCTATTTTACCTGCTCCAAGCTCGACGAGGAAGCAGGCGATGAAACGCGTTCATGTAAGAGCGTATGGCATGACCGAAAGCGATTGAAGTACGTCGCATCTGCTGAAGGGATGGGAGGAAGGTCCAGCACATCGCCGATGACATTCCAGGGGTCGTCGCATGTTAGGAGGTCAGGTATGAGATCAGCCTTGGAATATGGAGTCAGAAGCGTAGGAGTTTGTGAGCGAGACCTGGGTTAGGAAGTGCCGCAAGGTGACGCCGAAGCCAGATCAGGAGTTATGTGACGACTGTCGCCATGACGAGAAGAAGAGGTGACCTCACAAGAACCGCTCACAGTCGAGGGTAAAGGGATTTTGTCAAAATCCAGGAGCGTTGTTTCAGCCCCATGAGATACCTGACAATGAGAAAGAAGAGATCCGTAAGTCGTACTACTGGGTAAGGGTGACGACGGAGGTAATGGGGATGTCGAAAACTCCAGGGCGTCAAATGAGGAGAATAAAGGGTCAGTTGGGTAAAGATTTTTTCCAACACTCGTAGAGACCCTTCCTCCTCGCCAAGCAGAGGTTCTAAGACGCGTGTTGATTGGGCGGCTTTCAGAGTGCAGTCTCCAGATATTCGTATCGGACGTGGGCTCGGCATACACCAGATCAATCTGACTTTCGTCTGAGCGAGAGACGCTCTCGAGCAAACTTGACTGGGAAGTTCCGGTTTGGGACATCGTAAAATTTCTAGTAGAAAGGTGGTTAACTCAGTGTGGCAGTGACTTCGAAAGTATATGCACCAGAGCCCGAGCAGCGTAGCCGATGTAAGACTTTAAATACTGGCTGCCATTGGCAGACGATCTACCAATTGGCGACATGAGATTTTCTTCTCCTGACTCAGAGTCAAGGCGAGATGCCAGTGACGCCAAGCGCCTTGTCAGGGAGGTCGGTAGTTGCACAATCCAACAGTCCTTGAGAACTCGAGAACTCGGTTCACTTCTGCTCGAAGCGATGAATCTTCGGGGGATGTCCTGCTCAGCTGAAATAAAGACGCCGTGGGGACTCACAGCTTCCATTCTCCAGGGTATGTGTAAACTTCAGGTTGGAGGGCGCAACATTGGAACCTGTTGTAGAGGACCCAGTGGACGACTCGGAGGGATCAAGAGCAAACGCCGCGCCACGTGCTCCAGGCTGGTGCGCGGAAGCAGATACAGGCGGAAGACGGGAAATTTCTTTCTGCGCGTGCTCAAGAAGGATACTGGATATCCCGGGAGTGGTCTCTTCCTCCGCGGGCTGCTGGGTTCCGTCACGGTTTACCAGACCGCGACTAAGGATGCCAAGGCGCCGTCGGCCAAAGTGATTTTTTTGGACGCGACGAGCGGAGTCGCGGAAACGCGTTCGAGCGACGTTGCTGAAAAAGATCATAGTTGGGAGATATCTGTTCGACGCATATTCGAGCGACTCACCGCTTTCCCCCGGTGTAGTTCGCACCCGTCATGGTCGTCGCGTTGGGCAATTTGCCACTACCACGTGAGATACTTGTGCCTTACCCGTTTACAGTAACTTACAGTAAGATGATGACGCTCTAGCCACGAAAAACTCCTATAGTTTGAAAACTCAAGCAACTTTAGTAGGATGCCACACCTGCGCTTCCACCAACCCAGGCCTGATGTCCCCCGTGTTGAAGAAGCAATCTTTTTCTCGAAAAGAAAAGTGGAATTTTGAAACCAGAACTTGAAGAAGCAGCTCCGGCCCGCTGAAATGGTGAACTGAGCAATCTTTTCTTGTAGAGACTGGCACGCCGGCAGTAGGTACTATACAGCCCCGTCGTACATGGTTCCTTGAATGGTTGGCTTGCCTAGCGGCGCTGGGCCGGCGTATATGCGGCCAGTTGGGCGCCAAACCTGTTAGTGCCAGCCACAACCTCGAACCGTCTCTTACGACTCGGAGTGCGATACATGGCTTTCCTCAAGTCATTTCTGAAGTTTGTTCCCCCTGTAGCATCATCGCTTCTCGTCCACCTTTCTCCAGGCACGTTCGTGGGCTGAGTGCGAACGGCACTGATCACTGGCTTGGTATCCCATTTGCGCAACCACCCTTGGGCCCCCTTCGTTTTGAAGCACCAGTTCCGATATCTCGACCTGTGGGAGGCATACAAAATGCCTTAAACTTTAGCTATGCTTGTCCTCAGCCCCCTACGACAGCACCTGTCAGTGAAGACTGTCTATATCTGAACGTCTGTCTGTGATTCCGACTGGCTTCTACATGACCATCTTGAATACACAGGTGTGGCGACCATCGCAAACTTCGACCACCGCAAACCTTCCTGTCCTTGTTTGGATCCATGTACGAACGTATTGAACTTTGACATGTTATCGGCTAACCTTCTCGGAGGGTGGTGCATATACTATCGGGTATGATAGGAAGACTGCGAGCTAATGGACAATCCCTAATCTCTGTGGGTTCAGATCTGTATCCGACCCTGCATTTGATGGCACTCGTAAGATAGAATCTACTTGCCGTAGTAAGGTGTATTGATAACGCTGTCCAGGGATCGTGACCAGGAGTGTCGCTATTGGAAAGCCCATCATCTTGGTGACCATGTAATGGCATCTTTCGTTTGTTTCCTTTAAGCTGCTCATCACTCGTGACAGCAACTACCGCGTGAATACTTTTGGATTTGTGAGCGCGGACCAGTTCTTCAAAGCTTGCAATTGTCTATATACCCTTCTCAGCTTGCCAGTTCTCATGTCCCACTTGGTGACTTGGACATCGGCTGCAAGATCAACGGGTTGCTTTGGAGTTCATCCAGGATAATATCGTCAAGTTTGGAGGAGATCCAGAGAAGGTATGCCTACGCAGCTTGTGTGATGACGCTATTCCCGATGCCACCACCAGATAACGATTGGTGGCCAGGTAATTCATGAGGACCGATTTCCAAGCTGGTTTCAAAATTATTTTTTATCCAGTCAGCAGGAGCCGGAAGCGTCGAGGCCCATATTCTATTCCCAGCATCGCGTCACTATTCCGTGCCGCGATCATGGACTCGTCTACAGGTCCATTGTGAGTACGAAAACAAGTCGGCCTCTGAAAAAGGGAATGCTATGCTAAAGATATGATTCCAGCAAGAGTTCTCCACCACCCTCGACCTACGACGAGCCTGGCAAACCATTCGATGTCCTTTTGAAGGCCACAGGGTGCCCTGCAGATTCCACTGCCATCACATGCTTGAAGGCTGTTCCATTTGAGGTTTATTTTTCTGCTCTTTGAGATTACATTTGCCCTGAATCACTCAAAGCGATTAATGAACATAAGCAATACGCTCATCACGTCGACTTTGAATCATCAGCTATGGCAACCGACAATTGCTCAGGCAGCTTCGCCCCGTTCGTGCCTCGGCCAAGATAGCATTAAGTGACTTCGTTCATGTGCCCGTGATTGCCGGCACCAACGTCAGTCGATATCTCAAAGACATGTCTCGACCTAAATCCTGACAAAAACTTCGTGGTAGCTGAACGAAGGCACATCGTTTTCCACCACGCTATTTGGTCTGGGTTTGTCCGGGAGTGCGGAAGTCACAGCCTTTGAGCAGTTCGTGAAAGCTTCCCAGATCGATGGGTCGAAGGTCGTCCAAGACACGCTCGACGAAATCGTGCACGCCTATCCAGCGAACACCGAGCAGGTGCCTTCAGCACAGGCGACTCCCTCTTTGACCGGGCGGCGGCTTGGTATGGCGACAACATGTACCTCGCTGCCCGAAGGCGTTTCACAGACGCAGCTGCGAAGCTACAGCCCGTCTTCAGCTATTTCTTCACTGAGTTCGTGCCCGGCGATTCGCCCAAGCTAGGTGGTACGTGGGCATTTTTGCGTATAAAAAACTGTTTCAATGGGGGCTTTTCGCTGCTGTAGTTTTCCATGCTTCTGAACTCAGACTTTTGTTTGGGCCTGTGCCAGCTCCCAGCCTCGAATTGGAATTTGCAAACACAATGCTCGACTTTTACATCACTTTTGTCAACGATCTCAATCCAGGCCGTATGTATTTTTTCAATTCTTTTGTTTGTTTTGGGGGTGGTGTTTGTGCTGCAATTTACCCTGTCGTAGCGTCCTGGCCGCAATATAATCCCGACACTAAACAGGTCCTGCAGTTGCAACGGGACAACATAACTTCCATAACGGACGGTGCGCCGCAGTTACGCTCCACGGCGCTCTCTCTACCTGTACCTTACGATACTCCACACACATATAGATTTTCGCCAAGGCTTTACGAATCTTCTCAACACGCCTGAATTTCTAGACGAATGGGAGAAATAATCAATCCGACCCTGGTCCTGGTCGTCATCGTTCGTTGAATCGTTTCTCAGCGGAGTCCTGAATCACAGACGGGGAATTTCAGCCAATCCAATTATTTATTGCGTCGCAGAGCTCGTCGTTGTGCAACCTTATTCTGTATGACGTGCCGCAATGACAACTTTGAAATTACCCCAGGGCCGATGGGGTCGGGATAACAACGCTTCTCGCGATTTGGGCAAGGATTCGGGACCGCCCGGGTTTTTATTTAGGGCAGGACAGCGTGTCAACATCGTCATTTATCGTCATGTCGTTATTTTTTTTTTCAGAATGACAGGACGTGTGAGAGGAATACGGATGCGTACTAGTACTGTACAGTAAGTGCACCCGGCGGATACGTTCGGGTTCTGAGATTTCCAGTTGAACATTCCAGTGAACGCGCCACCAGGGCACATGATCAAATACTAGTACGTCTGCCCGACATATGCAGTAGTCTATTTGACGACTTTTTGCCCTGCACACATGGACGATAGGTCATCGTACAAAGTGACGCGATCAACGCACCGCAGCGCACTGCGCCGCAGAAGCCCAAGTGGCGCCATTATTTTTCTACCGTGTGGGTACACACACACCCCTTGACACACAACATTCGAACCCGAATTTAGCCGATACAGTAGATTAGAAGAAGCAACTCCCGATCGGTGACTCCGGACATCTCCGCCGTCGCAGCCCGTCGAGTCCTTCTGTATGTCTGGGATATTGATTTGTTTGCAGGGTGGAAATATGCGACTGCGACGGCGTCGTCTGTAACGAGGGGCAGGGGAGGCGGATGGATGTTTTGGCGTGTGGCGTTGCCGCGCCGCACCATCTACTGCATGATGCGGGGGCGCGGGGCAGCGCGGTGGCACGCGCGGGCAATATACTGTGGTACATAACACATTCAATTATTCTTCTACGCAAACAATTTTATGTTTTTCTGCCAAACACTTTACTTCAATGGAGGTTCTCCTTCTTTCTTCTTTTCCATTTTATTTTGCTTCTTTTGAGTTGAACATTCTACAGTACATTCAGTTTTTGAACTTCTTGACCCGACGGTGTTGCTCTTCTCTCGCACGCACGCTCTTACCCGGTGCAGCAACCAGGAAGGAACCCTGGAACATGAACGAATTTTGCAGAATATTAGACTGCGGACCAAAGCTACGGACGCAGCCTGAGCCTGAGCCCGGCACAAAGATACTCGAGAACGCTAACATCCTCACGCGATCATCGATCATCTGTTGGGGTGTCTGCACAATGCCCGAGGCAGTTAGATTGGTTAAAAAAACACTACATGAGTCGACGATAAAAGTTCAAACCGGAACATAGTAGAGGAGATATGCAATACTGTAGGATATAAACAAGTGAGAGTAGCACAACAGTTCAAGGAATGTTGGTCCTTTCAATGAGCGGGAATCGAACTACTATGAGGTATATATTGCAAGGCGGATGGGCCCTATGAGATATTAACGAATGAAATCGAGGATGAACTCGGTGAGCCCAAAGAGGAAGAAAGAGGGAAAATCAAAGTTCCTCGGCTACGACTGCCGCTAGTGGACAGATCATGTCATAAACGCGAGCTCGCTCAACCGACGAGCTTCATCGTCAGTGATCCGTGATGCCTCCGCGGAGAGGGCTGTGTGATCGTACATTTGCACAAGTAGCGGTGAGGGTGGCGGTGATCGAGACGTGGCGGCGTCTATTTGCAATACGGTCGAAGGAGGGCGGGTCTGACCAAATAATGACAGTTTTCGGCGCAAGTTGACCATCGACGTTGATTTTGAAAGCGCCAATGACGGTGTTGAGCTCAGCGTTGATCTCGTGCTCCTTAGCCTACTAAGGAGGGTTTGAGGCGTGCGCTGTGGGGTTGCCGCACGGCAGTCGTCGGTTGTGCGAGGGATTACGGTGAGAAGAGAGGGGCTGGGGGGACTGTGGAAGGCATCGACATCATCGTCATGTTCAGACCCTTCCACGATGGTTTCTGGGAAGAGGATGCCACCCTCGCCGTTCTTGATAACAGGTAAGATGGGCGAATCATTGTGTTCTCCATTGTCCGTGGTCGCCGAACTCTCCTCGGTCTCCGATGACGAACAACACACCGATTGTGATAACGTCGGGGTTGTTGGAGATGCGAGACATGGATCTGATGCAGTCGAGAGAAGGTAAAAGGGGGCAGGGGCCGGAATTGTGAGTTTCGTCTTTACAGCGACATTGTGCGGCTCAGAAGGCAGTTGATCAACTGAACACACTGGTTGCAAATATTCCAAATGAAGAGAGAGCGACGCAGAACGCCGAGAGGGCGCAGACACCTCCGGAGTTTCAGCGACCTGTGACCCTGCCGCACACGATGTCTCAGAAGGTGCAGGCAAATCGGAGGTCGATTGGGCGAAATCTGTCGTTATGTCTTCTGATATCCCTCTAGTGAAGGGTTCGATAGTAAAGTCCTCCAAATTAAATGACGGTAGCATGAGTCCCTCTGGGCCTGTTGAAATGAGCGAAGCCGCCAGTGATAATCGAGAACCTTGGCGACTGATGGGCTCTCTAGACAAAGCGGCCTTATGTGAATGGGTAGGGAAAACAAGCGATAGGGATTCCGAGTTTGACAAGGGGTTGATTGAAGCAGAAGGGTCAGCACCCACTGCTGGGGGCTCCGATGATCCTTCAGGGTGGCTCGACGTGTCAACAGGCGAAGCATCTGAAGATAGAATATCAGTAAAAAAGGACGTTGGTATACAGTCTAGGAATAAAAACCTTCGGTCATGGGATTCCCTGGGCTGTCAGAGCTTGGCAGAGCGTCGGACAACCATACTGAATTACGAAGTCGCCATGACTGAGCGATCTCATTCGCGTCGCTGTGACCATTGTCAGAGCCTGAGAACGGGCTTTCAAAATTTCTGCGTGCATCAATCCGCCGGTCCGCGTCAGCTTCTACGGCTGAAAGGTCCCGCGGTCGTGGAGGGAGCAGACCCCGAGCACGGAGTGCTGATTCGCGTCGCTCCCTTGATACGGGGTCGTCGGAGAGCACAACAGGTACAGCTTGCGGCCGATAAGTCGACAGGCGGCGGTTATCTTGCGTTCGCGCAGGCACAGGTTTACTAGGTATGTGGCGGGGCGGTAGAGGGGTTCGCACTCGGGACCGAATGCTCTTGGACAAGGTGGTGAAGATGGACTTTGAACGTCTTGGCCGGGAAGGACTAGCCGGGCTCTGCTCCGTTAGGGTAACGGATGAACGGCTGTGCCAATTAGATAAAGAAGAGCACGAAATGAGCCTACGCGACCTACTTGGGTATATCCGCTAGTGATTCCTGCAGCATGAAAGTAGTGTCAAAAGAATACAATGACAAGCAGCTAGTGAACTTACGGAGATGCAGGGTCACGGCTTGGCACCGAGTGGATAGATGCTGGCCTGAAAGTCAGAAAGAGAGAGATTAGTATCCAGTTTGAGCGATGGGCCTGTCGGACATATGGGGAAGCAAAGCGCGGCAGGTACCTTCCGGTATTGGTATCGTCCATGTATGCGGGCACGTCTTCGCTATTAGACCCGGAAGTGCTGCGTCGGCTGACATCCGCGGGTCCAAGGTCGACGAGACAGCAAGCCATATCTGTAGCCACCACATCCTTCTTTTCCTCGCATTGGTCCTTGGGCTCGGGTGGGCCCGTACCGTAGCGCAAGGTTGGTTTTTGCTGCTTGCTCTTATGGCCCAAGCCAGCCCAGGTGATGAAATGGTGCATAGAGAGAGGAGAAAGCGAGGGAGATGGAGAATGGACGTTTGGGTGAGGGAAGGAGGGGCGTGGGGGAGGGAGAGAGCATTATGGAAAGTGGAGCGGGATATAAAGAGAGTCGACAAGGCACAGATGAATCACAAGATGGGGTGGGCAGCAAAGGCAAGAGAAGACGCAAGACGAGATGAGATCTAGGGCCACGAAACAAGCCGCTACCCCAGCTGACCTCCCAATCCGATCCAGGGCGGCCCAATACGCGATCTCTCACGTGGATCGCGAAAAATAATTGCTCTGCGAAGTCTCTCGGCCCACCGTGCACCAGCCGGAGAAGTCTCTCGCTCCGTCCTTTTCTCCTTTTCTCCTACTACGACCTTCTCGGCGCAGCAGGTCGTACCCGCAAACAAAGAGCATCCCAATTTCCCAATTGCTCGCGTTGATCGCATGGATCACTTGCTTCTCAGCTTCGGTCTAAACTGGGGCAATGTCACTGCGTCCGTCCTCCCCCTGCGAGCTCGAGCCATCTCACCACCAGGCCTCAATATAGGCCTCAATCTCCTCATTGCAATCAATCCATGCGGCGCAGACGGCGGCGAGGTCCCTTAATCAACACAACAAAAAGGGTGGTCTTGGGTAGTGAGCCAGAAACCGAACAAATTTTTTAGAATGATGACCTTGTCGCTTCTGTGGCGTCCACGCTTCCACGGTGTTTATGATGGGTGTGCGGTTTTGGAAATACAGTATATCGCTCGGTTGGACTTCGTGCATTGACGACGCCTCGAACCTTGTCGCATGACAGTTGCAACGGCTCACACAAAACCAAGATCCGTTGTTCGACTCGACTCACGTCATCTCTCTTAGCTCAGAATCGGATACTTCGTCCGCCGCCTGGACCAACGCCCATTAGGTCTTAGAAGAAGCGAAATGACAAACGGCTTCGATTCCTCGCGAAGTGTGACGGAAGGAATCATAATCGTTCGGGGGGCCAAAGTGCAGTACTCAAAACCTCAATCAATTTCAATTAGATCGGTTATGGGTCGAGAAGGTCATACGACATGGGTCGGGTGACCATTTCAATGTGTCATAAAGAAAAAGTCACACGAATCATGCCCTGCGCAAATATCACCATCACGACCGAAGGTTATAAACTAGCTAAACTAGCTAACAATGAATGCCTCCTTGGTACTCCTATACTGTATCTCCGCTCACGGTCACGGTGAGCAGTCATATATCACCCGGACTGTAGAACCCTACCCTTTGATCCCAATGTGAGGGCCCCCACACACGTGGCTCACGTTGATGAAGAGCTGAGATGATGCCAGCTCATCGAACATTCTCTTGACGTGAAGGCTGGATATCGGATAGTTATTAACCGACTTACACCACGTAACTTCTTATTGACGAAAGATGTTTTCTTGCAACCGAAATATGCGACCAATTCCGGGTCTTCACGTTCGTTGGACTGTGAACAATGCTTTCCTGATGCGCCGTGACGGGTCCGGCTTCCTTATGAGCCCCGTTCTCGAAAGCGGGAAACGATGCCGTTAAAAGTAAATGGATTGACTCTTCCGTTATATGCAACGTGGAGTTGAGGCGTTCGGCACAGCAGCCAAATGGATATGCGTCACTCGTTCCATTTAGAAACCAACACTTTGTTGACAGAGAGCTAATGCTGAAAAAAAAAGTGGATTTTTCCTGGGTCAGGGGAGAGTTGTCTGAAACAAGGACTCCACTTTGGGCCCACCCCACAGGCCTCATGACTGTGACCCACACGTCCATGATCGGGCGAAGCCGTCCTCACACAGGCAATCTAATCGCCAAGTAAAAAAAAAAGTGTTCTCCACGATTGCACAGAGGCTGATGAGGAACAAATAAGATCACCCCGGCGATGCAGCAGAATTACGCGCTACACACCCGTAACAGCCAAAGATGGATGGATGATTGCCGACGTCACGAATGCGCCAATGACTGTGCCGCGCTGTCCTATAATTGTTCCGCAGGAGAAAAAAAAAAGGGGGGTCAGAATCACAGAAAACTGTTTGCTAGAGGAAGGGAAGCTCCAGAAGAGACGAGGTTGACGTTGAAGCTACGTTGAAGATTGATGCGAGAGATGTGGCGCACAAGGTGGCGCACCTGTGGCGCACACGCGTGGCTGGCTGGCCAAGGACACGTCCGATCAGTTAGTTCAGTTGTGGTGATGGTACAGCTTCCGTCGAGTCGAGTTGAGGACCAGGTTCACTCTGCACAGCACCACAAATAACGCAGAAACAAAGAGTGCACTAGTGCGATGGAACTGGCGCTTTAGCCCTAACCTTAAATAAAAATCCACGTGGCAGTAGTGCACGTGATTTTCTTTGACTCGGCCCTCAGGCTTACCGTAAGCTCACTGCTTTGACTTGCTCTACATCCGCAATCATGGAGGAGGCAGCAGCTGTTGCAATGGACTACATAAGTAGTGAGTGTCTTTCTCAGGTGGGCGGGTGTCAAATACTGATATGAAAACAGCTCTTGACAACCTTCCCGCCGAGGTCCAACACCTCCTCGTCGAGATAAAGCACAAGGACACAAAAGCCCAAGGTAAAACCATGCCAACTTAAACCTCCTTATTGTAATCCGAGCTCACATGTGGGAACACCAGAACTCCAACAGGAGATCAATAAAGAGACATCCAGGTACATCCGGCATTCGCTGCGCAGCGGTGCCACGCCGCTCAGCTCCAAGGACGAGCAAATCCCGCAAAAGATCGACCAGAGCTTTGCGGAGGCGGAGAAGCTCTCGCAGGAGAAGATACAACTGCGGAGCGCCTCGGCGGGCTCATTCAGCGCGCGCGCACGCGTCTTGACTATGACCTGCGCCGCGTGCTCATCTTGCAGGGCGACGACCCGGGCCAGCCCGCGTTTGTCTCGACGAGCCGCAATCCCGTACAGGAGATGAACGACAACCTCCGTCTCGCTATCGCCGCCGAGGCCTCGCCTGTCGCTTCCCCGCCCCCAACCGTCTTGGCTACCACGCAGGCTCCCACACAGAAAAGTATGTTTGTTTGTTCTCGTCACGTCATCAACGTGGGCTTACTTTGCGGCCATGCATCACGCAGAGAGAAAGGTCACTGCGTTGGCGGCCGCAGCCTCCGTCAAGCAGCCCAGCCCAGTCCCCACGTCCGTTCCTGTCATTCCGCAGCGCACGCGGCTTGCGCAACAGCAGTCGCATCGGCCTCCGCCTGCGCGTGGGCGACAGGTACAGCCGGAACTGCCTGGGCCTGATGAGGATGCCGAGGGGGAGGATGACATAGAGGAGGGGAACGGAGATGAAGACGAAGACAATGAGGACAAGACGCTCTACTGCTTTTGTCAAAAGATGTCTTATGGAGAGGTATGTGTTCACGCGGTATGTCATGTTGTTCTACATCACAATGGGAATCAGATGGTCGCGTGTGATAACACGGAGTGTACATATCAATGGGTGAGTTCTTTCATTCATTTTAATATTCTCTTCTGCTGATGTCCGTGTTTAAAGTTTCACCTCCCATGCGTCAACCTCAAACCACCACTGCCGGAGATATGGTACTGCTCTGACTGTGTTTCGAAGGGCGTTGCTGGTAGTGTGGATAGTACTGGGCCAGAGCGCCAGAAGAAGCGCAAGAGGTCGTAAGGAGACTAAAAACATGTATTAATCATAGCCCGGACGCTATCCTTGCCACTGCTCGACACTACAGCTCGGGCACGACGGGAGTCGGATGTATTTCTTGACTAGTAATATAGCGCTATTGGGTCGCGGTACGACGAGAGGGGAAAGGAGGGGACCTGGGCTGTCTTTATATAGTAGACGTCGGGCCTGGAATGCTGTATGTATGTTCGATGATCTGTGCGACGATTGAAGTGATCGGAGCGAAGAGAGAAGAGTTGGGTATGTTCGGTCATTAGAGCCCACTCCGAGGACATTGCAGGTCTTGGCAATTAGGGCACCCCATAAATGACATTGAGTCAGACATTCAGGGGGTGCCTCGACAATGGAAGGACGGCGGGTGAAGCCGACGGACTAACTTGCCAGTACCCTTCCTTGCCGTATTCGAAACATGCAATTCGCCCCCGTCATCTTGAACACACATCATCACTCAGTCCTGGGGGAAGGGAGGGGGACGCACCGATATGCGCGAGCGGAGCACCTCCGCAGTTCGTACTTCTCGGTCCTGCCCCAGTGCCGCGCGAGCCACAGCGTGGCATCGCTCATGAACGTAAAAGACGCGCCAAGCGCCGGGCGACCCGCCGCCGTCGAGTCGTTCAGCACCTTGTGAGTCATCAGTAATTCACATCAGCACTGGACTTGAACAATCCAAATAAACTGGTGTTTGGGCCGAGAGGCGAAGGGAGGGTGTACCCACGAGGATGCATAATCCGTGTTTCTGCGCTGTTGTGCGGAGGAGGCGCATGAACATCGTCATCTCTGCATGTCCTATGGGCATGTGCGCAACCCACGTCAGGACAGGACAGGACAACAACAAGGACAGGCGAAAGTGGAGTACTGTACGCTACCTTGCGAAGATATGCCGCTCAGGTGTGGCCCCAACAGTGCAGTTACCGTATCCAGCACTACGATGCGGAATGGACGTGCATGCGATTCCGGTCTGCCACTAGTGCCACCTTCGGTGTCAAAGGCTTCGATGGTGCGCGCGGCTGTTGCGGTGTCGAATGTCGACGCAATGTTCAGTCGCGTGAGGGGTTCTTGATGCGTTGCCTGTGCAACAATCTACACGTCAGTGCTGAGGACGAGGACAAGAGTGAAGACGTCAATGGTGACGTCGAACGGACTGGTTCATCGCGCGAACGCGACGCGAGCGTGGCGAGACGCGCCGGAGCGAGGTTACCCGTGGTGTCGAGCCAGAGTGCGGCATCGGTCGGGTACAACCTGAGGTGATGAAGGACGATGTGCAATGCAAGTGCCTGAAAAGACGATCAATAAAGTTGTTAGCTTGACATGTAGTCCACGACGTCGTCGACAAATAGGAGGAGTGGGGGCATCTCTGGACACCGCGCACGTACTGTCTTCCCGCTAGCGCTGGCCCCCGAAATCTCAACAACGCGGCCGCCAGAAGCGCCGCCAAAACTATCGCCGACGAGGCTATCCAGAGCAGGCAGTCCGCTGCGCACGGACGGCAGCCGTGCACGCGCCTCCAGCTCTCCGATGAGCTGATCGCCCGTGAGGGCAGGGCCCGCAAAGGCATTTCTGACGTGCGCGATGTGGTGCGTGAGCTCCGGGAAGGTGATGCTGCCTGCGGGCAGCTTCCGGAGGAGCTCGGCGGGCGGGGCGAAGATGAGGTCGGGGGCTGTGTGGATGTTGAGTGTGGAGAGATTTGCGAGGAGGGATGGGGGGAGAGGGGGTGTGATGTTGGATAGTTGTGGGGGGGCAGGATTCATGGTGGGCGTCGTGTGCAGAGTCGTCGTTGTTGTCGCGTCGCGGTAAAGATCAGACGGTGAGAGAAGAGGATATGAATGCACGAAAATCTTCATAAAAAATACAAAGAATAGCGAATACCCCGTATGTTAGCTCTGCCCCCCATCGCGACTCCTCACCTCACACACAACCTTCACCTCACAGGCCGTTCCCGTTCACTGCGCTTGAAATAAGGACTGGTCACCACCGCTCCTTGCAGGGTATTAAACACCGTTTCTCCAAAGCCGAGATATTGCTCCGTCAAGGATCGAACAGTAGGGTTGGAGATGAAGGACTCCGTGTCGAGGCTGAAAAGGAAAAACTCGGCTGTTGGACATTCGGAACGGCAGAAGCGTAAATGGATGATACGCACGTGAAACCGGTTGAACGCTTGACGCCGGCTACTACGGTGGATAGAAGGAGCGCATCGATGGCGTAGTGTGCGAGTCTTCCGAGGACCATGATGGAGTTGGAATGGCGAGATAAGGATAAGGATAAGTCGAGTCTAGGACTGTGGGCGACACGTTGAGCGGCAGCTGTGGTGATGGCCGTCCGGGCCGGGTTGGCAACGGCACTGTTTCTGGACAGGCGGGCGGACGGGCGGGCAAGCGCGCGACGCTCGTCTCTGGATCTGCCGTGGATCTGCCGTGATGCGGAAGCACATACTTTACCACGACCACGCTAGTTAGACTCGGAAAGGACTTGTGTAACACAAACATTCCAAAAACGCTTGTCTCCTTCGACCTCTCACAGTACTACGAGGGCGGTGGATCTGCTACTGCCCCAATAACGCCACATGGCAGCGTTGACCCCACCTTCAGCTCGGTGATCTCACAAATGCTGGTGCTCCACTTTCGCATTTTCCCTCGTGAGCGCTGCGTTGCGCTGTATCGCCGTGCTTCTCAGGACAAGTGTCCGCACTGCTCCAACTCGTGGGACGTTGCCGGATGCCGACTACAAAACCACGATCAAGGTCATAAGATGCCGTGCCTATGTTTTTCCGATACAACGCGGAAACTTACGTCTCCTTCTATTCCTTCCAGTTTCCTGTTGCGCTCGGGCTTTGCTGGTCTCGGACATCTCGGTGTCGACTGTTCTAGAAGCACCCCCAATTCTGGTGTTCCATTCTATACACGGAGGAGTATTGTCAATATCTTTTCCGTTCTTTTCTTTCATTTTAGAGAACTGACGGCCGCTACTTGTGCCATTGACAGGCTGTGGGGCGTGTCTTTCTCTCGTAACTTAGTTGAAGCGTTGCGACTTGACGTGATGTCGATTTAAGACCAATGAGGCGCACATCTCACTCACATTTCCACCAACCCTTCGGGCACCGATTTCCTTGGTCAGAGTAGCGGGAATCCAGAGTGATCCTGGACATGAAGACACACAAAAGCGACCGCAGGCGATGTGGCGGTAGATGATCATAATATTCATGATCTGCCCTTCGATTCTATCGATCTATGCGTTTATCCTGAACGTCCCTACGGTTAAAGATGCCCCATCTGGGCGCCCCCCTGCAAGAGCATTAATCCGCTGTAGGAAATCTCAGGGCAAGCCCATTTCATCAAAATTTTCTGCGCTGTTCTTGAACTTTTGACATCTGCACCCGCGTTATTTGACTGAATCTTTAATCGACTATTTATTTGTAGACTTGATTCTTACGTTCATACTACAGGCGGCGCCTAGAGGACACTAAATGTGACCAAATTCCTTTCATACGAACTGATCAAGCTCAACAACGCTCAGATGCGCCGCCTGTATGGCGCGAATGCGCCGCGCCTTATGACACAAACCCGATATTTCTTTAACTTTCTCCTGATGTTCCTTTCCATAAAGGCGGGACGTTTTAACGTTGTAAACGCCGAAATACTAACACACAGAAACTCCCATCTGCGAACCCCTTGCCTTCACGCGTTTTCGCGTCTAGTCGCCTCGATCTTGTCCTTATCGTCATTGTGATGTAGTTTATTTCGAAATATTTACAACTCCTCTATACTCGGCGATGGACTCCGCCATCTGGCTTTGGCCATTCTCCGATGCCCAATTCGGCTGCAATTATTTTTTTGGTTTTGTTGAGCGTGCTGATATCAGCGCCACGCAGAAGCAACATTTACAACTCTGAGGTACCCACGTCGGGATGAAGCGTGCAATGGTGTCCAGCCAAATTCCCTGCTGCTAGGCGAACTGGAGTATTTTGCTTGCCATTGGACGCATTGACACTTGCGCCACGCTGGACTAGCATCTGGGTAACCCTAAGGGGGCCATGGGCCGATGCTAGATGTAATGGGCTCCGAAGGTTGTCTTTCACATCAACTTGAACGTCATCTAGCTGCAGCCACGTCATGTCAAGATGTCTGTATTGTGTCGCGAGGTAATGGAGATCAACTCAGCTTTTCCCGTGCTAGCACACAAGGGTGCTTGCCGTGTGTTGCCCTACATCAGCAGCAGGAGGCAAAATACAACAATGTCACCATGTCACAACGTGTGGGACCCCGACCTGACGGTCAGACAACCAGCCAGCAGCATTTTAAGCAAATGGTCAAGATGAGCTGATTCTAAATCCACGGAAAATTTGACGCGACATATATTGTACAGGATCAGATCGTGGTGATGTTGAAGCAGAATAGTGTAGCAGTTGTCCCAGGAACAACGAACCCGAAAGAGAATGGGGAGTGGTAAGAAGATGGTACGAAAACATTAATGCAAAGAGCACTTAATGATAGTCATCCTTCCACTTTCCTTTCCTGTGGGTGACGACTATCGGGTGACTGGTCTGAGAGGGCTGAGAGCTCATGGATGAGGCCTCGATGAGGTTTCGCCGGCGTTGGTTTTGAAGAAACCGGTTGCTTCGACATTGTAAATTTATGCAATTCGTTTATACACCGTGACGCACAAGCCCACGACGTAGCCGTGGCAGCGCTCTGTCCCATCACGTACCAAAGACGCTGTGGTCGCGCGCAGTCACACATGACCGGGCTCCCCTTTCACAACAAAGTTCAATTAGGACAACCTCGCAACGTACAGAACCCTTACACGTTATTATGTGCAGTAAGAAGGCCTCATGGGAAGGCATGAGCCAGTGATCGAATATGCGGTGCTAGCACCGTACAACACTTTGCCGGTACTGGGAGTGCGTGTCTGGCATGTAAGCTATCGTTTTAACAGTTCCATTTTTGTAATCATCACAATTAGCCGTGCTACGCCGACGCGGGCGGGGCGCCGCATCGCGCATCTGCAGTTTGCAACCCGGTTCAACGAGGACTGCGCCGTCGGGCGCCCACCAGAACCACTCGTAGATGTTGGTTTGCCATTAAACCCGTGGACGATGGCGACGAGCCGGTTGTCGACAGTTGGTCGGTCATGTCCGCAGGCGAAACGAGATATTCGAAACTGGCGGACCAGAAAGAATGTAGGCCGCTTCAGGTGTATATGCTTGGATCGTAGATGGCCGGGTTATTGTCACTGTATGTCCCTGGGAAAGAACGATTGGTCGGGCAGGCTCGATTGCCAGTCGCCAACGCGGATTTGCGTACTCAGCTCTGCCAAGCGTCATGGCCAGGTGGAGTGCGATGATCTCGTTCCAGACGAGGTAGTCCCTGGAGCTACTTGCGTCAGGAGCATCACAGAGATGGGTTGCCGTTCACTATGTGTCCTGAAAGTCGTGCGGCCGGGAAAAAAGGGGGGGAAATAGATTAAAGGAGAGAGGTCCTGACAATACCAAGTAGACTTGTCTGACTTCTTGCCGATCTGGGCAAGTTTGAACCACTTGGCTGTTGAGCCGTTGAACTCCTCGCATGTCGAAGTTTCACATGCAGCTCTATAGGTCATAAGCGGACCAGCGTTATGCGGCCACTATGGTCGAAAAATCTCGAGTCAGGGAAGGAAATTTAGCAAAAGGAGCAGCTTTGAAAGAGTAAGGAACATAGGAAATACGAGACCTCACGTTTCCCCCACCAGGATTACCCCAGTAGAGCCCCATGACAGAGCCGGGGTTGGCTGGTACGACAACGGTAGCCAGCCGGGTGTTCAGGCCACAATTCGAAGTGTTTCCTGGTGGGCAATGAGTCACGTTGAAAATTTCACCAGATGGCATGTGTCGCTCACCAAGGCAAACGCCTGCCTGAAGGACTGTCACTCACCGGCCAAGGCAGCTTATCAGATTGCCATCAAGATGTTGTTTGAGAGCCTTCTCCTGTCCCTGGAGTGGTTGGAGGATAGCCTGAGAATTAACTATTCGAGGGTGGCAGCAAAGGTATTCTTGAAGAGGGTTATCCAATAGACCTCTCTAAGAATCCCTTTGCTGCCGCCCTTCAATAGTTAGATTCTCGTTCCAGCGTAGTCAGATATTTATCAAGTCCTACAGAGGCTCGACCAACCTCATAAATGTTTAGTACAGCAGTTCCAATTACTGCATGGCTGGCTTAATTTCCCAATGTTACCCAACCCGAGCACACTACCAGTGAGCGTTAGTGACTAATTCATGTCAAGATCTCAAAATTTTACCAGATATCTGTTTGATCACAATTTCTCTCGAGAAGTTTGGATGTAGTATTTGTTATTGAAAAAAAAGGGGATACAAGTCTTATCAGGCAAATATCAGGCACGTGATTGGCACGCGTCCGCGTCTTGAGGTGAAGCTTGAGTTGAGTGGACGCTAGTGTGGACCTACATGCCATCTACAACTCCTCCCGCCTCGCCATTCATACCTCAAGTGCCTTACGTTCCGTCCCCTTCTGGACCTGCATATCTTAACTCGCGTGCATCCATAAACTCTTCTTTCTCCTTCGGTCCCCAGTCCTTGGTCAACTCGTTCGTTGGCGCTAACCCCTCACATCCACATCCCCTCGCTCTCGATCCGAATCGTTCGGTTCTGCCATCTTCTCCCTTGAGGTCGTCTCCTCGCGCGCATCGTCGCACTAAAGGAAGCATCGGCAGGCATCCTCTTGCTAATGACAACAGAGACGTGTTTCAAGATTCAGGCGATGAAGACGACGAAGACATCGAGTGGGGCATGGTTGACCGCATGCGCCTTTGGCGCCATGATGCACTTATGCAACACCTGTACGACACCGCTGCATTTTGGGGCGACAAGATTCTCTCCTGGACCAGTGCGTTCTTCCCCTCTTCTCCGCCGCCTTCCGCTCACGCGTCCACAGACGATCCGAATGATGCGTTTTGGCTTGCTCAGACGTACTTCATGACACATCGCTACTCCCGTGCAGAGCGCCTTCTCACCCGCCCTTTCTCCACGAAGCCCCCTGCTGTCCCGTTTGACGCGAAAGGCAAGGCCCGTGAGCCTGTCTTTCCCTCTCGGCTTCCCATCGGTCCTGCTGCCATGGTCGACGTCGCGGCAGAACAACAAGAGGGAGTGTCGCGCCTCGTAGATATGAGTGTCGTTTGCCGCTACCTCGCTGCCCAATGTCTCGTTAGACAGGGAAAGTGGGCCGAGGCAACCGAAATGCTCGGTGAAGCCAATCCATTCCGCAACTCGGGTGTGTACATCATTCGAAACCTAATAGCGCTCCTATTGGCTGACAATCCTCCTAGGACGTAGCGGGCCCGCGGTGCCCAATACCGACGGAGGAATCAAGGTGAAGGAGTCTCTCCCTGTACAAATGTAGTATTGACGCGAATGCCAGGTCGAAGCGTCCATGTGCAATCTCCGCGGCCTCTTGATGTTAAAGCTCAATCGCGGGGATCAAGCAAAAGCCTGTTTCATGGAAGCTCTTGCGTTAGATGTCAAATGCTATGACGCGTTTGAACAACTAGTCGGCGGCGAGATGATGGCACTCGAAGAAGGTGCGCTACCCCCGCTCTTCGACTACGCTCCGCGACACCGACTGCCCTTCAGAGTGGGAGTTTGTACAGTCCCTTGCGTACAAGGACCAGACACCTGAAGATGCCGAATTCGTGCGTCTGGTCTACACGTCACGGCTCCGAAAATACAAGCATGCGGAAGAACACGCGCTTTCGCGGAGACGACTTGTAAAAGAGTTTGGCTTGTCTGACAATCCTGACGTGTTGTACTCGTTTGCCGATGCATTATATACGCAGTTCCGTTGGTTGGATTGTTATGCCATTACTTCACGGTGCGATCTTTTCCTTCTATTGCTTAAAATGATTTATGGTATTCATTATCGGAGCAGGATATTGGGCCTGGTAGCAGTGCATACACCAACAATACCTCTTCATATTGCGTGCATGCACTACTTATCACATCTACACTCTAAGCTCTTCATACTCGCCCACGAGCTTGTTGACCGCGAACCGGAATCTGCGACAAGCTGGTATGCCGTTGGGGTGTGGTACCTGACGCAGAAGAAATGGTCCGACGCTCGCACGTACTTCAGGTGTGCTCGTTTCTCAACTGCAGACACTGGTGCTCATCCACGGGCAGTAAAACCTCCTTGATGGATCCGCGTTTCGGGCCGGCATGGATCGCTTTTGCGCATACATTTGCGTTTGAAGGCGAGCATGACCATGCAGTGACGGCGTACTCGACATGCGCGCGCATGTTCGCCGGGTAAGTATCCACTTTCTACTTTTGTCGTCCCTGGACGACCGACAGATGAGAGAGCTCAGATCTCACCTACCGCTCATGTTCATCGGTATGGAACATATCATTCTCTCAACTATGGGCAGGCCGACGAGTCGCTTGATGCTGCCAATGCCATGTGCGACGGGGATCCATTGCTCATCAACGAACGTGGTGTAATGGCTTTCAATCACGGAAGGTGTCTGACCTGAATTCCTCACCCAACCGGTCCATGCACTGACAAGAAAATGGACACAGATATGCCGACGCCGTGGACATGTTTAAATCCGCGCTTGAGATTGCGCAGGTTACGCAAACCTCGCAGGCGTCCTGGGCGACGACGTGGCTGAATCTCGGTACGAGCCTACGAAGCTCGGCAAGCTGGATGACGCACGGGAGGCGTACGTCAAAGTACTGGAGATCGACTCTCGCAGCGCACCCGCGTTGGGCTTCCTGGGATTGATTTATCACCTTATGGACCGGTTAGACGACGCGATCGTCAAGTATCATGAGGTACGTTCCGCAGTATTAGCTAACATCACGCTTCCCACCTCGCTTTCCGAGGTGGGGCGTATTGACGGACATTGCTGCCCGTTCGGGTATGGATCGATTGTAGGCCCTGTCGATCAATCCTATCAATGCGCACGTGCTCGAGCTGCTCAACCTCGCACTCGAAGCGAGCGCGGACGCCGGCCCGCTCGCGCGACTCGGTGGGGCGGGCCGAAGGGAGGAGTGGGAAGACCAGATGCGCATGCAAGCGGCCCGAGTCACAGCTCAAGGCGACGTGGACGAAAGAGAAGGAGCCGAGGCTTCGTCGAGGGCTATGTTTGGGGACATGCAAGAGGGTGAATCTGGAATGGCCCTCGGGTAGGTTCCATACGCTTCTGCGCTGCTATGGTTGTGGTTTTGCGTGCTATTCGCTCGGAGGAAGACGGTACATGTATATTTGTGCAAGCGCATCCTTTGCGTGTCCCGGCGCATGCAAAACCCCGAGTGAATGGAAAATCACCGAGGGGGTGCAGATAAGCGACGGCAATCGTGTGCATCAGACTTCGGACGAACCTCCCGAAGTTCTTTTACCCTCACAGTACTGTAGTTTTGGGCCTTTTGTGAGGTGAAGCGGCAAATCGGCATCGTAATTCCCATAAGAGTCAAATGCGTTTGCCATCGCAACGTGGTTAAGCCGAAAACCTGTATGTCAAATTTCCGTATATGGTGCCCGAGCCTCATCCCTGGTACTCGAACGAGGATGAAAAAAAGGTATCATGCAAGGTTGTACCAAGGAGGGTCGCCGATGTACATGTGCCTATCCTTAGCTTGGCACGGAGCACAACACCCCCGGAGATCCGCGAATCCCAAGGTACACTGCCCCTATCATCAACCCAGTCCAAGAGAAGATCATTGGTGATGAGATCGATGAGATGTCCTTCTCAGCAGAGTGAGATATTGCCTCCGTCTCGGCGGGCTATGTATATTCTTTTAGTTGGGAGACGGACAAACGTGTTAAGGACCCGCGGACAAACAGCACACGTTTCTCATAATCGACATGAATGACAGGCCAGGGGTTGAGCTGGAAGGATTCGTAACAGATGGATGCCTGGCGCGGTCTGTGCCCCTGTATCATCTCTTGTCCCTGCTACTGAGAATTCCATCCTCGTTTCTGATCTGTCAGAATACCCTTCCTTCGGTCTTCATTCTCCATTAACCTTTTGCCACCACATGGTTTTTCACGTGCAATAATAGACGTCGAATCGTCGTCGATAGACCAGTACGATGTGTGGTGAGGTGCGGGTTCGCGAGTTCTTGCGGGCACGAAAATATTTTTCCGATGATGCCGCGGATGTTGACGTTAGGACCGGTGATGCGATAACGAAAAAATTCTCTCTATGTGTCGCGATCGTATCGTTGCTTCAGATAACGGTATTTGCGGAGGGAGTACAACGCCAACGTCTCTATAATTTGCATGCCATCCATGCGAACATGTAAATGTAAATGAAGTGCACAGTAGCGTAGCACGTGCGTACCGTTCTTAATGTATCTCCGAATCGCAGGGCCTGTTCGATCTCCGCTGGATCCGTCAAGCTACGGTTCTCTACCAAGGACAGAGCCTCATCGTGAGCCCAATGAGCAATTCGGATGAGGGGTGACAAACTGTCAAACATCCGGCGTATGCGACCGTTGAAATCATAGCTGTGTGTCGTAGGAGAACTTCATCAGGAGGGCATATGTAAAGGGATCGAGATATTGTACTTGGGATCGGGGTAGTCTCGACCTAGGCGATGCAGTTCTTTATAGAGGGCGAGAACGCGTTGGCGAGTCGAAGACATAGCTTTGCCTTTGCCGACCAAAGTCCGCAAGGCGGTGGTGTGACACTCCCGACAGCGGTGCTCCAGATTGGTCACACCGTCCCACGTTCGAAACCGCCCTGGCACCACTACTCAACTCTAACAAACATCTTGACAAACATCCTGCTGTCATACTGTACAGTAATGCTTCCCCATTCGCCCCTCATCGTGCCTGCTTTGAGCTCTGGATTGCGGACTATCCCGTACTTGGGAAAGTGTACACAACGACGATTCGTTAGTGGCGCCTCCAACTACAATATGCCGGCATGGAGTAGTGCATGTGATCCTAGTTCATTATGCACACGATCGCGAGGGAACGAGCTGTCTATATGAGCATCACAAGTGGCCATGTGCGACAGGGCGGGTGCAGTGCTTCTTGACGTGGGGGTAATTCTATTCCCTAGTTATTCCAAATGGCTTATACATCCTTGGAATGCAGGCGGGCATCAAGGCGGGCACGATTTGAAACTGCACCTTCACGAGACCAAGATCCTCTGCTTGCCAGACGAAGCAGTCATGAGGCGCGGTGTAAATGAGTTTAGATCCCAGCTAGACTGATAGAAGGAGGCAGTTGATCTGAAACGTGTGTGTTGCCCAGCCGAAGGCGGACCAAGGGAGTCCTGGTTCGATGGAAACCAAGGCCCCGATGTTTGGCGCAAGGCGGAATCTGATTGGCTGAGTGACGAACGTGCAGGCGATGGCGCCCGCTCGAACGCCTCTGAATTTCCCATCTCTGTATATAAATCCAGCTTCTTATAAGAAGGATGAGTGGCGTCTCCTCGCACTCCTCTAATCCGGGTACCAAAGCCTACGTGATCCATCGTGATGGCTGCCAATATCGACAATCATCGTTCCGACGAAAAAGATGGCTCTCTCGGAAGCTCTGTCGGTGCTGCGGCTCCCGGTGGTGCCCGTGAGCTCGACGAGCGCAGGCGGGCCGCCTTATCACAGGTCGATAACGCCACTTTCTCGTCAGTGAAAAACTTCTTTGATCCTTCTTTTTTTATCGGCATTGAAATCATCATATTGTAGATGGTTCCATGTGAAAGTGTGCTGTGTCGCCGGTGTCGGGTTCTTCACTGATGCGTGAGTGGCCTAATCTACTCTCTTACTGTCCACTGATGCGAGTGCATTGCCAGCTACGATATCTTCGCTATCAACATTGCATCACAGATGCTGGGGTATCTGTACGGCCACAACCGCGCCTTGAACGTCAACCAGGATCTTGGCGTCAAAGTCGCCACTCCGATCGGCAACCTTTTCGGCCAGCTTCTCTTTGGTTGGCTTGCTGATGTGCTTGGGCGTAAGCGCATGTGTATGTTTTTCCCTCGTCCCTCTAGATTTCCTCGGTCTTATTCTTACCTGTGGGCTTCAGATGGTGTCGAACTCATGATTATCATTGTGGCCACCTTTGGCCAAGCGATTAGCGGCGAATCCGCAACTGTCAGTATTCTTGGTGCCATCATCACCTGGCGGTTATAATGGGCGTGGTATTGGTGGTGATTACCCACTGAGTGCCGTCATCTCCTCCGAATTCGCTGCCACGAGGTCTCGAGGCCGTCTCATGACTGCTGTCTTCGCTTTCCAGGGCTGGGGTAATCTTGGTTCGTCCATATTCTATATCTTTACTCTGCTATATCTAAAGCGTGAAACCTGCAGCTGCTGCCCTTGTCTCGCTTATTCTTGTTCAATCGTTCAAGAACAAAATCATCCATGACAATATTGCCGTGCTCAAGCATGTAGACTACTGCTGGCGTCTGCTTATCGGCCTGGGCTGTGTTCCCGGTGCGTTGCCCTGTATTTCCGACTCACAATCCCGAAACTCCCCGTTTCACCATGGATATTGAGCGCAATGTCCAGCAGGCTAGCCAAGATATCGAGAACGTTGTCGCAACTGGCGGCTTTTATGTAGACCCTGATGCAGCTGTCCAGCGTGTGCAAGCCCCCAAAGCCACTCGCCGCGACTTCTTGGCACATTTCGGCAAGTGGGAGAACGGCAAGGTCCTCTTGGGTACCGCGTATTCCTGGTTTGCCCTTGATGTTCGTCTTTCTACTACGTTTCGTAGGCCGATACTGATATTGGCAATGCAGATCGCTTTCTATGGACTCGGTCTGAATTCATCGATTGTCCTTACCACCATCGGTTTCGGCACATCCCCCCAGAAAGGCTCGCTTGGAATATACCAAAGTCTTCACAATGTGTCTGTCGGTAACATCATCCTATCTGTTGGCGGTCTCATCCCGGGTTATTGGGCGTCATTTTTGTTGATCGACTCCTGGGGACGTAAACCCATACAACTAATGGGTTTCATTGTCCTCACAGTTCTCTTCGTCATTATGGGTAAGTGCAAGACACCCTTTGCATGCGAACATTTCGCTCACTATGTTAGGTTTCGGCTATGACGCTTTGACCAAGACCCACACTGATTCCAAGTATTTCGTCTTCCTCTACTGCCTGGCCAACTTCTTCCAAAACTTCGGGCCGAACGTTACCACGTTCGTTATTCCGGGAGAGGTTTCCCCACCCGTTACCGGTCCACAGCACACGGTATCTCGGCTGCAAGTGGCAAGCTTGGAGCCGTCGTCGCGCAGGTTGGCTTTGCCCGCATGAAGAACATTGGCGGCACAAACAAATTTATTAAGCATATGTACGTGTTGTTGTTCTCTCTCGTGTGAAATCGACATCTAATTCCCACTCACTGCCAGCCTCGAGCTTTTCGCTTTCTTCATGTTGACTGGTATATTCTCTACTTTACTTTTACCTGAAACGAAAGGCAAGACCCTTGAAGCTTGTCCAACGAGGAGCAGGAAGGATTCGTTACAGGTATGATTTCATCTTTCTCCTTTGGATGCGGCCCACTCAATAAATTTACTCCCGTCCATAGGTGTCAGAGGACTGCGCGTCGACAAGCAGGGTGTTCTCGTTCAGACGGATAAGTCCTTTCGAGCCTCCTCCTTGCTCTTATGCGTGGAACTTTATCTATTTGACTTCTTTTCATGCCTTTCATGACACCCGTCTTTCTCAGGATATTTATAAGCTAGTCTTGTAGCCTGCATCTCTGCATAATAGATCGATACTTCGACACTTTTCGTCTGTTATGATTAGAAATGAATGTACGAGACAGCAGTTAGTTAGGCTGGATGATGGCCGATCTGTCGAATTGTCTGCCGACATGACATGTCCGAGCAGCCGCGGTTTGTTCGGTTCCCCCACTATACCACGGTAAAGGGAAGAAGAAAGACTTTCTTCCGATATCTACACGTATCACCTTGAAAATATTCCCTAGTACAGTACCGTGGTACATATGGATTCAAGATTATTAAGTTTTTGAAGGGTGGGAAAGCATGGTTAATTCCTGACACGGGGGCAGAGGTTACGATAACTTTCCCGGCGCCACGACCTGATCTGAGTGCGTTTCCAGCCTGTTCGGCGAGGATATGCGCTATACTATTACCAGCAATGTTTCAGACAAGCCACTCGCGTTGCAAAGTGGCGTTGGCCAGTCAAGCTCAATAAGTATTTATTCACCATCAGCCTATGTCATCGTCCTCGGGATTACCCTGCGACGTACCGTCGGAGCGCCGACCAGGATTAAAGCTACGCCGACCCAATGCGGGCTTTGGAGCCCGCATTTCCCGCATGAGACATCTGGAAGAATTCTTTGCCCTATGCCCTTCAGCCCAGTCCAGGGCAACTAGGGCAATTGCAATTGGTGAATAACAGATAGCTCTTGGTGACCCCTGTGACTGGTTCGGAGACAAGAGGTCATTATTGTTTATGCGATGTGATACAGAGAGATTTTACCAAAGACTGTGGGCCCCTCCGCGGACCAGACCCGCCCCGTGCGCCCACTCATGAAACGAAGTGCTGCTCAATGCTGATAGAGTGCCGCTGGATATGGCTTGCACGACGGGACCAGTTGGAAACCAATTACAGCATGCTGGGTGATTTTGATGACTCTTCAAATCGCCCCACCAGGCACAGTGACGGCACGATTTGATGACATGGGCGTGGCGCGGGCCGTGATGAACCTTTCTTTGGTCATTTTGAACGCTTTCGACGACAGATTTATGCCATAGCTATACGTAAAGGGAAGCCGTAACGGAGCATTAGGATCAGCGTGAGATTGTTTTTCCATGTCTAAAAGATAATCATGGTGGCACTACACTTAGTTGTAAGGGACCGGTGGAAGTTGCAGAGTGAACGAAACAACTGGTTTGGCAGCGACGGGGATTCCCGTGAGCCGACCAAGGATAGACGCGATGGAATTTCCCCAGGACGGTCCAGGAACATACATACTCACAAACAGAATGCGTTCCACGGAAAGTGGTTCACGGAGAAAGGCACAGGAACTGCCCAGACTCCTTCCATACTGTGTTGGTGGCACGGACATATTTGTGGGGCACGAGACCCAGGTATTCTTATGAGAAACACCAAACATGCCCTGCGGGAAGTTGAATTTCAACAGCAAGCTGTCAGATCTGTCAGAGTCTGAGCCGAGCGTAGGGGCAAAGATAGAAGAGGACGAAATGAAGGTCTTCTGCTGCCAGAGCAAACAGGATCGCTCGGGTGCTATTTGTGACGCTCATGTGACGTGAGACGCAATGCGCTCCAGTTCATTGACACGGGCGGAACACATGCCCCTGCTGTAGTATTGCGTCCGAATCGCACGGCATCCAGATGGAGTTGCTTCTGTAAGCCGTCAGAAACCCTGAGACTAGCGCAACAGGTTATGGGTTCTTCCGAGCTTCTCGCTCGCGCCACCAGGGGTCAAGAACCTATCGAAAAAATGAAACGAATGCAGTGAGGAGGCCTCGAACAATGTCAGCAGGGGGATCATGACTCATGGGCCAATGGGCGCAAGCATTTTCACCTTCTATGGTTGAACGCGTTTGTAGCAGGAGCGACGGCTGGCAGTGCGTTAAGGCCGGGTCATACGCCACTCTGTATCCTCGTATTGAGCTCGAATCGACGCCATGGCTGGACCACACACGCTGTGTATTCGGACTGTGTGCAAATTATTTTCAGCACTGCCCCATCCGCGCCAACCGTGGGAAAGGTACGCCTCAACCTGTCACGCGTCACGCCCTGCATTCGTCTCGTCCATCTCATCTCCAATGCCATCTAGCGAAATGGGGGCACCGCTCCCTTGACCCTACATCTCGGCTATTTCATTCTCGTGACCATTTATCAATACACTGGATATTGGCTTCGCGACAAGCCGACCGGGTTGCCACAGATAAGACTCCAGCTCGAATTACTATGTCCTAATCGTCGAGGCCACACGAAGAGACGGAGATCTCGGCTCACGGAGCAAAACGATGTCCAGGGCGCTTGGTATAATTCTGCACGTGGCTTACTTACCCGACCCTGGAAATGGTGAGTTTGGAGGGGAGGGGGTTGTTGCGTGTACGAGCGGAGTTTTGGAATGAATGCATTATCTTCGATCGAGAAATTCGACCTTGCGAGAGGGAACATCTTACACTGAACTACGCCATCGGTGAATCGTTGGGCCTTATTCCCCTTTCACGTTCGTGCCGTTAAAGCAAATATTCGCTTGCTTTTTCAACATTCTTCCCTCCCAACGTCTTTCGATTGGGTGGGACTACTGCCAATGTCAGTGGCGTTGGCTGCCTGAAAGTCACGACCAAGCCACGTTCGTTGCTCCTTTCCAGTTCGAGACTGGGTTCTTCTCTCACGGCATGCTTATGCCGAGATGCGCTCAGCTGGTTATCATTATAAGGAAAGCGCCATAGCCCACGTTACCGTTTTCTCTGTCCCCTCGTCATTTGCCCATGACCTACGATGAGCTTCCAGTCCCTCCATAGCGTTGATGAAGATCATCGTAGTAGTGCTGTCGTGCTTGACAAGAGTCGCACGGTAGCACTCGAAAGAGTAGACAAGGCGCCGTTTTCGTACGTCTTCCCTAAGATAATTCGGTATCATAATGTCTCACGACTAGGATCCTAGGCTGTTCCACGTGAAAGTGTGGTTGGTCGCGGGAGCAGGCTTCTTCACCGACGCGTAAGCATGGAAGGATCGCGAGATGACATTATCGTTGATGATGTTCCTCAGCTATGACATCTTCAGTATCAGCATTGTCACCGCCATGATCGGGTATATCTACGGCGAGAGTGAGCGCTTAGTGCTTAGCTTTAACATCATCAATGACGACTGAACCTTTCCGATGACTCAGATAACAATTTGCAGCCAGGGGTAGACTTTGGCCTCAAGGTCGCAGCTCCAATAGGTAACTTGGTCGGCCAGATTTTGTTCGGATGGCTTGCAGACCTTGTTGGTCGCAAGCGGATGTGTAAGTGTGAACGCTCAATCTGTTTCATGTAAGACTAAAGTGGTTCTACGGACGCTGGCAGACGGTGTTGAGTTGATGATTATCATCACTAGTACATTCGCCCAGTCAATAGCAGGGTCCGGTCCTGCGGTCAATATTGTTGCTGTCCTCACGTGTCTACGCTTCATAATGGGTATAGGAATAGGCGGAGATTACCCCCTCAGCGCTGTTATCGCGTCCGAATTTGCGGCCACGCGATCTCGTGGTCGCCTCATGACAGCTGTCTTTGCCTCACAGGGCTGGGGCTATCTTGGTAAGAAGGCTTCGTATACTCAATAAGTACCACTCACCGCTTTCAGCTTCTACCGTTGTGGCACTAGTCACCGTCTCTGGATTCAAAAATGCATTCTGCGAGACTCGCCAACAATCTGAGCACCTAGACTACTGCTGGCGGATCCTCATCGGTGCAGGCTGTGTCCCGGGCGTCGTCGCGCTCTATTTCGGCTCACGATTCCGGAGACGCCGCGCTTCACTATGGACATCGAGCGTAACGTGAAGCAGGCCTGTCGAAATATCGAAGCGGTTTTATCTGCAAATGGTGTGACACCCGGGGTCTGGCGCGTCGACCGAGAAGCATCCACAGGGCGTACTGAGCACCAAAAGCGAGCATCCGTGATTTTAGGCGGTATTTTGGCCAGTGGAAGAATGCCCGTGTCCTATTTGGCACGGCCTACTCTTGGTTTGCGCTTGACGTATGGGCAGGGTTTACCTCATGGATGAAATACAACTCTAATGTAACCTCTCATCTAGATTGCGTTCTATGGGCTTGGCCTTAACTCTTCCAAAATCTTCACGGCAAAGATTCTCTCTGCTCTGGGATTAGGTGCAACCGATTACAGTGGACGCGAGGTATATATTACACCCTACACGATAACATCCTATGCACCATGATCATCGTGTCAACGGCCCTCTTACCCGGTTACTTGGCCTCATTCCTCGTTATTGATTGTTGGGGTCGCAAACCCCTCCAGTTAATGGGATTCACCATGCTCTCCGCTTGTTTCTCATTATGGGTGTGTACCATCAATCGCCCCGTTGCAGAGTGATTAAACCCCTCTTAGGCTTTGAATTTCAAGAGTTCAACAAGTCGGCCTGGAAGCTCAAGATTTTGATGTTCCTCTACTGCTTGCGAATTTTTTCCAGAATTTTGGCCCAAATGTCACCACTTTCGTTATTCCCGGGGAGGTCTTCCCCACCCGATATCGCGCCACTGGACATGGTTTCTCAGCTGCTTGCGGGAAACTAGGGGCTATTGTTGCGCAGATCATTTTCTACCTACATGGTATTCAATCCAAGCAATGTACGCTCTTCTCAAACAAGATTGTTGCACCGTTGATCTCATTTTTGCCTCCCTCAGCCTTAAGATCTTCGGTTTTGTGATGTTATCTGGGGCACTGTCCACGCTACTGCTTCCTGAAACTCGCGGTCGCTCGCTAGAGGAGCTGTCGAATGAACAGCAAAAAGGCTTCATACGAGGTACCTCCGCATGAAGTTGTGCCAAGTACGACCTCACTGATATCATGTGTTGAACTTAGGTGCCAATCAGATCGAACTGCGTAACGGCATCGTTTTGCGAAAGGTCCCTAGTGAGCGCTGGCATTCTCGTAGTCTGCGAGGAGTATCTATTTGGCATCCTATGTTCCCCACCCTTCCTTTCATGCTGCCACATCCGTTTATGCGTTCTGCGTTCGTTCTGCAAGCCATCTCGGCCGGATGTTTGGTACCGTTGTTGGATTTCATTGCAATCACCCAGTGCAATAATTTATCTATTCCTCAATCGTTTGTTTTGGTTTCTTTTTTTTTGGTTTTTTTTCGGTTGTTGTGTAGGTTATACGTACATAGAAACGTGGATTATTAAATATGGTGAAGCATCTGAGTTAGTGGCCGTCGCCTGTACAATACGGCGACTGGATGTTCTCCGTATGTCCGCCGCAGAATACATCAACTTTCAAGAGGATAGTATACAGTGTTGTCCCAAATGATGACATAGACAAGAAGGGTGATGAAGATGTAGATGTATCGAGGCGAGCGGTGTGTCGGTGTCGCATGCAGCAGGGCGGACGCCTCCCTACACCGCCAGCCCGAAAATCAAATTTCTGACGCACTGACAAATGTTACGATATCGTGCTCTGCCTTTTACACCAGTCTTCATCGCTCCTTCTCGTTCCTCCTCAGGGGCATCGCGCTCGTGCATACGCGTGACCAGGAGCGGGCAGCACGGAACGAGCTACGCTCAGACGCACATCGCCATTAGAAAAATGCGTAAGTAGATATAGTAATGGCGCCAAGCGGAAGGCGGCAGAATCCAACCTGGATGGCCTTACAACAAGGGACCGGGTCGCTCACTCAAACTGCTGGGTGGCCTCGATCCAGCCACAAAAGATTTTCCACGGGTTCGACTTCACGTCTATGAAGTTGGCGCAAATGGACGGGCATGCTCAGCCATGGACAGGGCTTGGCATGGTCCCAAATTTGTTGTGTACTTTGATGGCTGAGGCGGGCATTGCACTACGGGCAATGGAACGAGTTGATGTCCTTGTTTCTGTGTTTGCCATCTAAGGGTACGAAAAATGACCACAATTGCCTATGATAATTTGTTCATGCTCGCCTGCCAGTGACGGGATGAGACTGCTCATGCTGTCGGGGCGCCGGAGCCCATGGGCCCGCTCAAATTCAGAGTCGTGGGTGCTGAGGCCTGCGGGAGGCGTCGTGCTGTGCTAGGTTTCGACTGGTCACCGCGGTAGAGGTATATACCCCTGCAAGGACTTTGAAAACTTGTGCTGTGGGGGACCAATCTCCATCCGTTGTCGACTTTCCCTGGATACCAGTGCCAACATGGCCATAGAGGCTAGAGCCCACACGCTTTATGCTCAGGTCGGGAAAAAGAAGAGCCTCTGGAAGGGACGTTCAAGCAGGACGTGGAATGCTGGGTCCAAAAATCGTAGCTTCGAGTGTATAAGTGTATATAAGTGGGGCGTACGCATACGCGCAGTGGCGCTCAAGACGGTGAACAGGGCAGTTTAGCGCCTCCAGACCCACGTCTGTCCCGAACTATGTCCATGTCTTATCTCGGGCCTTCTACCTCTTCCCTTCAACCCACCGAAAGAATCGGCCAAGTCCCAATGGTAGAGGTACGCTCCCGTCTCCCGTTATGCTTTTTGACTTTTGAGTAAACAAGGCCCGCGGGTAACAGTCCACATACTGCATTGATCCCCATCCTCGATGATGATTCGCTTCTTAACGTATTTAATATCTATCGGCCGTTTCTTTTAGGCGAGACCAGGATGACGGTGCCCGTCTGGGGGGCGGGCATGGGTCGGCGAACGCTGGTGGTATAGGCTCGCGCATGTTTGCCAAAGATGGCGAAGTCTCATGCACCCTACTTGGGCCTTTCCCTTGTCTGTACAAAAGGCACGCCTGTTGCAGACATGCTAGCACATTCATCTTCCCTTCCGCTCGTCATCGATTACTTCAACGTATCTCACGACATCAGCGCAGAATGAAATGGGAATGATCCTTGCTCTCAAGCAGCACCATCGCGTCCGTCGTGTCCGCCTTTGGACGCCTGTTAGGAGTGTACAGAAGCTTATTGTGGCCATCGATGAGGAATATCCAGTCCTTATCATACCTCAGATGGACAACAACAACGATCTTGATATTTCCCGAAACACTTCAAGCACCACATCTACGTCACCTCTCGTTGATTGGCTTTGCCCTTCCGATAGCAACTCGATTGCTCACGACTACTGTGGGCCTCGTCACACTCTGTGTTGTCATCCAACTTCTTCCAACCAAATACTCTGCTCCAATGGATTTCATTCATGCCCCAGCTGGAGACGTTCGCGGTCCTCTTTTCATTCCCTATTCCCAACTCACTATACGCCGATCATGACACCCATGACACTTCCTAACCTTCACTTCTTCAGGTTCCGGACTTACTTGGAATCTGTTGTTCGTCGGATCACCGCTCTTCACCTTGAGACGTTCCAAATCAGCTTCTTTAATCAACTCACGTTTTCTGTCCCACGTCTCCTGGAGTTTATGAACACGACAGAGGACCTCAGGTTTGACAGCGCCATTTTCCAGTTCTCCGGGGCCGAGGCTTTCTAACGGTGCATCCCCGTGAGGAGGTCGAGATGCCCAAGGAGATGCCTGCCCTTTCCATAAATGCCAACTGCTGGCACCTCGACCGGCAGGTATCTTCCATGGCGCAAATTCTCAATGCGCTTAACCAAATGTTCTCTCCGGTAGAGCATCTCACCCTTCAAGGCAACAAACACACTCGGTCATCCGAAGAACACAATGAGGCCGATCGCACCGAGTGGCAGGAGCTTCTTAGGTCGTTTAGCAATGTGAAGACCCTTTACATCGGCGATGAGCTCCTCGAGGAATTTTCTCGCTGTCTACAGTTGGGCGATGGAGAGCTCGCCCTAGAACAGTTACCCGAGCTGCAGCGGCTCACATATTCTGGGAGTGGCAATACCGGCGATGCATTTGCTTCATTCATGGATGTTCGTCAGAGCGCAGGCACGTGGCCTTGACCCATTATTGAAGATCCTTGTTCACCAATGGTCGTAAATTATGCGCGGCGCATGCGACAGCGAGTGGCTAGGCTGGGCGTGACCTCGAACCTAGCATCGTATTCTGCACCACTACACCATCTTCCTGCTCCACTAACATACCTGCTGCCGATCCCGGGAGGGCAAGCCTCACAGGTTTGATCCGCACGCCTCATCGCTCAGTCGTCGTAGCGGATTCCGTCGCGCGATAGGGGAGTGCAGTGTTTTTCAACACTCGTGCTGCATCTTACTAGTGGACTTATGATCCCGTACAAATCATCAACTTCTCGACCCTGCACGATCCTCAAGACGTTGCTCCCACTCTCTCTGCGCGACGGGGCCGAACGCAACACGGCAAGTCTTCGTGTTCAATTTGCTGTTACGAAGTCTCCGGTATCTTCGGAAGGCCCCTTTTCGCCTCCGTCGTGGTCCAACCGGCTCCCTCATCACCTAACAACAGGCCGGTGACGCTTCAAAACGCCGACGCCTCTAACTGTAGCGACCCCACACTCACCACCTGAGCAAAACGAAGGCCGGAAATCGAACAGGTTACTCATGCACCGCTCTTCTACGACTCGGGTCTTTCTCTTCCTCTATCGGAAACTGTTTCGGAGATTTAATCATCGTAGCTGTTATCAAATTCGAAAGAGCCGCGTGGTGAGATGCAAGGTGAGATGTGCAGATCAGTGAAGGAGAATACATGTTTTCGCACCACGACGCCCGACGGCAAACAAACTGATCCAATTCCTACATAGTATGATGTAGATGGTCACTGAACATAATGAGATAGAATATATGAAAAAAATCGATTGACAGCCAAATAAGGGCGAGTACTGTACTGTAAGGGCAACAGCAACAAGAACAGCAATCTCTTGAGAAATCTACTTTATGAGACAAAAATTTCCATTCCACAACCAACAATCCCCTTTTTTGAGTAGAAATATATAGAACACCTTAATTCATCTATAACTAAACTCTTAGAAGCATTGGTGGATAAATGACGAAGGCAGAGACATCATTCAAGTTGGCCGTCCTCGACTCTTGGTGGCGCAAACTTTGGCTTTATTTGTTCTTCGGCGCTCGCACCAACTACTGAACAGAGTTTTAATCTTACTCTCTGAATGAACTATCATAACGCGCGTGTATTGGATCACGCACTCCTATCTGCTGCGCTTTTCATCAAACGCGGGCCACTTCACCGGTTTTCTAATCACCGCGCACCAGCTCCCGAGGTTGCGGGTGGATCTGCACTGCTTTGCTGGGCAACTGTGGCAGCAGTGTGGCTGGCCATTCAAGCTGGGCTGCCACCCCACCATCCCGCCCATGGATATCTGCAACAAATGGCTGATGTTATAACCTCCCGCACCGCGGCTATCTGTGATGCGACTCCATCCGCATCTGCGGGTCCATAAAGAACATCAATGGTGGCCGCGTCGCGTCCGCCGGGGACTGCCCTGGGTGACGGTGGTGTGACGGCGGTGTTAGTGCTGCTGTGAGTAATGTTAGGCACGCATCTACAGGGCTAGTGGCGGCTGTTGCAATTGCCCAGAAGCTGCAATGAAGTGCGGGGCCGGGATTGGCCATTTGCGTTGGACGCCTGGGCGTGATGTCGTCCATGACTGCAACTGGGATTGTGGCTGAGCTTGCGGCCACAGTTGCGACTGAGACTGGGAGGCTGATACTGAGTACTGAGGGGTGGTCTGGCTGCGCGCCTGGGACTGGATTGCCTTGCTGGTCAGTGGGTGGTATCAATGTCGCATTGTTGGTTTCAGGCGCCGGAGGTGGCGCAGCTTTATGCAGACGATACGAATTTATGTGATCCTGGCAGATTTCCTCTTTCGTGGGCACGAACATAGTTAGTGGGTAGCCCCAAATAGCGCAACTAGCAACGACATTGGCGTTAAGGTGAGTACCCTTGTATTCTCTCTATGTTTGGGGCGGAAGCCAACCCAGTTTCTCGGGTTCGCTATGTTGACAGTGCTGTTGGCCGTCCTAGGTAAGATGACCAGCCTACCGGGCCTGCATCAGGAGTGGTCTGACGACGTGCTTCTGACAGCTGACATCTATCCTGGTACTCAACCTGATTCGGATCTTCGGAGTAAAGCTGAGGCATCCGTTGCGCTGTACTGCCTAGCAAATTTCTTCGCCAACTTCGAGCCGAACGTGACGATCTTCATCATCCCTGGAAAGATTTTCCCCGACGCGCTACCGCTCGACCGCACATGGAATCGCCAGAAACTTATTGCCATCGTGTCCCAGGTAATCTTATTCAGAGTGGGCAAGTCTGACAAGAAACTCAAGGGGATGTGAGTATTCTCCCACCTGATACTAACATCGTCGCGACGATGGTGTTCTAAGGCTTGGAAAATTTGCGGGTGTCGCATTTACTGGCATAGGATCAACTTGGTTGCTCGATGAAACTAAGGATAGATCACTAGAGCACCTTTCCCGCGAGAATCAGCGAATGTTTACCCGCGGTTAGTCGATATCACGTACATGGTTTGCTGTGCTGACGATTCGACAGGTGTCACCGAAGTGGAGTTATGGCGTAGTCCATCAGCATGGTCCTCATCGGCGTTAAGCTGACTTCGTAGGGCTTTAGGTTTCCATTCCTTCTAGCACGGACTCCATATACAGTTGCTGTCTTCACGATTGCGCTCGCGTTCCCTTCCTCTTCGCGTGACATGTCTGCCTCAGAGCCAGTGTACAGAGCTCGCGCGCGCCAATAATCTCTCGCTCGGCGTTTCTGGAACGCATCAGTACAGAAGGCCGGCGATTCCTGACCACCGTCAGAGATAAACGTCGGTAAACAGCAAATAGTAAAGATGCGGTAATAAACCTGAGAGGATAAGCACCGCGAAACCCACCAATGACGTCACTGGCGCTGTAGTCGACCTCCGGTTAAAAAGAACAATAATTATTTCATTAGTCATTTCATTTCACGCTAGAATGTGTAGTTCCTCGTCGAGATTGATCTCGAGTTGGGAAGCGGGAAAGTAGTTGTGCGGTTTCACGTGATGCGACGTGCCTGCGGACAGATATGTTGCATGCGTGTGTTCGAGAGGAGTTACTCGCATACGTTTTTCGTAGCGAGAGTACAACGCGGAATAATCATGCACTAACGTAATCAAGGTAAGAAGAGGAACGGGAGAAGAGAGGTTCAACGTTCAATAACGGCACAAATAGCGCGTTTCAGTATCGTGCAGAGCTTTGCTAGTGAACATGGTGAACTCAGGCACTTGTTACCGTTTTTCTAGACACCGCGCATCAGCTCCCGAGGCTGCGGCTGTGCCCACACTGCTTTGGCCTGGGCAACCAACTCGGAGGCAGCCGTGTGGATCGGGTGTGACTGAACATTGGGCCGTCAGAACGCCATCCCGCTCACGGACATCTGCTACAAGGGTTGACGTTATAATTTCCCGCACCGCACCGCAGCCACCTGCCTCGCATGGGCAGCTTGAGCAAGTTGTAGATGATGTGGTCTGGCTGAGCGCATGGGCATGGGGCTGACAATCACAGCGGTTGGTGCAGTGGCAAGATATCAATGTCGCGTTGTTTTCCTCGACTCGGAGCGGTGGGACCGTGATCTTACTACGGTAGCAACTTATCCAAAAAGGTTCACTGCACTGCACTGCTACTCGACGCCAAGCGGTTGGCAACTTTCCTCTCTAACGCCAAATAGCAGCGGCATTAACGCTGAGGCAAGCACCCTTGTATTTTCTACAGCAGGCACGACACGGAGATGAACTCAGATGACCTGTAAGAGAATGCACAGGATACTCTGTCCTACTACAAAGCAGCAAATGATAGAGCGGGGGTCGACGTGTGAAGGTCTTGTGATTACGGTATGGCGATGCTACAACAAACGGAACTCAAACGGAAGAATGTACTGTACCCTGATTCACGGACGGGCACTTCATGATCAGGGTCGAGCCTGTATACCTCACATACAGCAGGCTGTGCCTTCGGGCTGTCCAGAGGTATCTCCGGGCCAATCACGTCTACAGTATTTGCCTTTCATTATACTCTGATGGCACTCTGATGGCTCGCTTGAACAAGGTGTCAAAGTTCAACGTTCAACGTTCACCGTTCAACCTGTGCGATTAGGCGGTGTCACATGTCGTACCCCGCGATCGACGATATTGGGCTGACCTTGGAAGTACAGAACTAGCAGAGGAACTGAATTCCTTTTAAAAGCTTTCATGTCTCGCATCCTGCTGCCTGTGCGGTCTTTTTCGCTCCCCTCGTACCATCCATCCCCTTCCACCTACCACTGCAGAGGCAGTCCCCGGGCCAGCTTTCATCTATCAATCGATCTATTGCCATGCAGGCGCACGATAGTGACAGCGACTCGTCGGAGGGGGGCGTCGGCGGAGCAGGCCAACCCCCCGCAAATGATCATGCTGCTGCGGTTCACGCTCTGAACGAGATGAGAACAGCAGCATTAAGGGGTATCGACGAAGGTGGCTTCTCGTGCGTCGCTAGTCCGTCCCTGTCTTCTGCCTGGTTGCTCACCGTGCGTCTAAAGCGGGTTTCATCTGAAATTATGCTTTGTTGCTGGCACTGGGTTTTTCACGGATGCGTGAGTGTCCATCAGTTTCATGCCTCATGTGCCTTCCTCATCTTAAAAAATGTTTTTGTTTTGTTTTGAATTTTAGGTATGATATATTCGCGATCAACTTGGCATCCGTTATGCTGGGATACGCCTATGGCCATACGCAAGGTGGGACCCTCACCCAGAATGTCGCCAGTTGTGGACTAACTCTGACCCGTTGAAAACCTCTTGCAGGACCTGGCTCGACTTTCAAGCTCTCCAACAACCAGGATTTCGGACTGAAGGTAGCGGCGCCCATTGGCAACCTATTCGGACAACTGCTGTTCGGATGGCTGGCCGACATCGTCGGGCGTAAACGCATGTGTATGTTACCATTACCTCATTTCGAAAACGTTCTAATTACGTCAATCTCAGATGGGATAGAGTTGATGATCATTGTTACTGCAACATTCGCCCAGGCGCTTGCTGGATCTGGTCTTGGAGTGAACATTATTGGTGTCCTCATGGTCTGGAGGTTTATCATGGGCGTGGGCGTGGGAGGGGACTACCCTCTCAGCGCAGTAATCTCCTCAGAGTTCGCGTCAACCAGCAGCCGTGGCCGTCTCATGACAACGGTATTCACCGCTCAGGGTTGGGGAAATTTTGGTAAACAGCACTGTTCCTACGTGCGAAGGCCGGTGACGCTCAACTCGGTTCTATCATAGCTGCCACTCTCGTTGCATTAGTAACAGTAAATGCGTTCAAAGACTCCATCATCAAGGACAACTTCAACGATCTCAAGCACGTGGACTACTGCTGGCGTATTCTCATCGGCATGGGCTGTGTGCCGGGCGCCATCGCGCTCTATTTCAGGCTCACGATTCCGGAAACTCCACGGTTCACGATGGATATCGATCGGGACGTACAGAGGGCAAAGGCCGACATCGAGAACGTGCTCGGTCCCAACGGCGCCTCCGCAACTGTCTACTGGGTCGATCCGGATGCAGTTGTCCAGCGCGCAGAAGCACCACGCCGGAGTCGTAGCGATTTCATCAGATATTTTGCGCGGCCTGGTAACCTTCTGCTCCTCTTTGGGGTAGCCTGGTCGTGGTTCGCGATTGATGTAAGTCCCATTTTCATTTTATTGGGCGGCGCTATGCAATAACTAATCTGTCTGTCCCCGTCGCCAACAGGTCGCTTTCTACGGCCTCGGTCTCAATTCGGCGTCAATTTTAACTCCAGATCTGCTGGCTCGGGCAGGGATCGGCTCAACCGTATCCAATCCCCAGACCACTTCGGACATATTTCGATCACTGCACACTGTCGTCATAGGCAACTTGGTTGTTTCTGTGGCAGGACTTTTGCCCGGTTACTATGCATCCTTCTTCCTGATCGATGTTTGGGGGCGGAAGCCAATCCAGTTTCTCGGCTTCGCCATGTTGACGGTGCTGTTGGCTGTCCTAGGTAAGATGACCGAACCCCATCAAGAATGGTCCGAAGAGTTGATTGATGTGCTTCTCACAGCTGGCATCTACCCTGGTCCTCACCCTGACTCCGATCTTCGGAGCAAAGCTGAGGCTTTCGTTGCGCTGTACTGCCTAGCAAATTTCTTCGCTAACTTCGGGCCGAACGTGACGACCTTCATCATCCCCGGAGAGATTTTCCCCACGCGCTACCGCTCGACCGCACATGGGATCACAGCAGCTTGTGGGAAACTTGGTGCCATCGTGTCCCAGATAATCTTTTTCAGAGTGGGCAGCTCTGACAAGAAACTAAAGGCGATGTAAGTGTTCGCCCACCCTGATGCTAACATTGTCGTAATGATGGGGTCTTCTAGTCTCGGAATATTTGCGGGTGTCACACTTACTGGCATAGGATCAACTTTGTTGCTCGAGGAGACCATGGACAAGTCACTAGAGGAGCTTTCTAACGAGAAGCAACGAAAGTTCATCCGCGGTTAGTCGATATCACGAATGTGGTTTGCTTGCTGTGCTGACCCTTTCGACAGGTGTCACCGATGTGGAGTTGCGGAATGGCATAGTCCATCAGCATAGGTCCGCCTCGACGTTAAGTTAACTTCCTTGGGCTTTAGGTTTCACTTTCTGCTAGCAGGGTATATAATTGGAGTGTAAAATTATCGTAATATCTTGTTATGCTTTGGCACACAAATTTTGTCAACTAGTACCACATCGCAGAGAATTCTCCCCAGAGCTTCTGCAGGCACGAATGAAACTGTCGGGGTTTGGATCGTGACCGTCTTTCACGTGTTTGAGAGTGAAAGATATTAGCCAGCTAGGCAAGAGCCCAGGATGTCGACCATTCATGTGAAAACAACTGATGTGGTGCATTACAATGATGAAGTATATGGGTTCTATAGGTTATCATGTCGTGCTTTTAGACTTTTTCTATGTAGAAGAGTCATTCGAACATTGATCGAGTATTAGTATAGTAATAGGGTACTCACATATCCAACTTTCTCGAAGTTGTACACAATCCCCGCCTCGACAAGCTTCCTTTTCCGCGCCTCTTGTCTGTTCATCAAACGTTTTTCGGCAGCGCGTTGTTGCGTCTCGTTTCGAGGCTGCAAGAGCAACATTAGGGGATCGGTATTAAGACGGGAAGCAGACGAACGGACCTTGTTGTGTTGCGCCTGCGCAAGGCGATACGTGGGGATGACGCGCCATTTGCGGTTCGCACCTACCCAAAGCTCCGGGTGGACCTCGTCTTTCGGGATGACCTTGCAATCAAAATATGGCTCATGAGCAAATAATTGTCCATCGTCTCCGCAACGATCTGAGCGACGGGCGCCGACACAAACTCGATGAAGCCGTAGTGTTTCGATTTGCCTGTCTTGATTGCAAATTTGGTCATTCCGAACGACGAGAGACGCAGCCAGTGCCCGAGCAGACGCACCCTTTTGTTCCGCGAGAGGCGGAGACGTGATATCTCGCCGAACTGGGAGAAGTATGCACGCATCTGATCCTCATAGAAGCCGTGGGGAATCCGGCTCAGATAAACTACACCCGTTTCTGATGCCTGCGGGGCGTCATGTTGGCAGCCTGGGGCAATGACGAAAAGAACCGACACGCACCGGTTTTCGCTTCGCCCTTTCGAGTTTTCTCTTCACGGCCGCATCATCCCGAGCGACTGTGGGGAGAGAGCCCACATCGAGGGCGGCTTCTTCATCAACATCCAAATCGTCGTCCGAGGAGTCCTCGTCAGTCGAGAAACCGTATAGGTGGACGTTTTCTTCGCCAGGACTACCCTCCTCCTCCTGGGGCACCTCAGGCTCGTCTTCTTCAGAGTGTGAAGGTTCAAAGTCAGACATCGGTGATGGCGATGGTGAGGGCGAAGGTAGTTTCAACGGCCCTCGGAGCTTCCGCGTTGTGCGGTTGGAGTGGTTGCGTGTATCTGCCACCGCGTTGGGACGCGTCTCTTCTGCCATCGTCACTCGAGGCCGCTCAGCTCGCTTTGTTCCTTCCCCCTTGACGAGCTTTGATTTTGTTTTGTGGGCATGTTCTTCGGCCTTGGTCAGGTTAGGCCTGTGTCCCTTGGACGGAGACGTTGGTGTCGCATCGGGCTCAGCAAGAGACTGCTTTGTCTTGGTTTTTGCGACTCTTTTGGTTTTCTTTAAAGCAGTTGAGGACATGGCGAATCGACAAATTAATATTTTCAATCTTGACATGAAATGGTGTTTTGTCCAAACAAAGGTCAATAAAGACGCCAATGAACATCCCCCCATTCACCAACTCTCATTCTTTATACGAACAGCAAACCGTATCAGTTGACCGCGCAACAGTCTTCCCTCAGAGTACTCGCCTCGTAGTGGATGATGATAAACTCATGCAGCTCGATGATCTTCTCAGAGCAAACCTAGGCGACCTCGATATGCCCAATACGCGAAAACGGAGAAAGCACATTAGCTCGGGGGAGGGGCACTCGGAATTACATGAAACACTGCAGTCCGCTCGTGAGTCAGGTCCTCCTCCCTTTAAGATTGTATCACAACGCGTCCAGCATTCAGGCTAGTTTCTAGTGCAAATACTCCAAAACTCATCTCTTTGGAACCAAAACCACTGCCCGTGAGAGCGTGAGTTCTGGTGTAGCTCATCTGGAATCCTATCTGGAATTTACCCAGAGTATGGGAGCCTCCCTGCGAAGACAACGACCGGGAGGCGGAATTCCGTAGGCAACAGGCGCTATCCGCTGCCATCGACGTTCCCTCCTTGTTGAAGTCTGCCCAGGTTTATATGGTTGAGTTCTCTCTGTGTCCTTATTCTCGTAACTTAAGCGGGGGTAGAGTCCTCCTCAAAAAGCGGAAAAGATCATCCGGGCCAGTGCGCTCTCGTCTCTATCGTGCCCTCCGATCTTTTTGGCCGAAATGCCTCGCAGCAAGTCCGTGCCCTTAAGAGTATCGCATAACCGCGTTACCCGGCCATCCCCACATGAAGTTAAACGGAAAGGAGACGCTCTTCCTGTGATCTCTCTGAAACTAGATGGTGGCGAGCAACCTGTTGCGCGGCCACGGCCAAAACGGAAACACAAGCGAAGGACAGTCGAGAAACCTCCTGCGACGTTCTGGCGTCCATTGAGACGTTGGGGCGGCAAAAGCTCGGGGTATGCGATGGGGTATGAAGGCAGTTGGTCAGTCGAGGACGAAAATGAGCTTCGTCAAAAGCACGTTCGTGATAAGATGAGAAAAGGTGTTCACGTAATCCCATCATTGATTTAGATAACAATCCAAGTAAATCGAATTTGCGTGCTGCACCGCTTGACCCTGACGTCAAGACAAGGTCTCAAATAACGGCGAAGCATTTGACGGATGGGAGTGGGGTACTTTACTGGTTTTGAGCACAGACCCCAGGACATCGAAGGTTTCCTATTCTGGCGAGATCAAAGATGAAGATGACATGAGGCAATAAATGAATCTCCGCTCAAAAATTATCTTGCATCGAGGCTAATCTAGGCATCGACACAATTGACTCACCCCATAACCACTTCGTTGCTCCCAAACAACGCATTCGACGACTGCGTAAACAGCTTGATTCCAGACAAATATGCCGAAGGTGCGTTCATACACGCTTTCTAAGCTCATACGTCAAGACTGACTCCGATCGTTCAGAATAAGGGAAAGGTTTGCGGCGATTATTACCCTCCTCTCCTGTTGGTGTTGAATCGCGGTGTTCCTCAGGGTGGTAAGAATCGGAGACGTGGAAAGAACGAGAATGACGATGACAAGCGCGAGTTGGTATTCCGTGAGGATGGACAAGAGTACGCCCAGGTGATAAAAATGCTAGGGAATGGGCGCTTGGAGGCTATGTGCTTCGATGGTGAGAAGCGACTAGCGCATATTCGAGGAAAGATGCGCAAAAAGGTGTGCATCATCGTTGCATTTATTTGTATATCTATCTGACCGAACTCTCCAAATCAGGTGTGGATTAATCAAGGAGACATCATCCTGTTGTCGTTACGTGAGTTCCAAGATGGCAAGGCGGATGTCATAGTGAAGTACACGGGGGACGAGGCTCGTAACTGTGAGTGAACCTTTTAGGTATACCTCAAAGTAGGTGCTGACCTTACACAAGTGAAAGCATATGGCGAGCTCCCTGAAAATGCCAAAATTAATGAGACAGAGGCCTTTGGTGAGGAGGAAGGCGAATGCACATTTGAGTTTGGTGACGACGGGGAGGTGGACATCGACGATATATGATTGTACTCTTGTTGGGTGTACACAAGGTAAGCGTATCCACTTCGCATCACTATCTTCGCATGATTCACTAACCCAAGAACACAGCTGTGTATTTGTGACGACTAGCAACGATTCGTTATATCACTATTGATTAGACACACGTGCACACAGTTCTGATACTCTCTTTTGTTGTTTTATATCGACGAATCCTGAAATGACAGAGATGCCCCTAGATCGTTATTCAATCTTTACTTTTCGTAACGCTGGCACGAAGCTCAGTGTCTGGTAATTACATTGAAGAAATAACTAATTATAGCTGAGCAGCGAGAGGGTTGTAAGATCCGGCACGCAGCCCTTCTCGTTCATCAAATACTCTGCAATATCATGCCCACCACACGTCACGGCAAGTTTCAGCATCTCCGAGGAGACTTGAATTCGATCAGCCAGCCTCCTACGCTTCCCCGTTCTGCGCTCATCCGGCGGTGCATCCGGCGGCTCGATGAGCAAGCGCACGAGGGAAAGATCCTTGCGCCTGATGGCGATCCTGACCGCGAGTGCGTTCCTGCGACGCGGTGAGGCACCGTGGTCGAGCAGGAAGCGCACGAGGGGCACAGCTCCGGCAGACACGGCGCGCGCGAGTGGATATCCGTCGTGTGAGTCGGCGTTGGGGGGTGTCATGCGCTGCTGCCCGCTTGGTCCTGACCCCGACGCGTACAGAAAGTGTAGCAATGGGAGCGCCTCGGCGCCCGATGGGCTCAGCTGCCTGAAGAGCCGTTTGGGAAGCTCGGGTGGGCCATAGTCGGTGTGGTGGTCATGGGGATGGGGATGGGGACTGTCGTGGTCGCGGTTAGCGGCAGGCGTGCTGGTGTCGGTGGAAGTGGGCACTGGGAGGTGAGGTAAAGACGGCCGCTCGAGGAGCGCGTTGAGGACGGCTGGCGTGCAAAGGGGGAAGCGGAGGACGTAGGTGAATATGTTGTGCTGACGGGAGCTTGGGAGGGCGATGTACCGCGCTATGAGGTAGTCGGCGTGCACGGTGGAAGAGGCCTTTTTGAAGATATCGTGCAGGCGTCGGCACGTGAGGGGCAGGGCTTCGGACGCTGCGATAAAGTGGATTTCATATAGAAGCTAATGGGTGGGATGGGCGGTCAAGGTGTGTGTGTGGAGGATTTTGACAATCCAGAGACAGACCTCCACAGGGAGTGTTGCGAGCAAATCTTTGCGTAGTTGCATGCGCCTGGTTACCGGTTACTGGGCATGCGTGGGAAGATCTGGTACAACCTCTTTGTTTTTTCAGGTACTGTATCTGAATCAGGTGACAAGTGCGACGCATAGCATTTTCGTGTTTTCTCTCGATCCTCTGAATTGCGGATTCCCCATCCGCTATGCCATCTGCAATCCTGAGCCTGGCAAACCAGACGCATCTCAGTCGTAGGCGGTGGTGCCCCTGCGCTTGGGACACCCTTGGAAATTGTCCTGAGCATTGTTTAGAGTCAGCATTTATATTCCACAGGTAGAGACGCGTCTTGGACTGTTCAAGTTCTGGCGTTGGATTACGGACAGGACGACGGTGGGATGCAGCTGGCAAGCAAAAGCTAGCGCGTGGTACAGTGTGAAAAACCGGTGTGAAAGGAGTAACCAACAAGAACCGGACTGATATCCACCAAGCCCTAGCAGTTACTAGCACTCAGAAACTGTGGGGGAGAAAAGGGAAGGGAAGAGGGGGCCAGCTCACCCTGGGCCCCTCAAAGGCGCGGCCTCGTAGAAATCAAAGCACGGGAGGGTAGCGAGTGGTTGACTGTCTGCGGGTCAGCGCCTCGTTCGCACACAGGGGGAAACACGCACCGCGTGGAAGCGTGGGCAAATTTACCAGTACTGCAAATCCGTGCCCTGCCAGGACGCGAAACGGAGCAGACTCCGTTTCCTATATTGGTTTAATGTGCGCCCTCGCCTTAGCGACTGCTTTGGGACCTTGACGCAGTCCGTCGTCGGGGGCCTGGTCGGGAGTCGTAGGACCTCAGTGTATGCATGGGCGGTGCGCTCTGATGCATGGCTTTCACCCGTCGTGATGGCAGCTTCCGGACATGAGCAAGCATGAGCATGCGGATGGCGTCGATACTACAAGTCAAGAGGTGGGGATGTTCGGCTATGGCGCGGTCTCGCACGAAGCCCGGGGGATCGCATGTGACCGGGGCCTTGACCGGGGCCTATCGCAGTGTGATCTTCAACCTCGAGAAAGAGCGAAGCAATAGGTCGGAAGGCGTTGCTAGTAGAAACAGACGGTATATTAGTAGAGTAGTGAGGGCCGAAGTTAGCCATTCGATCAACGGAGCCGTTGCTGGTGGCAATGATAAGATTCTCAGGACGGGTTTCCCATTCGATTTGAATGAATTGCGTCAGTATAGCTGGGGACCCTGACCCACGCTGATATGAGGTTCCGAGCCCGTTCCGCCGATAGGCCTATCTCCGTGCTGGACCTTTGTTCCCTGAATCCATGGTGTTAAGTGACTGCTGCTGTCGCATACCATTGATCTTCTTCTCCTTGCGTGGCAGATCTGCCCATGGAAAGACTAGCAAGGTGTGCGGTGAACCGGAGAGGGCGTGGATATCCTGGGTGAGGGTGCGACGCACGACCCCTTTGTAGGTGGACGGACCACGAGCTAAACGGTTGCCCCACTCGGGGAGGCCCTGGCGGGATGGCGTCTTTACCTTTAGAATGGCCTCTGAGATGAACTTTCGCGCAAGCCCGGTTAGGTGAAGGTGTCGGAACCGGGGGTAGGAGGTCCTGTTTTCTACGATTCGTCGTTTGAGGACTTATGATCCTTGTGGAGGCCTGCAGAAACCCAGGCCGTATGAGGATAAGCATATGGGTACGGTTGTTAATAGGAAAGACCACCAGTATTTGATGGGGAGGTTTCGTGCGATGAGACGGAAATGAGATGGACAGCCAGGCTTTGGACCCGCTTCGACTCGGACTTGCTTGAAGTGCCAGAGGGCCAGGCCATATAAGCTGGTACTGGGAGACGGAAGCGTTGTATGCAAGCCTCTACGACGCAGTATAGTCCCTGGCTGAGTCGCTGAGATTGTAGAGACTTGAGCGAGGCCCTGACCTAATTGCACATGATTTTGACGTGCAGGTCCTACGAGAGGCCTAACTAAAGAAAAATCCTAGGTATCTAACATGTTGAGTAGAGGCGACGCGGTGACAAGAGGAGGTCACTGAGCTGAAGATCTGGGTCCCGCCGCCATCCAAAGAAAATAAGCTTTTGTTGGGTTCGATACTGAGCCCGGCTCGGATGAGCCAATTGTTGGTAGCCTTCTCGTAGGCGCGCGGTCTTTTGTGACCGTGTGTTGGCCGTCGCGAAGATGAGGCAACGCCGCCGCCGACATACATGGACAGCGAAGCGCCCTGCCATCGCCCCATATTTTGTAGGAGGTAGATGATGGAGAGGGCCGGTGAGAGGACAGGCGAGACGGATGGCACTGGGGCGTACACACTACGAGAAAGAGAGGCTCCGCAGTGAGGCCGTTGAAGCGGAGACGGATGCGCGGGTCTGTGAGGATGGAATTCAGCCATTTGGCGAGTAGGTTTGAGAAGCCAGACTTGTCGAAGACCTGGACTAGCCTGGCGTGGTTGATATTCCTCAGATGCCAGATAATTGTGTTCCGCAGCACATTCGCTGTGCGAAGGTGAGCTGGGCGTCGTGAAGTTGAACTAGACCCGCATCCAGTGTAGAGCTGGAGTCCCTAGCGCCATACTAATTAGTTGGAACCGAATTAAAATTTGTAAATGTCTTACTAGTAAATGCGCCTGGACAGGGTCTTCTCCAGGAGTTTGCCCAGGCATTCTGACAGAGCAACTGAACCGGCCTGCAGTTTCTCGGCAATGAGTGATAATTGAAACGCACGGTTGGGCTTTGGGAATACTACATACGTACGGCTGGGCTGCCTCGACACAAGCGTTGAAACAGCCGTACTAAATGCGTTGCCTGTCCCTGGACGTCGTTCCATAACTATTTTGATCAGCCGCTAGCCTTGGCTGGAGGTGCCTGGGGCTGAGCTGTTCTCCGTACTTGAGAGGAGGGGCCAATCTCCTCTTCCGTGAGGGGGTGGAATTCGCATTCTGGATAGGTAGCCGGCTGTCCTCTAGGTTCAACTTCATCTTGGGGTGTTGGGCCGCGCCGAAGAAGCGTTCTCTGAACACGCTCGCCGTTTCCTCATGCGAGTTTACGATAAGTTGATAACCCTGACCTAGGAAACTTTGTAGTTGCGTCTCCATTTATGCGCTACACGTTGCGCCCAACTTGCGGGTACCTTTCCTTCCTGATGATGAACCTTGTGATGAATCCAATGTCGGCCTCGGCCGAGGTCTATTGCGAAGAGGAGGGCCTCGTGCAGGACTGCCGCACTGATTTGTCCTGAGCTGGTACAAAATTACACCTATCCGGAGTTATAACCACGTCTTGTTCATAATTCCACGCATGTACTTCCTTTTGGTGTGCATCAGGTCACTAGCAAAAATGAAACCGCGCCACTGATCACGATGACTGATGGAAGGACGCTGAGGTCGAGCCGCTGTGATCACTTGTCTCCTTTCTGATAATACCGCTGGGACGTCCGCTTTTTTTTTCGAGACTAGTTGTGATTTTTTTTTAATATATGAAATCTCCTACCTTCCAGAAGCGATCATTATCTGTTGCTGAGACCGAGGCGGAGATGGAGGATGCAGCGGTGATTAGGATAGTGATAAAGAGATTAGATCCCAGCACCGGGCGGTGACAAGAGGATACTGTAGTCCATTCCCTGGACGAGACATGGCAGAGACCTCACTGGGCGTAACGCGGGCGTTTCATACACAGGGATCGATCCTAACCGTTATTACAGCTTTGTCCCATTTCGAGGTGAGTGCCGAGGTGTGCTTGCCAGCGTTGATGCCATCTCTTGTGGTGAGAAGAACGGATGACTGCGGCCAGGCCAGTGTGATATTGGCTGTGAGAACGTTCAAGATAGGCGAGATAGATCATAGATGCAGGGCTCCAACGGCGTGGGGCAGAACAAATGAAGAATTTCATCTTCATGGGGATTAGGCGCACAAAGAAGACGCCGAGGTGAGTTCCGGCCGCTCGACCCTCGACACCTCGACAAGCGAACCACTCTTACTGTACACGGCAACATATCGCATTTTCGCAAACAGCACAGCACAGAAAAACTGCCGCTACCAACGATACTACTTACACATTCGGCCAGCCTCGTGGCGCCTTGTTTTCCCTTTCGACAACTTCTTTTGAACCGGAATTCGGAATCAGATAGCTGATTTCGGAGAGAGCGGAGCCTGGGCGTCATTCCATGGGAAGTACTGCGGGACAAGCCTCCTGTGACCAAAAAAAAAGTCCCTTGTACTTGGGCGTCCATTTCAAAAAACAGCTTTCCACGCTTACAAATACGCGGCTTCATCCTCCGCGGAAAACACGACGAAGATCACGCGCTCAAACTGTACACGCCATGAGTGACATCGTAGTAACGGCAACCCAAACAAGACATGCCTCTTTTGCTTCCTCCGTGTCCAGGAATTTCCTGACCTCCCCGAACGCAAGGTGGGTTGCGCTCTCGATAGGGTAGCCATAGATGCCCGTCGAGATAGAGGGGAAAGCCTGAGAGAAGAAAGTGACGCACCTCAGCCACGTCCGAGAAAATAAAGAAAGGGCAGCAAAAGCGCGCTCGCGCTCTCTATAGTAGCTCACGATGTGTTTCAGCCCATGCTCCACCGCTAGTTGCAGACTGATGCGATAACACCCCGCCAGCTGCAGCGGCGCGCGGGTGCTCCTGGGGTGATAGACCGGACCAACCGCGTGAATGACATGCTTCCTGTGACATAACATGCGTGAGCGACCTCAGGTCTCAGCTCCCACAGTGGTTGGAATATTCTCCCCTCAGACCAAGCAAATAGCATAGCAGTATACTCACGCGGGAAGGTTGTAGCCCGCCGTAACGCGAGCCTCGCCAGTCGGACAGCCACCTAAGGTGCGGCCTACCCGCAAGTAAGATGTTTCGTCCATGATCAACGCCATCGACAAAGAAGTATGTAAGGGGACGCACATTCCTTGAGGAGTTTGGGTCCTGCTGCTTTGTGAATGGCTCCGTCCACTGTGCAACAAGTTATCAGTATGATAACAGGGTTTTCGAACTGCCGCGGCATCAGATACGCACCTCCGCCTCCTCCTGCCGTTGGGGGTTATTTTTAGTCTGAGCACTTTGATCGCAGTTGGACCGGGACAGGAAAGGCGTGACCCGTCCAGAACACAAATGAGGGCGCACCCAAAAGCCCGGTGTTAGCGGCGTTGACGATCGCGTCGACCTGTACATGCGTGATGTCTCCTCGACTGTTCGCATCATCGTAACTACACTGCAGATCACTAAGTTCGCATTTAGTGCGGTACTTACTAGACGGATACCCGGTCGAGAAGCGTGCTGGAGTAAGGGAAGCGAACTTCTCCATCCGTTCCAGAGAGCGCCGCAATAGCAGAGCGTCGATAGAGCTCACGGAGGGTAGGGATCTGCTGCAACGAGACGACTTTGGCCATCGGAGTGTGTGGTTGGGTGATTTCGGCGCTTGCCAGAGCCCAGCTGCCGGATCACCGATAAGATGAAAACAAGGATGACCAAAGGCGGACGCAGAACGTCAAAAAACGTGTTTGTTGGTCAAAATAGCTTTGCGTCACCTGTCCACCCATAGACACGTAAACGGCTTGTATTGTGCGCTCAGTGGCGATACATATGTAAATTAGGGGCATCTGGGCCAGGGTCCAGGATCAAATTAAAATAGCGAAGCGAATGATTAGCCTGCTGGTCAAAGCAATTTGTAACGTAAAGCGGTCTCAGGAAAGAAAAATATAGGTGCGGAACGGCATGGGAAGGCAGAGCCGTAAAGCGAGAGCGAATACAACATGGTTCAAAGATAGAACAATGCACAATGTAATGGGTGATTGTCCTGGGTGGGGTTGATGCAGAATACAGTAGTTGATGCGCGAAAAGCTGAAAGGGATAGCTTGCAAGTAAGGCAGGCGACAGACATCGCGTGGCATGAGGAGGTCGTCAATGGATGAGAAAACTTTCCTGAAGGCTACCGGGGATCATGCTGTGAGCTGTAGCGCGGCCGCTCGGAGTGGGAGGTCGATGAGCGCGTATGACTCGTGGCCGTGTTCGATTGCACATATGTGTTCGTGTTTGAATGCGAGGACGACGTGAACGTCGGTCTTAAACGGCCGTCATGAGAGTGCTGGGCAATGAGGGGCTCGTTGAGGGGATAGTAGGACCTTCGACCACTCCTTTCAAAGTCATACACGGTGAAATCAGTTTCCAGCTGTCGCATTTCTGGTTTCATCTTCTCCGGGTTCGCTTTACGCTTATGAGCCGTCAACGGTTTTTCAGCCAGCATGAACTCGTCCAATTGGTGAGAGAAATCGAAATTGGCAGAGTCCTGCTGGGGTTGAAAATCAATAATGTGACATGGGAAAAGGTGAGAGAGGACTGACGTTGGGCACGAATGGCGGATCGAGCTGCTTCGCCTGCAGCTTCTCCCAATTAATCTGTGAGAACCAGTTTTGAGACTGGATCTCATCAATGCTCGAGAAGCCGGTTCTGCAGCCCAATCGCTTCTTGGGGTCTCGCTCGAGAAGCTATAATCCAAACGTACATGAGTAGGAAACCACGTGACTATCCATCGCAACGTACACCAAAGAGGGCGGCGGTGCATTCGTTACTGACCGCACCGTGGCGCTGTGACGGTTTTCTGATGGGGTGTGTCATGATACTCTCCCGCATTTTCTCCGCCGTCTTGCCGTCAAAGGGACGCCGGTTCCACAGTAGCTCATAGACGCAGACGCCTAAACTCCACCAATCAACCTGCCACGAGTAACCAGGGCGCCTGTCATCAACCACCTCAGGAGCCATGTATGCCATAGACCCAGCAACGGACGTATGCATGCGGTGCTGAGAATAATGCATAGCAATGTTAAGGTCGGTGAGAGCGGCATGCCCCTTTGCATCCAGAAGAATGTTCTCGGGTTTGATGTCACTGCTTGATGTTAGGCGCGATGACAACAGAAAATTTATGAGGCATACCGGTGCATGATGCCATTGCTATGAAGATATACAAGACCAGAGGCCAGCTCTGCCGTCCAAAAGCGAACTACGCTCTCCGGAAAGTTGCCTCTCGTGTTAAGATGATCTGTCAAGGTCTGATAAGTGCCCTACGCATTTGAAATGAGAATGGGACTCACATCGAAGGTCCCCACCAAGCATGAGATCAAGAACGAAGAAACAATTATCATCATCCTGGAAAGCATACCGAAGGTTGACCAAGAAAGGGTGGTCGACCTGCACAGGGGGGTGAGGAAATGGACGAGGTATATGGAGCGGTGCCGCACCTCCTCGAGCAATCGCCGTTCCTGAATGATGTTAGGAACAGCCTTCTGTTTGAGGCACTGTTGCTTGTCCATATACTTGAGCGCATAGAGATTCTTGCTCCTCTTATGTTGGACGACACGAACCTGGACACCAGGGAGTGAGGAGAACAGAGAGAGGAGTATGAGCGATGACGGACCTTGCCAAAGGCCCCTTTACCGACTACTCTGTGGAGGTCGAAGTGATAAAGAGAGACTTCGCCGGTGAGATCGATGTTTTTCGAGGGCGCGCAACCCATGGTTGAAAAGCCAGGAGGGGGGTAGTGGGGATACTGATGAGGAACGGGAGGGTTATAAGAAGGACGAAATAGGAACGACAGATCGGAGGTGCTTTGTGCTTGACAAGGTAACCAATGGAACGGCGCGACGCTGTATGCGCCACATGGTTAGAGACAATAAGGGTCAGTTAGAAGCGCCCGAGGAGATCCCAGAGACACAAGCGTGAGCAGAATCGGACAATAAGACCCTCGTCGATGATGACGATCTGAGACGGTCAGTATTTTCCCTAGCGTTGCCATTTAGAGACGTTCGGCAAACTTTATCGAAAACAAAACAAAAGAACGTGTGACCTGAGTTGCGGTCGTGACGGAGTACGGTATCTCAATTCCCGATCTGCATTTCCTCACCCTGACCCCGGACCGGCTATAATGTGCCAGGCAATGCTGATGGCAAATCTCCTACTGTACTGCTGCCACCGCCTGGCACCAATCTTCCTCTGCATTCCCCCCCCAAAAAAAAACCTGACTTCCTTTTCGAGTGATGCGTCACATCGCCTGAGAAAGCGTGACTGCACATAATCTCAGGGTGCACGTGAGTGAGCGAGATCACGTGGGAGGCTACCAGGGCAGACTCTGAACTAGACTCTGAAGTGTTTTTGGGAGGCGGGGTGACCTCGATCTCATGTCACTTTTCGAATAGTACCTGGTCTCACGCTGTTGTGACTTTTTTGGGGGCTGATGTCGTATTCAACAATTTCGACCCAATTTTTAATAAAATCGTTAAGACGACCTAATCTATTCATGGTAACACCCTCCTTACAGCACAAGGACTTCAACACGCGCTACAACAGCCCTACAACTTCACAATATGGATACAGAGGGCCAAGACGTCCCTCTCCTTTCGCCACTTCCGGATGGCGTAGACTCTATCAAAGTATTTCCATTTATCGTCCATTTGAAACGTGATGTTATTGTGAGTCGTCAAAGACAATTGGGATTACCCTTCTCTTGCCGACCTTCTTTTCGCTCCATCCCTGTCATCGCACTTTAGAGGAGTATAGGTCCGTGTTCCGATCTCATGACGCCTCATCCTATCCATAAATAGCTTCCACAGACACCGCGCTCAGCTGGGAGTTAGTTTTCCAGCGCCTTACCCGTTTAGGCGTAACACTCACAACCCCATAGTCAACTGACTGCGTCTGATGTAAATTTCGCCCTTGTTCGGCCACTTGTTTTCAAATATGCGCGTTTGAGAAATCCCGCCATCGTCTATGTATGCCTCGTTGTCCGAGAGAACTTCATCAATGTTGCCGAGCAAGACCTTGCGTTTTCGGGAGTGAGCTTCTCACGGGCGATTTTATGCGAAATCCTAGCCACGAAACTTGTCCACCATTTCGCGAGCAAACGGATCGAATTGGTCTCCGTGCTCACCACTAGCTGGAGTCCCCTTGCTGGCGCTGCCGATGACGTCATCGAGGACGTTAAGACCACACTCCGAAAAAAAGACAACAGTGGCGTGGACGACCTTCAGTCTGCTTTAGAGGTCAGTCATCGACTCATACAGTCGTTTTCCCTATGTCCCTTATGGCTCATACAAGATGGCAATCTCTTCAAAAGCGAAAAGATTCGTCGCCTCTCCGATAGTCCAGTCTGTCGTAAACGATATCTACTCTGGCCGGGTCATTTACTCGCCATCAGCTAATCGGTCCATCGTCGCAGACAATTACAAGCTCCGTGCTATCGAAATTTATGATGGCAGGAACGCCCCTTGGCTTAATCATTATCGGTACGGTCCTTCGTTTTATATCTTGTCACATCATCGTAATTGCCACTTTTCATATCAAGGTTACGCGTACCGCGTTACGGTGCAATCCTTGAGTTTTTGAACTTTGCGCTCCTCTTGGTTGTATTCGTTCTTTGCCTTGCGCGCAAGTATATACCTCTCCCTTTTCCATTTGCCTGACCAATTCCTTTGTAGATAAAGATCTTGACGCACCTCATCCTTTCGAGATCCTTTTTATTGTTTTTGCCGCAGCCTTTGCTCTGGAGGAATATACCGCATCCAGACAGCACGGCTGGGTCAGTGAGTACGGTCATTACAATCCCCTCTCTGCATCCATTAATCAAGCGCCTAGTCTACATTGCTAACGTGAGGACAACATTATACTACCTTGAGAATCATGCTCTATGACGGGATTTATTCAGATGTGGAATGTCTTTGACACCGCTTTTGTTGTGATTACAGCTCTGTACCTCATCCTTCGACTGAAGGGCCTTTCGTCTGGGGACAGTGAGTTGTACTTCGTCTCCACCTCAAACCGTCCGCCTCATCCGGTTGGGTCGTTATTTACTATAGCTTCTTTGTCTGACTTGGGCTTTGACATTCTCTCCTGCGGGGCCTGCATCCTCTTTCCAAGGTCTGATAGCGACCCCTCTTGTTTCGGTATCGACTAACGACTCCTGGTCAGACTTGCGTTCTTCATGGTCTCAAATAACGTTGTGATTCTGTAGGTCTTCGCCCTTCCTATATGTTCCATGTGCCGACGATGCCGATACTCGTAGCGCTCTACGTGCTATGACAGCCGAATTCGTATTCTTTATGGGCATTGCTTCTATATGCTTCTCCGGGCTGCTCTTTACTCTCTGGACTCTCGCTTCCGAGAGATGGTCTATCAGGTCTATCGCTTGGCTTATGTTACAGATTTGGTTTGGGAATACCACCCTGTCGTTTGGTCAGGCGTCGTCTTTCCATCCATGTAAGTTTTACTACCATTCAATACTCTGGTTTTCTGAACTCGAATTGCAGTTTTTGGGCCCATATTGATGGTTGTGTTTGCCGCGTTGAGTAACACCCTCCTCCTTACTAGTAAGATTGTTCGTAACGCTGCCAAACACCGCTCAAGGATCCCATAGTCTTGATCTCAATATTATCAAACACGTTTATAAGGATCGATGCAGTATGTCATATTTTTACCGTCCGACAACAACGCTGAGTTTACCCATATAATAGAATGCCAACCAAGAGGTCAAATTTGTCATTTGTAAGGGTGTTCTCGAGCTAACTCTACGTTGACAGTATCTATTCCATTTCACAGTCACGACTGTCGAAGGGTGAGTGGTTCTCCATAGGCGTGACTTGACACTGTTGACGCGGTTAATACAGAATGAAATCGGACGCGCTGATCAGTTACCAACCCCCTTTCAACTTGCTGGCTTTTGCTATCCTCTGGCCTGCTTCTTGGGTCTTGTCGCCGCGGCGCCTGCACACTGCGAATGTTTTCCTTATACGAGTGACGGTATGCTTCTACCACTAATTATTTCTACTGGCCTTTGACTCGCTCTAGTCGTTTCCGATCCTCTTGACAATTTCTCTCTATGAGCGCCATGTGCTCACGCACTCATCCGTCCGCGAATCCGCCCAGTTGATGGCACAGTCCATCTACGCTTTTCTCCCGCGCCCTGTGAGATCCTTACCGTTCTTCGACGAACTCATGGGAACAAACTTGCACGACGTTTACGAGGCCATATTCGACGTTGAACCCGACCTGGTCGACGAATACGATGAACTTTTTCAGGACAGGGAGCAAGACCGGTTGGATTGCACAGTTGGATGAGTCGCGAGACCGGCAGAAATGGCACACACACGCCGCCGCATATGAATGTTCCCTCCGAATCACACATCCCCGAGAGCCCTGTGCGGTCCAGCCGCCGCGCGTCTAGCAATCCACGCACCCAACCAGGGCAGTTGAGCGGCTCTCCGCGGACCCGCAAGCTTAGCCTTCGACAGTCGGTCGCAGAACCACTGCGTGTGGGCATAACAGAGGGACAGAGTCTTGGGCCGCGTAGTCCTCTATCCCGTTTATTTGCCAACAAGTTGTCGGAAGCCGATGCGGGGCCAAGTCCTGTTGAAAAACTTGACAAGGTCGAAGAAGGTGTGCGGCGCGTCCAGGAGCTACTCGAGGACGTGCGCAAGATGCCTGTGTCAAAGCTGGAGGGAGAGATGCGCGAGCTTCAAGAACGCCAGACACGCATCGAGGGCCTCCTGTTGATGCTTACCCGAGGGATGCGGAACGATCATGCGGGTAGTGCCACCGCATCACGATATGATACCCTTTGAGTAATCGCCGTTACCCTTCAAATGCCGATCTATCATCAATTGAGTTCTGCCTCGCTGCATGCCATATGTCAACATCTAGATACTGATGTTACGTTCGTAGTGGTGGATGTAATGGACAAACCGCGGGTCGAGGTGGACCGAAGCTCTCATGTGTGACTACTGCCTCGTTGTGAGGTCGTTCCATACAGCACAGCACTCACTGCACCCTTCTCTTCCAGGAGGGAATCACCCTCCGCTATGATGGGGGTAGCTCCCATTGCTTCTGGGCGCATCGCTGATGAAAGTGCCAACTAGCCGCCGGTTGGATATCAAATTCTCAATGAAATAATGGCCCCGCTGTCGTCGGACCCGTGAAACACATACAGTCTTTCACGTTTACCCTCTCCTTTGGGCATAAATGCGAATACATAAGGAGCACCAGTCTTGCACTGCACGCACGGGCCACCACTGATGGGATGGTCAACCGGTCAAGTCGGACTTGGAAATGTTACTGTAAGTTTCACGCGCCCGAATTGGCACGGTAACCGATCCGCGGCTATCCCCGAGGACGTCCTATCCTTTACTTCGTAACTTACTGTAGGTCCCCATCAACACACAAGAGAATCTTTCCATCTCAGTTGTGATCAAGGTACTTCCGGACTGCGAGATTCAACGAATTTTTTTTATCCGAAATGTTCGACTCCGCATCTCGATCAATTTTTTGAAGACAAGCCACGAGTTACATTCATAATGCAGTGAGTTCGGTGATAGGGGTAAATCACGCGGAAGTTGCTGCAGTCTGCATCTTGTTAGGCTCTTTGCGCCGCGCTTTGGCACCCCGCCCCCTTTTATGTCTTTACTGATGCCGAAGCATTCTCTGCGCCACGGATAGAATTTGTTAGGCGTCAAACATTCTGGGGTAGTTTCATCGATCTTGTATGGGATGGGCGTTGTCATCGTGGGAGCGAGAAAGATGGACATCTTGACCACGAGTCCGGATCTGAAGATTTTTCTGGGTATCAGAGGACACCGGTTGATGGAGCACCTGCCGTTCTATCCTGGACGTTAACTCGTGCTGCTTGTCTCACTCATGTACCTCTATGGCCCCGACGGGCCCTGTCATCTGAGGATTCAGTTGGAGGATGGCATTCATTCTCGACAGAATTCTGGGCCGGAACGTTCAAGGCTTGATCTGCTGAATAAAAGGGCTCACTGCAGCAGTGCGCTGCTTTCCGGTTTGCATTCCGGGGACAGGTCATGTATCAGCATGCGAAGAGAGATGTCCATAATTTCTCGGAATTTAAATATCGTATGAACTTTCTCCAATCTGGTACGTTTCCGCCCCTCAAGTGTGCAGCTGTCTTATGTTATCACGCGAATAGCACATCCCACTGGCACTATGGCGACTCCGCTCAGGAAAGTCTCAGAGAACTTCCATGTGACCGTGAAGCGAGCAAAGATTGCCACAGTTATCTCTCCTTATCTTTCAGAAGCCTTAAGCGAAGATAGCAGATCTGCTCTTGCGAACCATATTGGTGTGGGTATTTCCTTGTTGTCAGTCGACATTTCTTCATCATCTCCATGTATCATTCAGGCCAGAGATGTGACGAGACCTCCTGCTGAGGTTCAAAATGGTTACAGATCAAATTCATCTTTCACTCCTTTGCCCTGGGAAAGTGTCAATCCTCCAGGTCCTTATACCGCGATCGTGCACAATGGTCCGCTCCGGACACGCATCCAGGATCACTTGGATGAATTAGAGGAACTCAAGGCACATACTCGATGCGCTCGAGAACTTTTTTTTGGTTGGCTTGTTACTTTGTACTATCTTATGCTGGTTGTGGCATGGAATACTCTGGTATGTGCCTTCCTCACGTCATTGGGGCCGATTTTACAGCGCCCCTGAAGGAGTCTACAACCACCGTCTCGTCGGTCTCTACAAGTGGCACGTTCGTGCTAGGATCTCATGGATACCCTGTACTGCGCGGTTAAACAGGCAATGTCACTAGAGTTCATCACATCTCTCGCTCATCAATCTCATATGTAGACAGGCACTCGGTTTGGTTTGGTTTTACCCCACCTTGCTCGCGATTCGGAAATCTGTCCTCGAGGCAAATTCGAAGTTAAGAAGAGACATGCAAGTGAACGGCCGGCCGAGATCTACCTCCGAGGCAAAGCGCATGTCGCTGGGCACACCCGTGCAGGCCAAATTTGTCAATGGACCACAGCACTCGTTACTACGTCAGCCGTTCTTTACCTGACCGAGGCTCGTCTCAGGGAGATGGGCTTGGTGGCGGAGAAGAAATTGTCGAGATGAGTCCCTAACGGGAACATGGACTAGGCTTGCCTTGATTAAGAACGACTAGCATTGTGCCGTCGTCGCCCTCGTTCTAAACACGCTCCTTGTTGTTTTGACCTTTCAGCACGTTTTTTTCATTTCCATTGTTCTACTCGTG
>WTXL01000066.1:0-173274 GCA_022376525.1 Russula vinacea
TAGACTCGATGTACTGATCCAGCCAGCTCGGGATTTGAGAAGAGCTAAGGTTTGCACAACGTAAGCCTCTGAGTGTGCCGCGTGCACAGGACATCCTAAATTCTGTGAGGTCCGACGCAAGAATGGCCCGAACACTTTCGTAGTACTTCAGGAGTTCATAAAGAGAAGCACCTGGCATAATATCGAGTTGTTGTCGAATCCTCGAATGGTCATCGACTGTTTCAATAATATAGCTCGTGCGGTTTGGAGCGCTTCTGGTCGAAGCCCATACTTTTGTGCAAGGGCATAGGTGTGGAGTACTGGCTTTAGACGGGTGGGTAGTGAGTTTTGTAGAGAGATGCTTCCCCGTATGTGAGTTAGTGCTGTCCCCATTTGATACTTTTGGGCAACAGATAAGAGTTCATGATGTCTTCAGGTGTCGGTGGTAGGAGTGGGGTTACAGGGAAAATGAAAGTGAGAAGGGAGTGAAGGATATTGGCGCTTTCTGGGAGCTGCACCTCCGGAAGTGATGCACCAGCATTCGCATCGCTGGAGGAGTCCAAAGTTCTTTGTATAAGCTCGCCGAGAATAGAAGAGTTACGACAATGGAGGTCTTTGGTACTAGGAAATGATAGCAGTCCTGGGAACTAAGAATAACGTCTGCGCCGGGGTAGTCGAAGAGTAAGTTCGAAAGAGGTCGGCCTGTGGGTGAAACCGTTTCAGGAGGGGATGTAGACATCTCGTAGTCTAGTGTAATGAAGAGATATACCTTATGGACCCTTTAAATACCCGTCAAGCTGCAGTGAAGAGAAGGTGCACCGCAATAGGGGGGGAACTGGGCAAGCGCCGAGCGGTGTTGTCAATGATCAAGCCATGCGGCCCACGCCGACCACCGGAAGGAGGCGAGTCGTGGACAAGCCGGAGAGCGTTCGTGCGGGTTTTGATCGACATCCGCAGTCTCGCGGTTTACACGATGACTACACGTTGACGTCGGTACGCAAGTCGGTACGTACAGTAGCGATAAGTTACCTGATTTAGCACGCTGACTCATCGCGGATCATCCCGAACACGCGCTTGCCCCTGCCTCTTTCCTATCCATAATTTCGTTCGCTGATGCATTCCTGACTTCAGGGTGATACGGAAAGCCATCTGTGCAAGGATGCCACATGGCTTTATGTTACAAGAGGGTCTGGCAATGAATACAATCATCAAGAAACTAAGCTACGGCACTAATCATGCGACCGACTTTTCTGATGTTGCCTCTACAGCTTCTCATTCCCAACCAAGGAATGTGTGGCGTGCACTGCGGTGCGCGTGCTCAGTAGCCGGGCATAACTCGTGCCTCAGGTGCCTTGCCTCAACAGCCTTACGCATAGTTGAGGGGAGGAGTCCGGAGGACATAGGGTACGTTTTCTACTATTTGCCGCCGATCTGAATAGCCTTTGTTAGATCCAATAAGCATATGGACGCGGTCTTCATTCTTGTTCAACGTTCAACGTTCAACATTTCTCTGGCGCTTACAGTTGTTCAACAGAATGCGGCATCATCGATCATCTCCGGGTTACAGGCTTACAACTTCCTTGCGTATAGTCCCGCGGTAAAACCCTCCGAGTCCGTTCAGGCGCTCCCTTCTCTAACCTCCTGTCTTCGGCGCTGTACCTGCCACCGCGGGCCCAGAGGTACAGGCGCCGGTAGAATTCCCCTAGACGTAACGGTTAGTAAGGAGCCAAAGCACCTGATGCAGGCATGCCTTGCGCCACGAGGCAGACCATTCCATATCACATACTAGAAGTGTTCTGGCCGCATCATACAGAAGCGCCGGCTGCCGCAGAGAATCACAAAATGTTTGGTCCGGCACCGCAGTCGCGAGCAACTATGTGAGTTTACGCATGAAAAGACGAGGTGTTGTAGAGGGCATCACAATTACGTGTGATTGATGCTCGACGTTATTGGACATATTCGGCCACGTGCTCATGGCATTTTACCTCTGCCGGTGCGGAAGAGTTGGAACGTGCATCAAATGATTCGAAAAAAACGTGGATTTGGATCAAACCATATCATGATAGGGGTTCCTGCGGGCTTCCATGCACGCACAGAAGTCCATCTATTACCGCCGACACGTTTTCGTCAGGGGACCTTGCAGTGAATCTTTACGACCCTGACTCTGGCGCTGTCCTGTGCTCCTTCCGAGTCTTCCGCTGCGGCTTGACGGGTATTTAAAGGAGACTATATGGTTGGTTTCCACACCACACGAGGCTACGGTACCATGTCTACCGTTGCTGCTCCTCATGAAGCAGCCTCCATCTCAAACGGAGGTCCCGCAAACTATCTTAGACCTCCCTGGAGCGGATATCATTCTCCGTTCCAAACTCTTATCATTTCCGAGTATCAAAGATCTACATCGTCAATACCTCCTCTGTTCTCAATGAGCTTATAGGAAGGAGACCCGGTGATCATGTGAATCCCGAGGTATCACTTCCGGTGGTACAACTACCAGAAAGCGGCGAAATCCTTCACTGCCTTCTCACTTTCATTTTTCCTATAACACAACTCGTACCTTCGACCCTGAGAAGATTATGGAACTCCTATCTGTCGCCAAAAGTATCAAATGGGAACTGTCCTGCTCATATCCGGGGCATCGCTCGACAGAACTCACTACCACCCGTCTAGAGCCACTACTCCGCATTTATGCTGTCGCACAAAAATACGGACTTCGACAAGAAGCGCTTCAAACCGCACGAGCTATATTTTTGAAATACTCGATGACTTCGAGATTTCGACAATAACTCGTATGTATCAGGTGCATCTCTTTATGAACTCTGGAAATACATGAAAGGTCGGCCATCCTTGCGTCGACCTTACGAATTCAGGAGTCTTCTGCGGCGGACGATTCAGATTAGGCTGTACAGAGCTCAGCTTCTCAATCCGAGTGGCTTGACAGTATATCGAGTCTATAGGGAAATCGAGCCTATTCAATTCCACGAACTCAGCATCGCATTGGTCACTAAGCAAGGCTAAGTGGTGCAAATGTGCGTCTATACCAAGCTCCACCATGCGCAGCTTCTGGGAAGCTTTAGCGTCTGTTGTCGATGGCAGTTTCGACAAGGTTGGTGATACAGAATTGATATGCCGAGCAGCGCAGGGTGTTGAACCATTTTACAGGCAGAGTCAGCTCTAGTCCTCGTTTGTGAACGAGACGACCCTCGGCCCCAAATCAATTCGGCCACATCTCCACTTGAACCCTTCGATGCACCCGATGCGAATTTCATAATCCGATCCTCCGACAATATCAACTTCCGAGTCCATAAATCATTGCTGGCCATGGTCTCACCATTCTTCAAAGATCTACTCTCTCTTCCACAGCCTTCCGACAGTGAAATCGTCGATGGGCTCCCTGTTGTTCAGCTACCTGAAAGCTCAGAGCTGCTGAATAGTCTTCTCTCGATACTTTATCCCGTCCCCACGGTGATGCCAAACTCCTATGAGAAGGTGTTGTATGTGCTCGCGACTTGTCAGCAGTAATGACTAACCTTTTTACAACAAGGTGTTGTACCTACTCGCGGCGTGTCAGAAATACGACATGATTTCAGTACAGTCATCTATCCGTGCCGAGGTCAGTCGTGGGGCGTTTCTAGCACCGGATGGACCGAGGCATTCTCTGCATTTGCGATCGCGGCTGAAAAAGGACTCATCCCGGAAATGGAAAATGCGGCCTATTTGACCTTGTTCGAGCCAATGACATTCGAAACTCTTGGTGAAGGACTGCGATTATTTCAAAGCTGTTCCTTACGCGATCTTGTCAGCTTCCGGAAGCGCTACAAAGACAACCTTGTCGCATGCATCGAATCACTCCTCGAAGTTCAGCCTCCAGGGCCTTCGAGCATTTGGGTTTCGCCGGTTGGTTGTCCCGAAGTCATGCCTACTGGAATCCCATGGGACTCGGAGACATATCAGCAAAATCGAGTTCTCCCCAGATGGTTATATCAGCTCTTCTCATATAGCCAGAATGACTGGAAACATCGAAATTTTACCCGTCCACTTCGAGTCCCAAATCCCCAGGCTCGACTTCAGCAGTACGTCTTGCGTACGTCACGTCCCTCGTTTCACATGGGACCTGCGGGTTTTGCTCGAGCGTGGACAGAATTCATGGTTTAACATACTGCGCGGAGATGGAGAACAAGTTGGCAGAGGCACGCAAGAAGGTATCTCATTCCCTTTGCTTTATAAGAATTGCGAACTGAGATTCACCTTCTCGACAAGGCTTTCGTAGGTGTGGGGTGATTGTACATGCCAGTTAACTTATCTATGTTCTAGGAATCGGTATGGCCCCTAGCGTGTTAACGACTGAGGTGTAGTAGAGATCCAACTCTCTGGATAGTTTTGGTTGAAACACATTGGTCGCAGAGGTAATTTACACCAATCGAAGTCATGGTTGTCCTGATTTATGCATAGTTTCGTGTTCACAAAGTCAGTTTGGCGACAGCGATAGCACTTCCGATCTTGTTTAAATCCCTGCGGTTCGTTCCCCATATATCTCATGTTCCTGGATCAAACCCGATGAGCCGCCATCCGTGCTATGTTTCCTTCGCTCTTCGCTCTCCTTCGGTCTGCTTCCGTATTAAAATGCCTGTTTTGTAGCACAAAACCTTGCGCAGTGTCGTCTTATCCGAATGTGCACAAGTCGCTTGATCGCCTCCGATCCGACTCAGACTCCATCCTTGCATTCGCATTCGCATCCACATTCTCCTTCTGGATTTTTTCCGCTCCGATTTCCAGTCTTCCGCGCTTCTGTGACCTCCTGTCTTCCGCGCTATACCTTCCATCAGAAAGCCCAACAGGACAAGCGACCGGTGGGATTTTCCCGGTTTAACGGTAAAGGAACAGAGTACCCGATACAGCATGTCTTGCGCTGCGAAGTCGATCATGGCAGATAGAAATTTGAACTGATTTCTGGCCGCACAGGGCAAGAGAGCAGGCTACTAGTACTCTGTGCCGTGGAGAATCACAATATGTTCTTACCCACCTCCCCAATCACAAGCAGCTGTTTGATGACAAGCAGGGAGTCCGAAGTTGATGAGGTAGTAGAGGGCGTCACGATTGTGTGATTTGAAATGATTGGGCGAGTCCCGGGAAATTCCGAGTCGAGCACGGGCACGTGCACGATGTACCAAATCCGTCCACTGCAGTCGTCATATCATCGCTTTCAAGATAGTCTGGATATTGTGTGACCTTCTTCTGTCTCCGCTTTCCATATTCTTGCATAGCTTCGTGTCTCAATCTGATCGTGCAGTCGGTTCTAGGCTTAATGTCGTCCGATCCTGCGCAGCGCCGAGCAACCACACGATTTCCATAAAAGTTTGCGTGAGCTGAATAGACAGCAATCCTCGACAATACGACTCTGAACTTAAGGGGAAAAAGAGCTTTGGAAGTCATGCAGCTTTTCTGGCATCACACCGTATTAAAAGGCTAGTGCTGAAACACGGACAGTTAGAATGAATGTCATATTGAAATAATTGTACAAAAATCGCAATCGCTTGAAGGAGGCTGGAGGCCGTGACAAAGGGAAACAAAGTAAGAATTCAGGTCAAGTAAGATGAATTAACTTGCGCAGATGATGGTTCGTAGCTGTAGATAAATTAGTAACTGATGTCACTTCGCTTTTGATGACTACCTCTGTCAGGACCATCACTGATTTGACCTCTAGGTACCAGCATCGTAAGGGGCACCACTGATTCCTAAGACTAGGATGAGTCAAAACCAGGATGAGAGCCGCGATCAACGCGTACCTACAGAAAGTAAATATCATGGTACATGAAAACAAGGAGACACGTTACTGTACCTTGTCTCGTGCCTGCTCCAACTTATTCTCGAGCTCGGCACAGAATGTTAAACCATTCCTTATGTGCACTTCCGAGCAGAACGGCAGTTCGTATGATTCTGGAGAGCCGTAAGATACTCCAGACGAAATCTTGAATGTATGTCGAGTCGAGGAGTGAACTTATGGACGTGGTACAGGTTGACTCGGTTTTGTGAGAGGATCTGAGTTAACCATCCGGGAAGAGCACGATTTGGTCGATAATATGGGTCCCTTGGTCTAGTAGGCATAGCTTCAGGACAACCAACCCAAATGCTCGAAGGCCCTGAAGGGTGGACATCCGAGTATGAGTCCAGGCACGTGAGAAGGTTGTTTCTGACGCGCATGCGAAAGTTGGCAAGGTCGTGCAAAGCCGAACCCTCGAACAATTGCAGTCCTTCCCCGAGAACTTCGAATGTCATCGGGCACTCTAATGTCTGACGGGCTGCACTTTCCATCTCCGGAATGAGCCCTTTGGCACGTGCAATTGCATATGCAGGGAAGGCCTCAGCTCCCTTTGGCGCTGGGTATTCTCCGCGCTTGACTTCGGCACGGATAAATGACTGTACTGAAGTCATCTCGTACTTCTGGCATGCTGCAAGAAGATATAGGACCTTGTAATCTGAGTTAGTCATTACTTCCGACAACTTGCGAGGAAATGCCACACCTTATCATAAGAGTTGGGTATCACTGTGCGGATGGGGTAGAGTGTCGAGAGGAGACTATTTAATAGCTCGGAGCTTTCTGACAATTGGACCATAGGAAGTCCGTCGACAATTTCACTATCAGAAGGCTGGGGAAGAGATAGTAGATCTTTGAATATTGGCGATACCGTCGCTAGTATTGACTTGTGGACCCGGAAATCAATAAGGTCGGACGATCGGATTATAAAGTTCGTGTCAGATACGTCAAAGGTTTCAGGTGGAGACGTGATCCAATTTATCCGGGCTTGAGGGTCCTCCTGATCCCGCACGAGAGATAGAGCTGACTCCGCCTGTAAAAGGTTCAACATTTCGAGTAGCACTTTGGCTCTGCACATAGTCACCTTTTGGAAACTGTCATGGACAACAGACGACAAAGCGCCCCAAAAGCTGCGTAAGACCTGTTTGTGTATGGACGCACATAGGCAGCTAGATTCGTTAGCCTTCATCCTAGTGTGGCACGCCAAGGCCATGCTGAGTTCAGCGTAATCAAATACGTTCAGGTTTTTTCCAATAGACTCGATGTACTGATCGAGCCACATAGGGGTTTGAGAAGGACTGAGCTCTGTACAGCGCAAGCCTGTAATCGTACCACGCGCACGGGACTTCCTAAATTCCGTAAGGTCCAACGCAAGAATGGCCTGAACTCTTTCGTGGTACTTCCAGAGCTCATAAAGAGGAGGACCTGGCAAAATATCGAGCATGTTCTCGAAGGCCTCGATAATCATCGGGTAATTGAATATCGTCCGCGCGATTTGTAATGCTTCGGGAAGAAGCCCATACTTTTGTGCTAGAGCGTAAATGTGGAGTGCTGGTTCTAGACTGGTGGGCAGTGAGTTCTGTCGCGCGATGCTTCCCCGGATGTGAGATAGTGCCATTAGCATTTGATACTTTCGCGCGACATATAGGAGTTCCATAATTTCTTCAGGTGTCGACGGTAGCAGGGGAGTCACGGGAAAGATGAAGGTAAGAAGACAGTGAAGAATTTCGCTGCGTTCTGGTAGTTGTACCATCGGAAGTGATACCTCAGGATTCGTATCGCCGGGGAATCTAAAGCCTTTTGTATAAGCTCGCCAAGATTAGGGGAGTTACTGATAATGAAGGTCTTTGGGACTCGGAATTGACAGCCATCCCGAGAACAAAGAATGATATCCACGCCGCCTGCGTAGTCGAACAGTAATTTTCAGGTGGATCGTCTCTGGTGAAGACTGTTCCTGCGGCATCGGGAACAGTGGACATGGTCGTAGTCCACATGGCATGTCATGGGACCCTTTAAATACTCGGCGATGCACCGCAATCCAGAGACGTAAAATGGGCAATGGCACCTTGACTGGCGCCGGGTCCTTGGCCAGGTCATACAGTAATGACAAACCGTACGTACAGCCTGAGATCACCTGACTTTGTACTGTATTTGACACACAGCCTCAAGCACAGCCTTGGATGCGCACAGCTGAGGGCGTAGCGCGGGAGCCCCAATCATGAAAGGACGTTCGAGCAGCAACTAAGTTACTGTATGCCATTCTGGCATGCCAGCCGAGATGGGTTGGAAAGAAGGTTGGTTCAAAAAATTTCGGTTCTTTTTCGTGCCGGGCCGACGAGCGCCGAGTGCCTGTCGCGAGACGCGGTTTCCTCTACTGTACGGCACCCCTCACAAGGAGATCCCTTCCCTCTTTAAATCACTACACACTTATAGTCTTCTCTGTCGATGGATTTATTATTCAAGGAGAGAGAAACAATGGTATACGACAGTAGCGTTTGGTTACTAGTACCATTGGCACCAGGGAACAGAGGTTAGATACTGTCACGGAATGGGCTGGAAATCTATGTCAGCGCGGGCCATAGAATCCGCAGCTGTACTAGCTAGCCCAACGTATCCGCTGAGGGGAAACACCCCCCTCATCATTGTCGCCAACAACGAGGGCTCTATCAACCGCCGAATGGTCAACGAACATTGGCAGCAGTTTGGCCACTGGCACCCAGTGCGATCCGTTTAATTGCCTTCCGGAATGTAGCTGACCGATTTCTCTGCTCTTCCTCTGGGCTGAAGATCACCGCGCGAGGTGCCCCAGTCACCTGCGAACCCCCAGGTTTCGTGCGTAGCTGCTCCACATCTCAGTGCCTTGCAGCAACACCCCCATCTCCTTTGTAGACGCAGAATCTATCGACACCGCCCGCTTTTTGTCTTTGAAGGCTGCCATTATGAGTAGTGCGAAAAATGGCATGCGTCGGAGCGTAACTCCCATGCATATACCAATATCCTCTGGTTGGATCCCCTGACGGCCGACTGTATCAACTTGAAGGTCTCAAAGCAGTCGCGAAGACGAGGGCGGACAAGAAGCCAACAAGTAAAGCAGAGTATACTCGGTGTTGCTTCCTTACAGGGCACGCCTTTATTGGTACATATGCCCAGCGCTTCCACGCGGAGCGTGTTTCCTTTGTAGCTCTGACCCACAGAAAGTAATGTTTAACGTTATCGCCACACTGCCGCGTGCTCCGTTTCCTCGCACTTTCGGTTTCGACGACTGGACAGGCCACCCAATCAAGTGTCTGTATGATAGTCGACCACGCCAACGCCTCTACTCCGCTTTTTAGAATCCACAAATGCGGTACTTGACACGGACAGTTAAAATGAATGTCATATTGAAGTGATCAGAGGCGAGCGCCACTGAACAAAATTCGTAATCGCTCGAAGCAGGCCGTGAAAAAAGGGGACCAAAACAAAGTACAGGGATCCTATCCAAGCCAGTTGAGATCAGGTGTGCTAATACTGGCATTCTGGCGCCAAATTAACTTGCGCGAATAAAATGGATTTATAACTGCAGATGAATCAGCAACTGATGTCACTTCACTTATGGTGACTACCTCTGTCAGGACGTCAGGAATATCGCGTGGTTTGGAGCTCTAGATAGCGCATCATTAAGGGCACCACTGGTTCCTAGGTATGGGTAAGTCAAACCAGGATGGAGCTACGATCAATGCGTACCTACAGGAAGTTAGGTCTAACGGGATTTGAAAGATAAGGAAATAAAATACCTTGTCTTGTGCTTGCACTAATTTGTTCTCGAGCTCCGTGCAGAATGTTGAACCGCTTTTTATGTGCACTCCTGAACAGAAAAGGCAGTTCAGATGTTTCTGGAGGGCCGTCAGGTACGCCTGACGAATTCTTGAATGTATGTCAAGTGGAAGAATGTACTTTCGAAGTTGCCAGTCGATCTGGTGCTGTAAGACCTGAGATAACCATTTGGGGAGAACACGATCTGGCTGATGCCCTGGTCTAGTACGCATAACTTCAGGACAACCAACCCAAATGCTCGAAGGCCCTGAAGGTTGGACGTCGAGGAATAGGTTCAGGCACGTGATAGGGTTCTCTCTGACGCGCTTGCGGAAGCGCGCGAGGTCGCGCGAAGCCGAACCCTCGAACATTCGCAGCCCTTCTCCAAGTGTTTCTAATGACATCAAGTGCTCTAACGTCTGACGGGCTGCACTTTCCGTTTCCGGAATGAGCCCTTTGCCATGTGCAATTGCATACGCAGTGAATGCCTCAGTCCCTTTGGCGCAGGGAATTCTCCGCGCTTGACCTCGGCGCGGATAGACGACAGCACCGAAGCCATCTCGTACTTCTGACATGCCGCGAGAAGATACAGCACCTTGTGGCCGGAGTTAGTTATTACCGCCAACAAAGCTGCCAGGAAATACAACACCTTATCATGAGAGTTAGGTATCACCGTGCGGATGGGGTAAAGCATTGAGAGAGAGTATTCAGTAGCTCTGAGCTTTCCGACAATTGAACCATGGGGAGCCCGTCGACAACTTCACTGTCAGAAGGCTGGGGAAGGGATAGTAGATCTTTGAATATTGGCATGCTGTTGCCAGTATGGACTATGGACTCGGAAATCAATATGGTCGGACGATCGGATTATAAGGTTCGTGTCAGAAACGTCAAAGGTTTCAGGTTGAGACGGGGTCCAATTGATCTGGGCTTGAGGGTCCTCTTGATCCCGCACGAGAGATAGAGCCGACTCTGCCTGTAAAAGGTTCAACATTCGAAGTAGCTCTGTAGTTCTGCACACGATCACCTCTTCAAACTGTGATGGACAACAGACGCCAAAGCCTCCCAAAAGCTGCGTATGGTCTGGGTTGGTATGGTCATACATTGGCAACCCAGCTCCTTAGCCTTGTCCTTAATGTGGCGCGCCAAGACCATGCTGAATACAGCATAATCAAATAGTTCCGCGTGTTTCCTATGCCTCGATGTACCGATCAAGCTACATAGGGTTTGAGAAGAGCTGAGCTCTGTACAGAGTAATCCTGTAATGGTGCCGCCTGCACTAGACATCCTAAATTCCGTAAGACTCGAGGCAAGAATGGCCCGAACTCTTCCGTTGTACTTCCAGAATTCATAAAGAGCAGCACCTGGTATTTTTTCAAAAGCCTCGGAAGTTATCCCGTAGTCAATATTGTCCGCGCGGTTTGTAACACTTCTGGCCGTAGACCGTACTTTTGTGAGAGAGCATAAATGTGCAGTGTGGCTCTATACGGGTGGGCAGTGAGTTCTGTCGCGCGATGCTCCCCCTGATGTGAGTTAGTGCCGTTTCCATTTGATACTTTTGGGCAACGAATAGGAGCTCCATAACTTCCTCTGGTGACGATGGTAGGAGGGGAGTCACGGGAAAGATGAAGTGAGGAGGCAGTGAAGAATTTCGCCGCTTTCTGGTAGCTGTACCACCGGAAGCAATGCCTCAGGTGCAAATCCCACGGGATCTAAAGCCTTTTGAATAAGCTCGCCGAGAGTAGGGGAGTTGTTGATAATGGAGGTCTTTGGGACTCGGAATTGACAGCCGTCCTGAGAACAAAGAATGATATCCGCGCCGCCGGCGTAGTCGAACAGTAAGTTCTGAAGAGGGTTGTCTCTGGTGGAAGCTGTTTCCTCTTCATCTGGGACAGCAGACATGGTCGTAATCTCTAAGTGCCCCGCGAAAACGCCGCAATGGTCACTCTCTTCCGGACCGTTCGGGCCGGCGAGCACCGCACTTATAGTTGAACGTTGTACTACTGCCACCCCTCTCCAAAATGCCACGCACCTTCTACTCTTCTCCACCGATATAACTCCGATCTACCACGAGGGTGCAACAACACAGAACAATGATATGCGGTAGTAGCGGTTGCTTACCATCAGGGAACTGAGGCCCGACACCTTCACGGAGCCGTCGTCGGAATGGGCTGAAAACCATAGTGAAACCACATGTCATCGCAGGCCATAGAGTCCGCACCTATTCTAGCACAACTTATCCTAGTTGACTTGAAGGCCTACCGGAAAACCACCCTTGAAAATCTTATCGTCCTCACCGACAACGCGGGCTCTATCAACCGAATAAACTGGCCAACTTTGGCCCTCACCCTGCACAATCCCTCTTACATCCGGAATGTATGCTGACCGATTGCTCCGCTCTTTTTCTAGGTGTGGATCACCGCACAACGGGCCCCAGTCACATGCGAAGTCGCTCCGTAGCTCAGCGTCTTACAGCAAAACCCCCACGCCTAACCTTGTACATGCCAGTGCGACGTCTAACGACGCCGTCCGCAGCCTGTCCCTGAAGGATGCCATTACGACGTAGAACCAAATATGGCAAGCATCGGAGCGTGCGTCCCATACATACTTACACACAGGTCCGAGATCTATCATGGGCACACGTGCCTTGCCGTACGCAGAGTTTGGGTGGAGGACGTATGGCGCGTTTTCTACTATTTGTTTTCACTGGCTAGCCGTGATCGGAATGTAGATTCTATAAGCATATGTACGCTCTCTTCTTTTTCATTCATGCTTCAACGTTCGGCAATTTTCTACGGGCGCTTACACTTATTTGCATATTGCGGCATCGTCTCCATCTCCAGGCTCCGGCTTCCTCACCCATACAGTAGTCCCACGGGTTGACCGTGCACGATACAAGTTTACAGTTGTCTTCATTTCCAAGTCCATTTTCGAAGATGGAGCATGCCTTTGTACGTGCCACAACGAGTATTTTTATTCTAGTTCATTTTATCGTTTTTTTTCCTTTCGCTTTCCTTTCACTGTACTTCCGCATTTATCCAGTGTCGTCTCCTCATCTACCGTGCGCACGAGTCGAGTGTGCTCGACTGATTGTCTCGGGTCCCATTCCGACTCCGTCCTTACATCAGCGTTCACATCCTCTCACTACATTTTTCCCGCTCCGGCCGCTCTTGCGCTTCCTTCTCTAACCTCCAGACCTCGACGCTATTTTCCACCACCGGACCCAGAGGGACAAGCGCTGGTACCATTCCCCTAATCGTAGCGGTTAAGGACTTCGAGTCCATCTGATGCGGGAATACCTTGCGCAGGGAGGCAGACTGGCCATTTCCATATCACATACCGGAAGTATACTATGTGACGTTCTGGCCGCATGGTGAAGGAGCGCCGGCTACATGCCGCAAAAACAACAATATGTTGGTCCATCACTGCAGTCACGAGCAACTGTGTTGATTTTACGACCATGAAAAGACGAGGTCTTGTGACCAAGGTAGAGGGCGTCACAGCTGCGACCCGCCCAGTACCAAGCGAGTACCAAGCCTATGTGTTGATGCACGTTGCTGGCAGGCCCGGGAAGAGCCGCCTGCGTGAACGTGGATCAAACCTGCATTACATGTATGTAAACCATGATAAGGGTAAGGGTTCATGCGGGCTGCGGGCTTTTCAAAGAAGTCCTTCCAGACACGTTTCCATCGCGAGATCCCTGTGATCCCGGTGGTACATCTTTACGACGGCGCAGACTCAAGTGCCACTTGCGGCGCTTGCCCTAACAGCCCTATTATGTCCCCTGACCAAAAGGAGCCTACTCCTCAGCCGAGGCATTTTCTGCATATGCGATCGCGACTGCAAAAGGGCTCATTCCGGAGATAAAAGATGCAGCTCATTTGACGCTGTATCACCCAATAACATTCGAAAGTCAATAGACAACATCATCACGTGCTTCGGTTCATTCCTCGAAGTTCAGCCACCAGGACGTTCTAGCATTTAGGTCGGTTGTCCCAGAGTTATGGCTGCTGGGGCATGGACAGACTTGCGATATCAACAAAATCGAGTTCTGCCCGAATGGTTAGTAAATCAGCTCTTCTCACAGAACCAGCACGAATGGAAACATGAAACTTTCACCCGTCGGCTTCGAGCCTTAAAACCACCGGGTTCAAGTTCAGGAGTACGTCTGGTGTACCTCAATGCCCTCAGGCAACATGGGTATTGCCATTCCTGCTTGGAGGTGGACAAAAATCATGGTTTAACATTCTGTGCGGAGCTGGAGAACAAGCTGGTAGAGGCACACACGAAGGTATCTCATTCCCTTTACTTTTCAAGGATTGAAAACTGAGATTTACCCATTGACAAGGTTTTTGTAGGTGTGCGGTGATCGTGGCTTACACGCTGGTTAACTTGACTCTGTCCTAAGAATCTGTATGGTTTCCTAGCCACTTAGCGTCGTTAGCGACTAGTAGTGTATAGAGATTCAAGTCACCCAACTCATCGGATGGTTCTGGTGTTCACAAAGTCAATTTGGCATCGGATTTCCAGCGATGGCACTTCCAACGTTTCGTTCTCCATTTTATCTCATCTTGTTCCCAGATCAAATGCGATGAGCCGTCATTCGTGTCATATGTCCTTCTCTCATTCCCGTTCCTTCGGTTTATTTCCGTATTTTAAACGCCTGTATTGTAGCACAAAAAACCTGTGCGGTGTCGTCTCTAGTGACTCTCCATAGCCGTGTGCACGGGTCACGTGTACTCCTTGACTCTTGCCTACCTTGCATTCGCGTCGCATTCTTTGCGCTTGTGTTTCCGGTCTTCACAGCTTCACCTCCCTTCTTTGTATTCCTATCTTCGGCGCCATACCTTCCATCAGAGGACCCCCAAGGACAAGCGCTGGTGGCAAATCCCTACAATAGTTGTAACGGTTAAGAGGGCAGGCATGCCTTGCGCAGCGAGGTAGGCAGACGATACCGGAATTGTATGCAATTTTCTGGCCGCTTGGTGCAGGAACGCCGGGGCCCGGCGGCTACAGGCCGCAGAAAATAACACGTGTTTGATCCGAGTAGGCCTCAGTCACTGGCACAAGAAGCTGTGTGATAACAAGCGTGAAAAGATGAAGTGTTGCGCCCGTGGTAGAGGGTACCATAATTGCGTGAGTGCTCTGCTCGAGATAATGTTTTTGTTACCACATTTCAGAGATGTTTTGAGATACGGTCCTTTTTGATGCAAGTCTCGATGCAGGGTATACAGCCGCGCTCGGCCCGGCCTGGTCGAAACCCTCTACCCTCATCATGCATCATGGCCCCCGCACGGACTTTCCCTGTGCCCAGGACGTCACATACGCTTCTATTCTCACCCTTCCGTCAGGTCTTCTGTGCTGGATCGTTATGATGGCACAGACCCGGATGCCTCAGGCTGCAGCGTTTGCCGTGTTTGGTCGGATTGGTCCTGTGGTGCACCTTATCTCTTCGCTGCCAGTGCGGCTTGGCAGGTATTTAAAGGAGACGCTATGGTAGATTTCTATACCGTGAGGCTACGATACCATGTCCACTGTGACTATCCCTCATGAAGCAGCCCCAACAAACGAACGTCTTGCGAACTTACTCTTCGACCACCCTGGTGCGGATATCATTCTTCGTTCCCAAGACTCTTACCATTTCCGAGTACCAAAGATTACATCGTCAGTTGCTCTCCTATTCTCAGTGAGGTTATACGAAGAACTTTACATGATCCGAATGCTAAAGCATCACTTCCGGTGGTGCACTACTAGGAAGCGGCGAAATCCTTCACTGCCTTCTCACTTTCATTTTCCCCATAACCCAACTCGTACCATCAACTCCTGAGAAAATTATGGAACTCCTATCTGTCGCCCAAAAGTATCAAATGGGAACCGTCCTAGCTCATATCCGGGGAAGCATCGCTCGACACAACTCACTACCCACCCGTCTAGAACCAGTACTTCACATTTATGCTCTCGCACAGAAATATGGGCTTCGGCAAGAAGCGCTTCAAACCGCACGAGCTATATTTTTAAAACAATCGATGTTCATCGAGGATTTCGACAATAATCTCGATATTATGCCGGGCGCATCTCTTTACGAACTCTGGAAATACCACCAAAGTGTTCGGGCCATCCTCGCGTCGGACCTTGCAGAGTTTAGGAGGTCTTGTGCAGGAGGCACGATTACAGGGTTACAGTGTACAGAGTTCAGTTCCTCTCAAATCCCGAGCTGGCTTGATCGGTATATCGAGTCTATAGGGGAAAATCCGAGCCTATTTGATTCCACCAAACTCAGCACCGCCATGGCGTATCACGTTAAGGATAAGGCTAATGAACCTGGTTGCAAATGTGCGTCCATACCACGCTATACTATGCGCGAGTTTTGGGAAGCCTTGGCGTCTGTTGTCAATGGCGGTTTCGACAAGGTGGGTAATATTGATATGCCGAGTTGCTTAGCGTATTGAACCTTTTAATCCTCTTTACAGGCAGAACGGGCTCTAGTTCTCGTGTGCGAACGAGAAGACCCTCAGGCCCAAATATATTCGGCCACATCTTCACTCGAACCCTTCGATGTACCCGATGCAAATATCATAATCCGATCGTCCGACAATGTCAACTTCCGAGTCCATAAATCATTATTGGTCATGACTTCATCATTCTTCAAGGATCTACTCTCTCTTCCCCAGCCTTCGGACGGTGAATTGTTGATGGGCTCCCTGTTGTTCGATTGCCTGAATGCTCGGAGCTGCTGAATAGCCTTTTCTCGGTACTTTACCCCGTCCGCACGTTGATGCCAAGCTCTTATGAGAAGGTATTATACCCGCTTGCGACTCGATAGTAGTAATAACTAACCCCTCATTACTAGGTGTTGTACCTACTCGCAGCGTGTCAGAAATACGACATGATTTCAGTACAATCAATTATCCGTGCTGAGGTCAGCCGTGTGGCATCTCTATCACCGAAGGGAGCCGAGGCATTCTCTGCATATGCAATCGCGGCTGCAAAAGGACTCATACCGGAAATGGAAAATGCAGCTCATTTGACCTTGTTTCAGCCAATGACATTCGAAACTCTTGGAGAAGGACTGCGATTGTTCCAAGGCTGGGCTTTGCACGACCTTATCGACTTTCGGAAGCGCTTAATCGGCAACATTAGTGAAGAGATTCTGGACGCGTTCGGGAATAGAGTGGAATGAAAATAAATATGTATGGTTTGCTGCACACACGGAGGGGAGAACTTCAAGAGAAATTCGAGAAAACTGATACTACTAAGTGGTTAAAGATATTCTGTTGGACCTTTGAGCAGTAACCATGATAAATTACTGGTCGGTCAAAACCAAATTCGTTTTTTTCCGTGCCGGGCCGACGAGCACGAAGTGCAGTGGGCGACCCCACGCGCGCGGCAACCTGCAGGGCACCCTCACCGACATTTCTCCGGTCGTAAGGGTTAGGGGGCGGAGCACCCAATGCAGGAATGCCTTGCACAGCGAGGCGAGAGGCCGACCATTTCAATGTTAATTACAGGGAGTGTATGTGGTGTTCTGGTCGCATGCCGCACGAGCGCAGACTACAACCACACGTGTTTGATCCACCATCGCAGTTACAAGAAGCCGTGTGGTGACAAGTGTGAAAAGATGAGGTGTTACGCCCGGGGTAGAGGGCGCCATGATTGCGTGTACAGTAAGTGCTCTGTTCAAAATTATGTCTTGGACTCTTGGTTACCGCATTTCGGAACGAAATGGGACGTTTGGGCACCCCTCTTACTATAGAGACGGATACGGCCATTTCTTCGATGCTGGGTACAGTCGCGGCCTCAGAGTCATTGAAATTGGGTCTTTTTTTGGCATATCATGAGCGTAAGTAACGAGGACTTAGAATTACCCGGCTTTCCGCACTCAATGTGTTTGCTTCTGTGAATCGATCGTGCGGCTGGCATGTTATTTGTACCCAGTATCACCGCTGTGTCCTACTCAGGCTTTGTGGAAAGTTTCATTTCCGTTGGTGTCACTTACCCACCTATGGACCCAAGGGTAGGTTATGCCATCACTGTGTATAAGCACGCTTGTAAGCACGTACCACCCCCGACGGACCTTACTACCCTACTGCTGTACCCCGTCGATCTCTACTGGAGTGAATTGCCAAGGTCGTGTTAATTGTAAACTTTGTGGGGAAAATTACATGCCAACTCTTGTGCCAACTGCTACATATCTGGGGATTCTCAAGGGATTCTGGGATGAAGCGAGGCACGAGCGTAGGCCCAAAATTTGGTCTTCGGCGAGGTCGGCACGTGACACGTTGGTTTTATCGTGTTCCCCTTTCAATTGGATGGTTCAAAGAACCTCCGTGCCGCTTCAATTTCACCCACCCGTCACGCCCAGTTCAAGTTCCAATGGAACTTCGATGATGGCCTTACGGTCCGGTGGCAATCAGCCCGCATCAGGTGGGCCCGTCGCGAGCTCGACCGCGGACACGCATCTTCGATGATTCGATCGAGAAGCGTTACACGCTCCTGCCCATAAGCTGTTCAAACATAAATATACAAAGTCTCAGAGTGGCTAATCCAGCTCTTAATAGTATCACCTGCGCGCTGACCTTTCCCCTTCCCACTGGTATGCCACACACACGATTGTCCGTTCTCACCCGTCGCCGTCGGTAGCTCAATTTTGACTCCGGGCCTCCAGCTCGGCCCGGAGACTCGGTCGAAACCGCCGCACATGCCAGCTAGGCTTGCCCCGGGCCCTGTGCCCAGGACCGTGATGGCGTTGCCTACGCTTCTATTCACCCTTCCGTCTGGCTCATCTGTGGTGGGTCGTTATGGTGGACCCCGATGCCACCTCAGGTTGTAGAGTTTGCCCTGTTTGGTCCTGTGGGGCACGTTCTCTTCGCTGCCGGCGAGGTATTTAAAGCGGCCCATATGGTAGATTTCTATGCCGTGAGGCTACGATACCATGTCAACTATGACTGTCCATCATGAAGCAGCCTCCACAAACGAATGTCTTGCGAACTTACTCTTCGACCACCCTGGTGCGGATATCATTCTTCGTTCCCAAGACTCTTACCTTTTCCGGGTTCCAAAGATTTACATCGTCAGTTGTTCCACTATTCTAGGCGAGGTTATACGAAGAACTTTACATGATCCGAATGCTGAGGCATCACTTCCTGTGGTGCACCTACCTGAAAGCGGCGAAATCCTTCATTGCCTCCTCACTTTCATTTTCCCCATAACCCAACTCGTACCATCGACTCCTGAGAAAATTATGGAACTCTTATCTGTCGCCCAAAAGTATCAAACGGGGACCGTCCTAGCTCATATCCGGGGAAGCATCGCTAGACAGAACTTACTACCCACTCGTCTAGAGCCAGTACTTCACACTTACGCTCTTGCACAAAAGTATGGGCTTCGGCCAGAAGCGCTTCAAACCGCACGAGCTATATTCTTAAAACAATCGATGTTCATCGAGGATTTCGACAATAATCTCGATATTATGCCGGGTGCATCTCTTTATGAACTCTGGAAATACCACCAAAGTGTTCGGGCCATCCTTGCGTCTGACCTTGCAGAGTTTAGGAGGTCTTGTGCAGGAGGCACGATTACAGGGTTACGATGTACAGAGCTCAGTTCTTCTCAAATCCCGAGCTGGCTTGATCGGTATATCGAGTCTATAGGGGAGAACCCGAGCCTATTTGATTCCACCGAGTTCAGCATCGCCATGGCGCGACACGTTAAGGATAAGGCTAATGAGCCTGGTTGCAAATGTGCGACCATACCAAACTATACCATGCGCGAGTTTTGGGAAGCTTTGGCGTTTGTTGTCGATGGCAGTTTCAACAAAGTGAGTGATGTTGATGTCGAATTGCTTAGAACGTTGAATCTTTCACAGGCAGAGTCAGCTCTAGTTCTCGTGTGTGAACGGGAAGACCCTCGGGCCCGAATCAATTCGGCGACATCTTTGGAACCCTTGGATGTACCCGATGCGAATCTCATAATCCGATCGTCCGACAATATCAACTTCCGAGTCCATAAACCATTACTGGCTATGGTATCACCATTCTTCAGAGATCTACTTTCTCTTCCCCAGCCTTCTGACGGTGAAATCGTTGATGGGCTCTCTGTAATTCAATTGCCTGAAAGTTCGGAGCTGCTGAATAGTCTTCTCTCGATACTTTACCCCGTCCCCACGGTAATGCCAAGCTCTTATGAGAAGGTATTACATGTGCTTGCAACTTGTCAACAGTAATAACTAACCCTTTATCACAAGGTGTTATATCTACTCGCGGCGTGTCAGAAATACGACATGATTTCAGTACAATCATCTATCCGTGCTGAGGTCAGCCGTCTGAGTCGTGGGGCATCTCCAGCGCCAAAGGGAGCCGAATCGTCAGCCGAAGCATTCTCTGCATATGCGATCGCGACGGCAGAAGGACTCATTCCAGAAATAGAAGATGCCGCTCTTTTGACCTTGTTTCACCCAATGACATTTGAAACTCTTGGAGAAGGACTACGATTGTTCCAAGGCTGGGCCTTGCGCGACCTTGTCGACTTCCGAAAGCGCTTAATTAACAACATTATCTCGTGCCTCGACTCATTCCTCGAAATTCAGCCTCCGGGGCCTTCGAGTATTTGGGTCGGTTGTCCCGAAGTCATGCCTCCTAGGGCATGGACTGGCTGGATTTATAAACAAAATCGCGTTCTCCCCAGATGGTTAAATCAGCTCTTCTCACAGAACCAGAACGAATGGAAACATGAAAATTTCACCAGTCGACTTCGAGTCTTGAAACCACCGGGTTCAAGTTCAGTAGTACGTCTGGCGTACCTCACGGCCCTCAAGCCACATGAGACCTGCGGTTTCTGCTCGGGGGTGGACAAACAGCATGGTTTAATGTTCTGCACGGAGCTGGAGAACAAGTTGGCAGAGGCACGCAAGAAGGTATCTTATTCTTTACTTAACAATTTCTAATTGAGAATTATCTCTCGACCAGGCTCTTGTAGGTGTGCAGTGATCGTGGCTTACGTGCTGGTTGACTTATTCCTGCCCCAGGAATCGGTATGGCCTCATAGCGCCATTAGCGACTAGTGTATAGAGATCCGACTCGCTGGATATAGTTGCAGAGATGATTGACATCACTGAAGCGATGCTAGTTCCTGATTCATTTGTAGTTTTGCATTCTCAAAGTCAATTTGGAGACGGGCTTCCGAGCTTGACCGCGATATCTACAGTTCCGTTCCCCACTCATCTCATCGGATTCCTAGATCAAACGCGATGAACCGTCATTCGTGCCATGTCTCCTTCTCACCTTCACATTCGTTCAATCCACTCCTGTATTTAAAGCGCCTGTATGGTAACACAAAAAGCTGTACGATGTCGTCTCCATATCCGCCTTATGCAAAAGTTTCATTTGCTCCTTGAATTGGATTGCCTCCACTCGATCCTTGCATTTGCGTCTAGCATTCGAGTCGCGTCTTTCCATTCCGATTCCTCCGGTTTCCCATCTTCCGCTCCCTTATCTAGCCTCCTGTATTTGGCGCTATACATTCCATCAGAGGACACAGCACAACAAGCTATCTGTAGATTTTCCCAGTCGTAACGGTTAGGGAGGCAGAGTACGTGTTGCGCGTGAGAGTAAGTGGCGGAAACTTCCGAGCTGAACTAGGGCACGTGCACAATGTTCGTTTAGCCATCGTACTGTACAGTACTGTACACTGCGTACAGTCAAATCATCAATACAGGATAGCACGGTCTCTGTATCCGTCACCAGAATCTCAAGTCTCACACGATTTTTCTCGCATCACATTGCTCCACAGGCTGTGCTGATGTTGAACGGCAAGTCACATTGAAGTGAAGTCATCAGCCTGGCAGAGGCAAGCCCTTCGTAGTTTTGCCACTGAATCAACAACTAAAGTTACTTCATTTATGATGGTTACCTGCCATCTCCTAGAATCATATCCATAATTTCGTTTGCCGAAGCATTTCCGAATCCAGGGTGATACGGAAAGCGCCAGCTGTTCCAGAACTACATACAACCTCCCGCATATTCTAATTTCTAAGAGCGTCTGCCAGTGGCAATGAAGACAATCATCACCAACATTTGAGATGCTAAAGCTACGGCACCAATCATTCGACCGACTCTTCTGATGTTGCCTTTTATGGCTCCTCGTCCCCAACCAAAGAACGCTGGCGTGCGCATGATATAAGTGGCGTGCGGTTTCGGAGGACATAGGGTGCGTTTTCTGCTATTTGTTTTTACTTCCCGGGATCTGAATGGTCCTTGTTGGATCCGTTTAGTACGTAGAACTGCTCTTCTTTCTTGTTCATGACGTCCATATTTCAACGTTCGACATTCTCAACAAGCGCTTACACCTAATCAACAAATTGCGGCATGGTGCTTATACGCACTACAACGATTCCTCTATTTATTATCATTGAACCATGATTGCTCCTTCCCTTCCCGCCTCGGCCTCCGCTCTTGCGCTTCATTCTAGCCTCCTGTCTTCGGCGCCATACCTTCCATCAGAGGGCTCAGCAGGACAAGCGCTGGTGGCATTCCCCTAGGTAACGGCCAAGGAGCAGCACCTGATGCAGGCATGCATTGCGCAGCGAGTTCGGGGGGCAGACCCTTTCCACATCAGATACCGGAAGTGTATGTGATGTTCTGGACGCATGGTGCCGCAGCGCCGGATAAATGCCGCAGAGAACCACACGTTTTTGACCCACCATTACAGTCACAAGAAGCTGTGTGATGACAAGCGTGAAAAGATTAGGTATTGCGCCCGGGGTAGAGGGCGCCATAATTGCGTGTGAGTACTTTTCTCGAAATGTCGTCTTCGTTACCACATATCAGAACGAAACAGGACGTTAATACACCCCGCTTATCTACGGCCCTTCCTTGATGCAGGTCCGCGCCCTTCGAGTTCTTGCAAATGAATTTTTGCTCTTTTTTTGGCATGACAATCAGCGTAGCAGGTCGGTGAAGCGATGTTGCCCGGCGTTCCTCGCTCGATGTCTTTGCTTCAGCGGTTGTGCTGACATGTGATTTGTACCCAGTATCACCGCCGTGTCCTACTTGTGAAAAATGTAGTCTCATATCCGTTGGTGTTGCCTACCCTCTCCAAAGGTAGTGTTATGCTAGTGGTAGCACCCCATGCCCCGTACCTGCGACCATACCCTGATCACAATCCGTCATTTGCTCTCACCCGGTACAATTCGGTAGCTCACGGAACGTCTTGGCTCCGACCCTGGCCGGATAATTTCGATCGAAACCCTCACCCTGTGCCCAGGACTGTGACGTCGAATACGCTTCTATTCTCACCCTTCCGTCAGGGTCGTATATTGTGGGTTGTTATCATGGCACAGACCCGGACGCCACCCCAGGCTGCAGCGTTTGCACTGTTTGGTCCTGTGATGTAACTTCTCTTCGCTGCCGGTGAGGTATTTAAAGCGGACCATATGGTAGATTCCTATACAATGAGGCTACGATACCATGTCAACTATGACTGTCCCTCGTAAAGCAGCCTCCACAAACGAACGTCTTGCAAACTTACTCTTCGACCACCCTGGTGCGGACATCATTCTTCGTTCTCAAGACTCTTACCATTTCCGAGTACCAAAGATTTACATCATCGGTTGTTCCCCTATTCTCGGAGAGGTTATACGAAGAACTTTACATGACGCGAATACTGAGGTATCACTTCCGGCGGTACAGCTACCAGAAAGCGGCGAAATCCTTCACTGCCTCCTCACGTTCATTTTTCCCATAACCCAACTCGTACCACCGACCCCTGAGAAAATTATGGAACTCTTATCTGTCGCCCAAAAGTATCAAATGGAAACCGTGCTAGCTCATATCCGGGGAAGTATCGCTCGACAGAATTCACTACCCACCCGTCTAGAATCAGTACTCCACATTTACGCTCTTGCACAAAAGTATGGGCTCCGACAAGAAGCGCTTCAAACCGCACGGGCTATATTTTCGAAACAATCGATGGCTATCGAGGATTTCGAGAATAATCTCGATATTATGCCGGGCACATCTCTTTATGAACTCTGGAAATACCATGAAAGAGTTCGGGCCATCCTTGCGTCGGACCTTACAGAATTTAGAGCGTCTTATGCAGGAGGCACGATTACGGGGTTACGGTGTACAGCGCTCGGTCCTTTTCAAATCCCGAGCTGGCTTGATCATTACATCGAGTCTATAGGGGAGAACCCGAGTTTATTTGATTCCACTGAACTCAGCATTGTCATGGCGCGTCACGTCAAGGGCAATGCCGATGATTCAAATTGTGAATGTGCGTCCATACCAAGCTATATTATGCGCAAGTTTTGGGAAGCTTTAGCGTCTGTTGTCGATGGCGGTTTCGACAAGGTGAGTTATGTTGATATGCCGAGTTGCTTGGCGTGTTGAACCTTTTACAGGCCGAGTCAGCTCTAGTTCTCGTGTGTGAACGAGAGGACCCTCAGGCCCAAATCTATTCGGCCACGTCTCCACTTGAACCCTTCGAAGTACTCGATGCGAATCTCATAATCCGATCGTCCGACCATATCGACTTCCGAGTCCATAAATCATTATTGGTCATGGCATCACCATTTTTCAAGGATCTACTCTCTCCTCGGCAGCCTTCTGATGGTGAAATCGTTGATGGGCTCCCTGTTGTTCAATTGCCTGAAAGCTCGGAGCTGCTGAATAGCCTTTTCTCGATACTTTACCCGGTCACTACGGTAATGCCAAAGTCTTATGAGAAGGTGTTGTATCTGCCTGCAACTCGATAGCAGCAATAACTAACCGCTTATTATAAGGTGTTGTATCTACTCGCGGCGTGTCAGAAATACGACATGATTTCAGTACAATCATTTATCCGTGCTGAGGTCAGCCGTGGGGCGTCTCCAGCACCAAAGGGAGCCGAATCGTCAGCAGAGGCATTCTCTGCATATGCGATTGCAACTGCAAAAGGACTCATCCCGGAAATAGAAGATGCGGCTCATCTGACCTTATTTCATCCAATGACATTCGAAATTCTTGGAGAAAAACTGCGATTGTTCCAAGGCTGGGCCTTGCGCGACCTTGTCGACTTCCGGAACCGATTAATCAACAACGCTATCACATGCCTCGACTCGTTCCTCGAGGTTCAGCCTCCGGGGCCTTCTAGCATTTGGGTCGGTTGTCCCGAAGTCATGCCTCCTAGGGCGTGGACAGGCTGGACATATCAACGAAAACGTGCTCTACCCAAATGGTTAAATCAGCTCCTCTGGCGGAACCGAACCGGATGGAAACATGAAAATTTCACCAGTCCACTTCGAGTCTTAAAACCACCAGGATCAAGTTCAGTAGTACGTCTGGCGTACCTCACGGCTCTCAAACCACATGAGACCTGCAGTTTCTGCTCGGGAGTGGACAAACAGCACGGTTTAACGTTCTGCTCAGAACTGGAGAACAGGTTGGTAGAGGCACGCACGAAGGTATCTCATTTCCTTTACTTTTCAAGCATCGCAAACTGAGATTCGCCCACTCGACAAGGCTTTCGTAGGTGTGCTGTGATCGTGGCATACACACTGGTTAACTTATTTCTGTCCTAGGAGTCGGTTGGCCTCTTAGCGTCGTTAGCGACTGGTAGTGTGTAGAGATCCAACTTGCTGGATAGTTCATGCTGTAACGCATTGGTCGCAGAGGTAATTAATACAATCGAAGTCATACTAATTCCTGATTCATGTGTAGTTTTGCGTTCACAAAGTTGAATTGGCGACGGAGATCCGGCGATGTGATTTCCGAACTTGACAGCGATCCCGACAGTTTCTTTCCCCATTTACCTCATCATGTTCCTAGGACAAATGCGATGAGCCGTCATTCATGCCATGTGTCCTTCGCTCCTTCGCACTCCTTCGGTCTACCTCCGTATTTAAAGCGTGTATTGTAGCACAGAAAACCTGTGCAGTGTCGACTTGATTACCTCCGATCCAACACTGACTCCATTCTTTCATTCACGTCCACATTCACCTTCTGCATTCTTTCCGTTCCGGCTTCCAAGTTTCCGCTCCCTTCTCTGATCTCCCGTTTTCGGCGCAACCAGGACAAGCGAGCGGTGTGGTTTTCCCAGTCGTAACGGATAAGGAGCCTGAGGCGGTACCTGATACAAAACATGCCTTGCGAGCGCAGGGCTACTACGTGCCACGGAGAATCACAATTTGTGCTTGACCCAACACCGCAGTCACAAGCGGCTGTTTTGATGACAAGAGAGGACTCCGAAAAAGATGTATTGCACTATGTAGTAGAGGGCGTCACGACTGTCGGATTGTGTGTGGATTTTGCGAGTCGATCGTGGGCACGTGCCCGATGTTTCTACAGCGCGTACTGTGTAGTCATATCTGTACGGTCATATCATCGATGCTTTCAAGGCGAAAATTCTCAATGGAAATTCTCGGGATATTGTGTGACTTCTGTTGTCTCCGTTTTCCATCTCTTTAACAAAGCTCAATGTCTCATGCAGTGGTGCTACTAAGCTAGAGTTATTTTTCGAGTCCTGCGTTGCATCGAGCAACCATTACAGTACCTTCCGGTTGGATGTACTACATGTCCAGTCAGTTATGAGGACCGTCAACCCGGATTTCCTTGAAACTTTTGCGCGCGCTTGGTAGACAGAAAATCAGGCCAGTACCTGACATACGGACGTTAAATGGAACGTCATATTCAAGTAGTCGAAGCGTGAGCCACTGTACAAAATTTGCAATCGCTCAAAGGAAGCCGTGACAAAAGGAAACGAAAACAAAACATGGGGATCCAAGTTAAGGTCAAGTGGCACTCTGGCGCCAAAACTTGCGCAAACACTGAATTCATACCTAGAGATGAATCAGCAACCGATGTTCAATTCGCTTATGATGACCACCTCTGTCAGGACTCAGGACTATCGCTAGGTACCAGCATCGTCAAGGGGCACGACCAATGGGCACGACTGATTCCTAAGACAGGAGTAAGTCAAACCAGGATGAGAGCCGCGATTAACGCGAACCTACGAAAAGGAAATAAGTTACCTTTTCTCGTGCTTGCACCAATTTTTTCTCGAGCTCTTCACAGAATGTTAAACCATGCTTTATGTGCACACCCGAGCAGAAAAGACAGTTCGTATGATCCTGGAGCGCCCTCAGATACTCCCGACGAATTCTTGAATGTACATCGAGTGGAAGAATGAACTTGTGACGTTGCAAGTTGGTCTGGTTCCGTGAGAGGATCTGAGTTAACCATTTGGGAAGAGCACGATTTGGTGGATAATATGATTGCTTTGGCATAGCATCAGGACAACCAACCCAAATGCTCGAAGGCCCGGAAGGTCGGACGTCCTGAAATGAGTTCAGGCACGTGATAAGGTTGTCTCTGCAGCGCTTGCGGAAGCTGGCAAGATCGTGCAAGGCCGAACCCTCGAACAATCGCAGGCTTTCGCCGAGAAATTCAAATGTCATCGGATGATCCAACGTCAAACGAGCTGAATTTTCCATTTCCGGAATGAGTTCTTTGGTACTCGCGGTCGCATATGCAGAGAAGGTTTCCGCTCCCTTTGGCACTATAGATGCCTCGTGGCCGACCTCGGCACGGATAAACGACTGCACCGAACCCATCTCGTATTTCTGACACGCAGCGAGTAGATGCAACACCTTGCAGTAAGGATTAGTTATTACCGCTGACAATTCACAAGAGAATACAACACCTTCTCGTATGAGTTAGGCATCATCGTGTGCACGGGGTAAAGCACCGAGATGAGACTATTCAGTAGCTCTGAGCTTTCAGACAATTGAACCATGGGAAGTCCGTCGACGATTTCACCGTCAGAAGGTTGGGGAAGAGATAGTAAATCTCCGAGAATGGTGATGTCGTGGCTAGAATTGACTTATGCACTCGGAAATCAATAAGGTCGGATGATCGGATTAAAGATTCGTGTCGGATCCGTCAAGGTTTTAGGTGGAGACGTAGTCCAATTGATCTGGGCTGAGGGTCCTCTCGATCCCGCACAAGAGAAAGAGCCGACTCTGCCTGTAACAGGTTCAAAATCGCAAGTAGCTGTTTATTTTTGCCCTGGATCACCTTTTCGAAACTGTCATGGACAACAGACGCCAAAGTTTCCCAAAAGTCGCGTATGGTTTGGGTGGGTATGGTCGCACATTTGCAACTGGTTTCTTTAGCCTTGATCTTAACGTCAATAATGTACGTGCCAAGGCCATGCTAAGTTCAGCAAAATCAAAAAGGGTCAGGTTTTTCCTACAGACTCGATTACTGATCAAGCCAGCTCGGGATTTGAGAAGAACTAGTCCCGCACAGCCTAAGCCTGTAATCGTGCCGCGAGCATGAGACGCTATAATTCCGTGAGGTCCGACGCAAGAACGGCCCGAACTCTTTCGTAGTACTTCCAGAGTTCATAAAGAGAAGCGCCGGACATAATATTGAGCTTATTGTCAAAATCTTCGATAGTCATCCGCTGTTTCAAAAGTATAGCTCGCGCGGTTTGAAGTGCCTCCGGTCGAAGCCCGTACTTTTGTGCGAGAGCATAGATATGGAGTGCTGGCTCTAGACGGGTGGGTAGTGAGTTCTGCAGCATGCTTGCACGGATGTGAGCTAGTGCCGTTCCCATTTGATACCTTTGGGCAACAGATAGGAGCTCCATGACTTCCTCGTGTGTCGACGGCAGGAGGGGAGTCACGGGAAAGATGAAGGTGAGAAGACAGTGAAGAATTTGGCTGCTCTCTGGCAGCTGTACCATCGGAAGTGATATCTCAGAGTTGTATCGCCATGGGAATCTAAAGCCTTTTGTATAGCTCGCCGAGAATAGGGGAGTTATTGATAATGGAGATCTTTGGAACTCGGAATTGACGGCCGTCCTGAGAACAAAGAATGATATCTGCACCACCGGCGTAGTCGAATAGTAAGTTCTTAGGAGAATCGTCACTGGTGTAGGCTTTTTCGGCTTCACCGGGGACGGTAGACATGGCCGGAGTGGACAGGTTCTTTTTTCCGGGCCGTGCTGGCGAGCGCCGCGCAAGAGTGCGGCCGACTGCCCGCTCGAATCGTTACACAGCTTCTAGTCTTCTCCAGACCTACCATGCGTGGACAGGAGACAATACAGAACAATGATATGCGATGTAGCGGTTGCTCACCACCAGGGAACTGTAGGATCTGCACGAAACGAACCGGAAATCGTTTGTCATCGCGGGTCCGCAGCACAACTTATCCTTGAAGGCCGCCCCAGAAAATCTCATCATCGTCACCAACAACGCGGTCTATCAATCGAAGGCCAACTTTGGTCCTCACAGAGTCTGCAATTCGTTTTACATTCGAATATATGCTAACCAATTTTTCCGCTCTTTCTCTAGGCTGAAGATCACTGCACGATGGGCCCCCAGTCACAGCAACACTCCGACCCTCCTAACCTTGTACACGTGACATCTAACAACGCCGTCCGCAGCCTGTCCCGGAAGGCCGTTACGACGTGGGGCGAAAGATGAAGCGTCGGAGCGTACCTTCCGTACTTACACTGAGGTCGGAGAGCTTCTGGTTGGTGGCGCGCCGCGGGCAGGACACACTGGTAATATTGCTTCACTGGGCAAGTCATCATGATGCCAAAAAACTTGTCGATTATAAGGAAGGGGCGCTTGTACCCGGCATCCTAGAAGGGGCCAGTGGAAGCACAGACGAGGAACAGAAAGTAGTCTCGTATGACCAACCCAGGAGATCGCGGTCGGTGTATCCGTCTTCAGAATCTTAAAAATCTCACACGATTTTTTCTTACACCACGTCGCTCCACAGGGTGCTATCGTCGAATGCAAGTCACATTGAAGTCATCAGAGGCAAACCCCTTCGTAATTTTGCGGCTTTTGCCACTCAGGCTGTGAAAACGGTAATGAAATTCTAGTCGAGGTAGATAAACTTCAAAGAATTATAGATGAATCAGCAACCGAAGCTCATTTATGACGATTACCTGTGCGACCTATGTACTATACCGCGACTCGGATTCTACACATTAGCGTTGTTACGACGGATTACAGATTCCTAAGGTCGATGTGAGTCGAGCCAGAGTATGAGCCACGGTCACGGCGTACCTATGGGGGGTGAATATCAGTTTTTGTTACTTGAAAAGTAAAGAGAATGAGGTACCTTCTTACGTGCCTGTACCAACTTATTCTTAAGCGCCCAATAGAATGTTGAAGAATGCTTTTTGTAAACATCCTGGCAGAAACCGCACTTCGCATGGCTCCGGAGGGCTCTGACATACTGGTGGTGTATTCGCGAATGAATATTGAGTGAACGGGTGAACATTTGAGCACTCAAGTCATTCTGGTTCTGTAAGAGGAGCTGATTTAACCATTTAGGGAGAGCTCGACCCCGTCGACGTATCTCCCGCATGGGCCAAGAAGGCACAGCTTCGGGACAACCAATCCAAATGCTTGAAGGTCCTGAATGTTCGGCTTTGAGGAATGAGTCGAGGCACGTGACAAGATTGTCTATGCATCGCTTGCGATAGTCGATAAGATTGCGCAAGGCCCAACTATCGAACAAGCGCAGTCCTTCTCCGAGAACTTCAAAAGTCATGGGGTACTTCAAGGTCAGACGAGCTGTATGTTCCATTTCCGGAATGAGCTTTTTTGCACTTGCGAACGCGTATGCGCGGAAAGAACTGGCCCTCTTTGGCTTCGGAAATGCCCCGCGGCTGACCTCGGCACGGATAGGTGTCTCTACTGAAGCCATCTCGTATTTCTGACATGCGGCGAGTAGATTCAACACCTTATAGGACACGGTTAGTTAATTGCTGCCGACAAGCCAGAAACGAATGCGGCACCTTCTCATACGAGCTTGGAATCGCCGTGGGGACGGGGTAAAGTATCGAGAATAGGCTATTGAGAAGCTCCGAGCCTTCAGACAATTGAACCACGGGGAGCCCGTCGATAAGTTTACTGTCAGAAGGCTGGGGAAGAGAAAGTAGATCTTTGAAGAATGGCGATGCCATGGCCAATATTGACTTATGGACCCGGAAATCAACAAAGTCGGATGATCTGATTATAAGATTGGCGTCGGGTACTTCGAAAGGTTCAACTGGAGATGTGGCTGAATTGATTTGGGCCTGAGGGTCCTCTCGTTCCCGCACGAGAACTAGAGCTGACTCTGCCTGTAAAAAGGTTTAACAACCCAAGTAGCTCGGCATATCAACCACACTCACCTTTTCGAAACCGCCAAGGACAACAGACCCCAAAGCGTCCCAAAAATCGCTTATGGTCTGGCTGGGTATGGATGCACATTCACACCTGAGGTCCTGAGCTTTGTCCTTAATGTGGCGCGCCATAGCGATGTTGAGTTGACCGGGATCAAAGAAGTTCGGGGCATCTCCGATAGACTGGATGTACTGATCGAGCCAGCATGGGATTTGAGAAAGACTCAGCTCTGTACAGCGTAGGCCTGTAATCGTGCCGCGAGCACAAGACATCCTAAATTCTGCAAGGTCCAACACAAGAATATCTCGAACTCTTTCGTAGTACTTCCGGAGTTCGTAAAGAGACGCGCCCGACATAATATCGAGGTTATCGCTGAACCCTGGATAGTCATCGACTGTTTCAATAATATAACTTGTGCAGCTTGTAGTGCTTCTGGTCGAAGCCCATACGTTTGCGCGAGAGCGTAAATGTGGAGTGCCGGCTCTAGACGAGTGGGTAAGGAGTTTTGTCGAGCGACGCATCCCCGAATGTGAGTTAGAGCAGTTTCCATTTCATACTTTGAGCGACAGATAAGAGCTCCATGATGACCTTAGAAGTCGATAGTAAGAGAGGGGTTACTGGAAGGATGAAAGTGAGAAGGCAGCGAAGGATTTCGCTGCTTTCTGGTAGCTGCACAACCGGGAGTGATGCCTCAGCATCTGCATCGCCGGGGGAATTCGAAGTTTCGTGTATAAGCTCGCCGAGAATAGGAGAGCTATTGGCGATGTAAATCTTCGGTACTCGGAAATGATAAGAGTTTTGAGAACAAAGGACGATATCCGCTCCAGGGTGGTCGAAGAGTAAGATCACAAGAGGTTCGTCTGTGGCGGAGGCTGTTTCAAAAGGGACTCTAGACATGGTATCGTAGTCTCGTGTGGTAAATGAACCTACGATTGAGACCCTTTAAATACCCGTCAAGCCGCAGCGAAGAGAAGGGGTACCGCGATGTGGGTACCGAGTCACCGAATAAGAAGAGCGCTGATTGTATCCGAGCACGAGTACGCGCAGTCGGCTGCATGACAGAAGCGTGTGATACAGTGAGGATGGAAGACTGATAGAAGCTTGGGCAAGCCCGAGATCGTAGCTGCGGGGGACCTGATCCACATCCGCAGGACCGCAGTATCGCAGTCGACAACACGGCTACCTAATTGATTAGCAAACAGTTCTGTTCAGCACGAGGCAATTGCATAACTTTGATTCCACCGCTATCTGGCAATCACTCACCGGTAAAGGAGAGTTGAATCACCCAAACCTGGCTTCAAAGGCAGAGTCGCCGCGTTTCTCACTAGTACTTGTTTGTTCTGGGAAGAATTGCGTTCCAGCACACGAACCAGCAGGCCTGAGCAGGGGCGATGCTGGCATTAGGATAAACGCCCCATGAATCTAGTTAAGAACATATGTATCAGGATATAGAAATTTGAAGCCCATGAAGCCCAGTGGGAGCCGTGGGACGTCACCGTTGTCTGTAGAAACCGAGTCGTGGGATTCCTACCGCGTACCTGACTACTCCCTGGTTCACATTTTTTGTCCGCTCCATACTTTGTTCCTCAATCGGCCACCCGAATTGCCACTTTACTCAGTCCTGCCTCTTTGCATGCATCTGAGCTCACCACCTTCTCTTGACCAAATATGACGGATGGCTTTACGTGGGTTGAGCTCTCCTGACTAACATCCTCCCCGCTCCTGAGCGCCTTAGTACTCGTACCTTCATGGTTTCTACGACACCGAAGCGTTAGGGGTCCTGAAGGACTTGGCGGAAAAGGAGCGAGGTGGTATTAACGCGTCACAGGATGTAGAGAAGGGTACCTGAAAGATGACAGGGAGAGAAGATCGGCTTAAAGTTGTGAGGGCAATTATGGATTGGTGGATCGAAGGCGGCTCCCTGAATTGAAAAATTTGGGTGCGTCATGTTGACTTCTGCCATATCTATGCGTTCATTGTGTCGCGATGTAGATGCCTCCAGGACCAGCCACAGTTACATCCAAATGTAACGGATCATCAGCACATCGTCATCAGTATTTTGAAGACTGGTTGAGGGATCAATCATTCCTCAGGTTTCCTCCTTGGATCCTCTCCCATCCGTCCGCATGCAGTCCCTTTTTTGATAACCGTTTTACTTCGCTCTCATCCGAAGCGGGAGCAAATTTTACTACGCATACTCGTTAAAATGCTTGTGCGTTTGTCTCTTTCGTGATACGGAAAGCGCCAGCTGCGCCGCAACGTTGTACTACCTCCTCGTTCCACAAGAGCATCCAACAATGGAAGACAATTATCATTCAAGAAACTACTCATGCCGCGACTCACGGCCGATGATTTTACCATCGAAAGTTTCTCACCCCCAACCAAACAGACACATTCGGCTAAGGGTCCGAAGTCAACGCCAAGGCGGGAAAGGGACGTAGGGTGTACGCGTGCCCGGTATTACGTGTCTACTGTATCACATTTAATCCGGTCGTATCCACAGCTGGCCGCGCTGCGGCGAAAATTGTTTAGCGTCGATTTCTGGCTTTTCCGCGGATTTTGGCGAGCGAGAGCCTGAACCTGTAAAGGAATCTCATGGTTGTTCCTGGATCAAGCGCGACGAGCTGCAGCCTGCAGGGTCCGAGTCTAAGCAATCGTAACAATACACCACACAGACCTCCTGACGGGGCAGTGACGGAAGCGTGCCTTTCCCAGTGGGATCAGCGTGTCGATTGTGCTGATGCGATTGGGTCATCGGGGAAGACGGTGCTTGGGTTGAATATCGGAATGAAACTAAAATGCGAGCGTCGCGCGTGTGCCAGTTTTGAAGAGCACGTAAAAGAAAGGGTCATAAGGAATACTAAGCCGAAGAAACAACCGCGATGCAGAGAATGAAAGGCACTTCGTGAAGGGCAGAGATGTCGCGGCGAGGACGCGCTGGTGCGTGCCGAAGTTGGTGGTGCCGAAAATGACCCAGGCAATAAAGGCAATCATTCGAGTTGTTCAACAAGAACCTAACGTCGGATATAGAAGTCGCGGGTTGCATGTACTCTCCAAGACGGCTGCCGGTGACGGTAAGTGGCAACCTGCGACTCCAACGGAAAGGAAATGTTTGTCAGAGTATGGAGAAATGGCGGCGAATATTACCTGCCCAAGCTATTCACTGACGCCGAAGAAAATTGAGGAGTACAAGAGGGGCGTGGTTGTGCCTGCATCGAGTGAGAGCACTGATAAGGAACAGAAGGTAGTCTTGTATGCCAGTGGAAGCAATCCAAAAGATCGCGGATGGTGTATGATGACTGTGTATCTGTCACCATAATCTTTGATCTCGCACGATTTTTCTCGCGCCACATCGGCGTATTACTGGCTGGTGCCGACAGCGCTGACACATAGTAAGTCAAATTGAACGTCACATTATTGTAATTGAGGGTAGTCAGGCGCAAGCCTCTTTCATGGCAGCACCACGGTACAAACACAAAAAATCTTCATCGCTCGAAGGGGGCACGAAAAAAAGGGATCCAAAACAGACTACCGGGATCCCCGTCACAGTCAGATCATGTACCAACGCTGACATGTGCCGACACCCTGGCCGCCTTGTGCCATATTAGCTTGGAGTCTTGCCGATACTGCAGATGAATCAGCAACTAACGTCACTTCGCTGAGCATTGCTACCTCTGTCAGTTTGCTGTTAGGGATGTCCATTGCCTCCCCAGCTCTTGTGGAAGTCGACAAGGTCACGCAAGGCCGAACCCTCAAACAATCGCAGTCCCTCTCCAAGAATTTCAAATGTCACGGGGTAATCCAAAGTCTGACGTGCTGCATCTTCCATTTCCGGAATGAGCCCTTTGCTACTTGCAATCGCATATGCAGAGAAGGCTTCGACTCCCGTTGGTACTGGGAATTCCCCGAGCTTGACCTTCGCACGGATGGACAACTGTACTGAAACCATCTCGTATTTCTGACATGTCGCGAGTAGATCCAACACCTTGTTGCAAAAGTCAGACATCATTGCTTACAAGTCGAAAGCTAATACAGCACCATATGATAAGAGTTTGGTTTCGCCGTGTGGACGGGGTACAGTATCGAGATAAGGCAAGCCAGCAGCTCGGAGCTTTCAGGCAATTGAACCACAGAGAGCCCGTTAACATTTTCACCGTCTGGAGGCTGGGGAAGAGATAGTAAATCTTCAAAGAAGGGTGACGCCATGGCCAGTATAGATTTATGGACTCGAAAGTCGACATTGTCAGACGATCGGATGATAAGGCTGGCGTCGGGAACGTCAAAGGATTCAAGTGGAGATATAGCCGTATTAATTTGGACTTCAGAGTCCTCCTGTTCCCGCACGAGAGATAGAGCTGACGCTGCCTGTAAAAAGGTTAGGTTCTCAGGTAATCTGCGCATAATCCATACTCACCTTTTTGAAACTGCCGTCGACAACAGACGCCAAAGCTTTCCAAAAGTCGCGGAGGGTCTGACTAGGTACGGACAAACATTCACACATAAAGCCTTGAGACTTCACCTTAATGTGGCGTGCCATAGCGAAGTTGAGTTCAATGGGATCAAATAGGCTTGGGGTTTCTCCTATAGACTCGATGTAACAATCAAGCCATCTCGGGATACTATGAGAAGAGCCGAACGGTGTACATCGAAAGCCTGTAATCATGCCGCGTTCGCAATTCATCCTAAATTCTGTGAGATCCACAGCAAGAATGGCCCGAACTCGTTCATAGTACTTCCAGAGTTCATAAAGAGAAGTGCCTGACATGATATCGAGTTTATTGTCGAAAGCTTCGATAGTCATCGGGTAATTCAATATTGTCCGCGCAGCTTGTAGTTCTTCTGGTAGAAGCCCGTACTTTTGTGCAAGAACATAAATGTGGAGTGCTGGCTCTAGACAAGTGGGTAGTGAGTTCTCTCGAGCGATGCTTCCCCGGATATGAGTTAGTGCAGTTCCCATTTGATATTTTTGGGCGACCGATAAAAGCTCCATGATGTCCTTAGGAGTCGATGGTAGAATAGGAGTTACGGGAAAGATGAAAGTGAGAAGGCAATGAAGGATTTTGCCGCTTCCTGGTAACTGTACCACCGGAAGACATCCCTCAGCATCCGCATCGCCAAAGGAATCCAAAGTTCTTTGTATAATCTCGCCGAGAATAGGGGAGTTATTGACGATGGAAGTCTTTGGAACTCGGAAGTGATGGCGGTCCTGAGAACAAAGGATGATATCCGCGCCAGGGTATTCGAGGAGTGACTCGACAAGAGGTTCGTCTGTGGGGAAGGCTGCTTCATGAGGGAGAGTAGACATGGTATCGTTGTCTCGTGTGGTATAAAAATCTACAAAAGGAACCCTTTAAATATCCATCAAGCCGCAGCGAAGAAGTGACACCGCCGTCGTAAATGGCATAAACAACAATAACAATAACTTACGCCGACCATGTGACAGAAGCGTGTCCTGCTTCTAGAAATTCATGGGCGCAAGCTAAGCCGAAGGGCAGCTGCGGGATCCGTTTTATGGTGAACCGGCTATCCCCATTTAGTATTTCCGGCCCGGGTAGCACCGGGCAATGGCCTCGGAACTCAATTCTCTGTATCCCGGGCGTAACACCTCGTCTTTTTCTGACTCCTTATCGATAACATGCTCACCACGCGGCTGCTTGTGACTGCGGTTTTTTCCGCGACATGTAGACTGCGCTCTTGCTCCATGCGGGTTCTGATATAGAAACGGTGTTCATTAGGTGCGTCTCGACGGTCTCGACGGACTTTTGTCTTATGACTCTTATCTTCATCGAGCCACGACGTAGATACTTTTACCGTGCACTATACGCAAATTTTCTCGACCCGCCACTTGCGCCTGACACTATTCGCAATCGAGGGCTTTTTTTAAACTTAACTAGCAGTTTCCCGTGCTACTCACGGGGATCAGGCAAGAATGCACATCTAATCCAACTTTCTTGTCTTGGGCCCTGCCACGTTTTCCCAACGTGCTCGCAGTGACAGCACTGCTCTTGCAACTCACGAATTGTGTCACTTCGTTCGCTTGGCTCGGGTTCGACTTTCGCACGCTCCTTCCACCGCTTTTGAAGACGTGGCACGCGCACGCGCATCTGGTGAATTCCCCAGGGCGGTAAAGGAGTGGAGATGGTCTCACGTAGGGGTTTGGGAACAACAGTTGGTGTACTTTATATACCCTCGCAGGCGCTAGTTGTCTATCCTCCCCTTGCAATACTAGCAAGTACCTGTTAGAAGAGTGTAAAATGCTGACTTGAAAGATGTACATGTTGCCAGCCAACACTTACAGTAATATTGTAGGGTGGTGAACGCGGAGACATTTACAGTGAGCTGATACTGGAAGAAAATACGAAGATAAGATATTATCTTTGTGAGTCAAACATCGTTCTCATGTGCTTATGGCGTGTAGCGTGCAGACGGAGGTGAGAGAGAAGAGCCGGCGCGTGCCAAGTAATGAGACTCTGGGGTCTCAACATCATGATGCATAAGTACACTAAGACTTAGGGTATTATATTGAGATGATTTGGAAATTATATACACAACAAGTGGGCTGGAGCACGTAATGCTTCTCGATCGAAGATGAGTTGCGTGTCCGGGGGCGAGCTCGCGACGATTGGGTGGGCCACCCGAAGTCGGTTGATCATTGTCGGACCGCAAGGCTCATCATCGAAATGTCGGAATTTTCAAACATGGAGTGGCGGGCGGCCAAATTTAACACGGAAGGAGGTTCTTTGAACCGTCCGAAGGGAAAGCGAGAGGGATGGCGGCAGGGACGACGAGACAAATGCGTCACGTGCCGCCCTCTCCGCTCGTGGGCTTGCGCTCATGCCTCGCTTCGGCCCAAATTTACCAAAATAGGAAGATGCGCTGACGAAAAATGAGATTATGACTGGTTAGAAGTAAACAGAAGTTGATTCTTAGAGTCCTAGATCAATCGCAACGACCCGGAGCTGCAGTCTGCAGGTGGCGTTCGACGGTTCGAGTCTTCGCCGTCATAACTATAGATCACAGAGACTACCTGATGGAAGCATGCCTTGGGCAGTGGTAATCAGCGTGTTGGGTGTACTAATGCGACTGTGCACGTTGGGGAAGATGGTGCCTGGGTTGAAAATCGGAATGAAACAAGAATGTGGGCGTCGCGCGCACGTGCCGGTTTTGATAAGCGCACAGGGGTTGACGTAAAGAAAGGGTCATAGAGAGATATGAAGCCTAAGAAACAGCCCGCGATGCAGAGAATGGAAGACACGTCACGAAGAGCAAAAATGCCACGAAAAGGACGCGTTGGTGTAGGATGGAGGTGGTGATACCGAAAGCGACCCCGTTAATAACGCAAGGTTTCGAGTTGCTCAGCGAGACGGGTTGTAACCTACTTAAGTTACACGTCTGAGTCGGATATAGAAGATGCGGGTAGCATATACTCACCAAGACTGTTGCCGGTAACCCCAATGGAAGGGGATGATATTTGTCGAGTAGAGGTGAACGACGGCAATTATTGTTTCACCAAGCTGTGGTGCGAAAAAAACGAAAAAGCGCAAGGGCGTGGTTGCACCCTGCATGAACTGTTCAACTGTCGTCAAGCGAGAGTACTGACAAGGAACAGAAGGTTAGTCTTGTATGGTGGAGATCACAGACCGTGTATCCGTCTCCGTAGTCTTTGATCTCGAGCGCACCACATCATATTACAGGCTGGAGCTGACACATAGAAGTCAAAATGAACATTGAGGTAGTCAGACGCAAGCCTCTTTCGTGGCGGCACCACGGTACAAACAATTTTTTTTTCGATATCGTTGGAAGGGGAGCGTGAAAAAAGGAGACCCAAACAAACAGTTACAAACTACGGGAATCCGAGTCAAGGTCGGATGTGCCAACGCTGGCACGCTGGCCACGGGCCACCTAAGTGCCAATTACTGTCTCGCCCGAATCCATACCTGTAGATAAATCAGCAACAAACGTTGAACGTCACTTTGCTTAAGATGGCTACCTCTGTTACGACGATTGCGTGGTTTGGGCTCTAGATAGCAGTATCGGTCAAGAGGCCTCACCAATTCCTGGGATTTGAGTAAGTTAAACAACGTAAACCAATGCGAAACTTGCGATTACCGCGTACCTAATGAGATGTGAATCTCGTGGTACTTGACTTGAAATAAAAGGAATGAGTTACCTTGTTTCGTGCCTGTTCCAAATTGTCCTCGAGCTCCGTGCAGAACGTCGAACACCTCGTTACGTGCGCTTCCAAGCAGGGTTTGCAATGAAGATGGGTCTGGAGAGACTTCAAGTACTCCCCACGTATTCTCGAATGTATGACAAGTGGATCGGTAAACTTTTGGAGTTTCAAGTCGTCCTGACTTTGTGAAAGGAGTTGAGATAACCATTTGGGAAGAATTTGAATCTGCCGCCGTTGCCCAGAATTATCACGGTAGTACTGAGCATTTTCAGGACAGCCAACCCAGACACTCGAAGGTCCTGGAGGTACGGCTTCATTAAATAAGTCGAGACACGCGACAAGGTTTTGTACGCAGCGCCTGCGGAAGTTGAAAAGGTCGCGCAAGGCCCAACCTTCGAACAATCGCAGCGCTTCTCCAAGAGTTTCAAATGTCATGGGGTGATCCAAGGTCTGACGTGCTGCACTTTCCATTTCCTGGATGAGCCCTTTGCGACTTGCAATCGCGTACGCAGAGAAGGCCTCGACTCCACTTGGCACTGGGAATTCCCCGAGCTTGACCTCCGCACGGATAGATGACTGAACTGAAGCCATCTCATATTTCTGACACGCGGCAAGTAGATACAACACCTTGTGGTAAAAGTTAGGTATCACAGCTGACTGACAAGCCGCAAGCAATACAGCACCTTATCATAAGATTCTGGTATCGCCATGGGGACGCGGTAGAGTATCGAGATAAGACCATTGAGCAGCTCTGAGTCTTCAGGCAATTGAACCAAAGGAAGCCCGTCAACAGTTTCGCTGTCAGGAGGCTGGGGAAGGGAAAGTAAAGCTTTGAATAATGGCGACGCCATGGCCAATACTGTCTTATGGACCCGGAAATTAACAAAGTCGGACGATCTGATTATAAGGTTGGCGTCAGGTACATCGAAGAGCCCGAGTGGAGATGTGGCTGGGTTGACTTGGACCTCAGGGACCTCTTGTCCCTGCACGAGACATAGAGCTGGCTCTGCCTGTAAAGGATCCAACATCAATGTAGCTCTGTAATCCTCAACCGTACTCACCTTTTCGAAACTGCCACTGACAACAGACTCCAAAGCTTTCCAAAAGTCGCGGATGGTTTGGCTGGGTATGGAGGCACAATCGCAATCAGGCTCATCCTTTACATGGCGAACCATGGCAATGTTGAGCTCAGCGTAATCAAATAGGTGTGGGGCATCTCCTATAGATTCGATGAACTGATCAAGCCAGCTCGGGATATGAAAACGGCTGAGCTGTGTGCAGCAAAAGCCGGTACTCGCGCGTCGTGCACGAGACATCCTAAATTCCTCAAGATCCAGCCGAAGAATGGCCCGAACACTTTCGTAGTACGTCCAAAGTTCATAAAGACAAGCGCCTGACATGATATCAAGATTGTTGTCGAAGTCCTCGATTGTTATCGGGTAGTTCAAAATTGTCCGCGCAGCTTGTAGCGCTTCCGGTAGAAGCCCGTGGTTTTGTGCAAGAGCGTAAGTATGGAGTGCTAGCTTTAGACCTGTGGGAAGTGAGCTCTGTTGGGCAATGGATGCCCGGATGTGAGTTAGTACGGAGCCCATTTGATATTTTTTGGCGACAGATAAAAGCTCCATCGTATCCTCAGGAGTCGATGGTATGAGTGGAGTCACCGGGAAAACGAAAGTGAGAAGGAAGTGAAGGATTTCGCCTGATTCTGGTAACTCTACCACGGGAAGATTTGTGTCAGCATTTGCATCGCCAAGGGAGTCTATAGTGCTTTTTATAATCTTGCCAAGAATAGAAGAGTTATTGACGATGGTGATCTTTGGAGCTCGTAAATGATAGCAATCCTGAGAACGGAGGATTATATCCGCGCCAGGGTGGTCGAAGACTAATTTCGCAAGAGGTTCGTTAGTGGGAGAAACTTTGAGAGAGGCAGCTTCATGAGGGATAGTAGACATGGTATCGTTGTCTCATGTGGTAAAAAAATCTACCATAGAGACCCTTTAAATACCCACCAAGCCGCAGGCCCGCAGCAAAAACTCGGAGATGGTACACCGCAACGCACCATCAGGACAAGCCAAGGCGCTACTTGACTGTCGTAAACAATAACTTACACAGACCACGCAACAAAACCGTGTTCTTCTAGAAGCTCCTGGGCGCAAAGCGAAGGGCAGCTGCGGGAGTCCCTTTCATGATGATTGCGCAACCAACTGACCTGACGTCCGCAGCAGGTCCAAGTTCTTTCCGGCCCGGCCCGGGTAGTACTCCCGTCCTTTTCCTTATCGATGCGATGTCATGCCATCGTGCAGTTGCTTGTAAGCAGTTGTTTTCCGAGGCATGTAGACTACGCTCTTGCTCCATGCTGGCAGAAAATCACATATACATAGCTCCATCTTGATATCGAAACTCTTGAGAAAGGACCGTATGTAAGAAACGCGCGGTTATACCACGGCATCAAAGAAGGGGCCGGTGAGCGGACTGACGAGGAACATAAGATAGCCATGTACGGAACCAATCCAAGAGATCGAGAGCGGTGTTTCATAAATCTCGATCTCGCGCGATGTTTCTCGCGCTGACACAAGGAAAGTCGAAATGCACGTCAAATTGAAGTCATCAGGGACAAGCCCTTCGTGGTGGTGCCATAGTACAAACACGAACGAAGCTGTGAGAAAAGAGAAACCATGATAAACAAAACTACGGGGATCCTAGTCGAGCCCGGATTCGCCAACTCTGGCACTGTCGCCAGATCGACTTGCACAAATAGAGAATTCATAACTGCAGGCGAATTAGCAACCGGTATCACTTCGCTTATGGATAACTACCTCTGTTAGGACTATAGATATTGCCTCGTTTAGAGACACACCTAATTCCTAGGACCTGGACGAGTCAAACCTAGAAGACTTGTTTACTGCCTCCGCCAACTTGTTCTCAAGATCGTCACAGAATCCGAAGCCCACTTCTGTGTGCAGCCCCATGCAGAATTTGCAGTTAAGATGAGTACGGAGAGCCTTGAAGTATTCTCCACGTATTCTTGAGCGAATGTTGAGTGGTTCGGTGAGCTTTTGGAGTTTCAAGTCGCTTTGACTCAGTGAGATGAGCTGATGTAACCATCTAGGGAGAGTTGGAATTCGTCGATAGTATGTCCCGCACTCTGAAAGGACATTATTCATAACTTCCGGACAGCCAACCCAGATGCTTGAAGACCATGGAGGTCGGACCTGGAGAAATGAGTCGAGGCACGTGACAAGGTTGTCTCTGCAGCGCCTACGGAAGTCGACAAGGTCGCACAGGGCCCAACCCTCAAACAATCGCAACCCTCTCCGATACTTCGAATGTCATCGGGTATTCTAACGTCTGACGCGCCGCATCTTCCATTTCCGGGATGAGTCCTTTTGTACTTGCGATTGCATAAGCTCGGAAGGCCTCGGCTCCCTTTGGCCCTGGAGATGCCCCACGGCTGATCTCGGCGCGAATAAATGACAGCACCGAATCCATCTCGTACTTCTGACACGCTGCGAGTAGATACAACACCTTGCAATCGATGGTTAGTTATTGCCGCCGACAAGTCACAAGCAAAGACAACACCTTCTCATAAGAGTTCGGCATCGCCGTGGGGACAGGGTAGAGTATCGAGACGAGACAATTCAGTAGCTCTGAGCCTTCAGACAATTGAACCACAGGGAGCCCGTCGACAGTTTCACTGTCAGAAGGCTGGGGAAGAGATAATAGATCTTTGAAGAACGGCGACGCCATGGCTAGCATTGACCTATGAACTCGGAAATCGACAAAGTCGGACGATCGAATTATAAGGTTCGTATCAGATACATCAAAGGTTTCAGGCGGAGACGTGGTCTGATTTATGTCGGCTTGAGGGTCTTGATCCTGCACGAGAGATAGAGCTGACTCTGCCTGTCAAAGGTTCAACATCCCAGGTAGCTATGTAGCTCTACACATCAACGGTACTCACTTTTTCGAAACTGCCATCGACAACAGATGCCAAAGCCATCCAGAAGTCGCGGATGGTCTGGCTGGGTATGAATGCGCATTCACAATCATTGATAATATTATGACCCTTGTCCCTAATGTGGCGCGCCATGGCAATGTTAAGTTCAGCGGGATCAAATAGGCCTGGGGTTTTTCCTATTGACTCGATGTACTGATCAAGCCAGCTAGGGATTTGAGATGAGCTGAGCTCTGTACAGTGTAAGCCTGGAATCGTTCCTCGAGCACGGGACGTCCTAAATTCCGTAAGGTCCGACACAAGAATGGCCCGAAGTCTTTCGTGGTACTTCCAGAGTTCATAAAGAGATGCGCCCGACATAATATCGAGGTCATTGTCGAAATCCTCGATAGCCATCGGGTAATTCAATATCGTCCGCGCAGCCTGTAGCGCTTCTTGTCGAAGACCGAACTTCTGTGCGAGCGTATAAATGTGTAGTGCTGACTCTAGACAGGTGGGTAGTAAATTCTGTCGAGCGATGCTTCCCCGGATGTGAGTTAGTGTAGCCCCCATTTGGTACTTTTGAGCGACAGATAGGAGCCTCGTGATTTTCTCAAAAGTCGGTGGTAGGAGCGGAGTCACAGGGAAAACGAAAGTGAGGAGGCAGTGAAGGATTTCGCCGCTTTCTGGTAGCTGTACTACTGGAAGCGATGATGTGTCGGCATTTGCATCGCCAGGAGATTCTGAGGTTCTTCGTGTAAGCTCACCGAGAATAGGAGAGCTATTGATTATGTAGGTCTTTGGTACTTGGAAATGGTAAGAGTCTTGTGAACGAAGAATAATGTCCGCGCCGGGATAGTCGAAGAGCAATTTCGCATGAGGTTCGTCTGTGGGAGCTGGGGGAAGGGCTGCTTCGTGAGGTATGGTAGTCATGGTATCGTCGTCTCATGTAGTTTGCAACAGAAACCCTTTAAATATCCGTCAAGACGTAGTGCAGAGGTGATGCACCGCAATGCACCGCCATTGATGCTTTGATTGATGCACTGTCAGGGACTAACAAGGCGGGCGCTGCGGGCGGCAATGCATCCGTCCGAGTCTGCGCCGTCTGACCAATGGACCTCACGGACCACTTGACGGAAGCCCGCCTTGCGCAGTGAGGATAGAAGTGTATCGCTGTATCTGTAACTGACAATCCTTGGCTCAAAGGGCAAGCGAGCCTGGGTTCAACCGACTGACTAATCATGTAATGCCTTTTCCAGTCCGGGCCGGTCGGTACCGAACACTTCACTTGCTGAGTAATCAGAAGATAACCGTATTCCCTCCGTGCGCTGTACAAACACAAGTCACACAACACTCTTTCTCGTTAGATAAAGGCCGGAACCAAACTAGCCAAGCTACGGGGTTCACAGTCAAGGTCGGATGTGCCGACACCAGCTCTCTAATTTCAAATGACCTCCCCGAGCAGTGCACGAAAACCTCTTGCGAAAGCTACAAAAGAATCAGTATCTGACATCACTTCAATCGCTTGTGATGATTACCTCTGCGACTGATAAGTTACAAATAGGACTATCGTGCGACTCAGACTCCTCTACATACTGCCAGCATCGCTTGGGGGCTTTACCGATTCCTAAGGCTTCGGTGAGTGAGGGCCGGGAGAGCTGCGAACACCGCATACCTACGAGAAGTAAATCTTGTGGTACTTGAAAAGTAAAGGGAATAACTTACCTTGTTTCGTGCCTGCGCCAACTTTTTCTCGAGGTCCAAGCAGAAACTCAAACCAATCCTCATGTGCACCCTCAAGCAAAAATTGCAAGTATCGTGATTCTCAAGGGCCGTATAGTACTCGCGAATTATTTTTGAATGTATGTCCAGTGGACGTGTGATCTTTTGAAGTTTCAAGTCTTCCCGGTTCCGTAAGAAGAGCTCGTCTATCCATTTGGGGAGAATAGGGCTTTGGCGTGGATCCCTCGTAGGCATAACTTCGGGACAACCAACCCAACTGCTGGAAGGAACCAAAGCTTCGTGATACGAGTCGAGGCACGCCACAACGTTGTCTTTGCAACGCCTGCGGAAGTCAACGAGGTCGCGCAAGGCCCAACCTTCGAACAATCGCAGTCCTTCTCCAAGACTTCCAAACGTCATGGGTTGATCCAATGTCAAACGGGCCGTATTTTCCATTTCCGGAATGAGTCCTTTTGCACTTGCAATTGCGTACGCTTTGAAGGTCTTGACTCCCTTTGGCTCTGGGGGTGTCCCACGACTAACCTCGGCACGGATAAATGACTGCACCGAAGCCATCTCGTACTTCTGACACGCCGCGAGTAGATAGAGCACCTTAAAAGAAATGGTTCGTTATTACCGCTGACTAAATCGCAAGAAAACACGGCACCTTCTCATAAGTGTATGGCATCACCGCGCGGACGGGATAGAGTATCGAGAAAAGGCTATTCATCAGCTCTGAGCTTTCAGACAACGGAACGACGGGGTGTCCATCGACAATTTCCCAGTCAGCCGGCTGAGGAAGAGATAGTAGATCTTTGAAGAATGGTGACGCCAGGGCCAGTACTGACTTGTGGACTCGGAAATCGACAAGGTCGGACGATCGGATTATAAGATTCGTGTCAGATATGGCAAAGGGTTGTGGTGATGCGGATAATTTGATTTGAGGGTCCTCTCGTCCCCGCACGAGAGATAGAGCCGACTCTGCCTATATACGGTAAGGTTCAGCATCCTAACCGCTCGGTATATCAACCGTGATTACTCACCTTTTCAAAACTGTCATCGACAACAGACGTCAAAGCTTCCCAAAATTCGTTTATGGTCTGGCTTGACAAGGACACACATTTGCAGCCAGGCTCAGCCTGGTTACTAGTAACATGGCGCGCCATGGCGATGTTGAGTACACCGTAATCAAATAGGTTCGGAGATTTGCCTATTGACTCGATATATGACCGACCATCTCGGGATTTGAGATGAGTGAGCTCTATACATTGTAAGCCAGAAAGCGTGCCGCGTGCACAAGACATCTGAATTCCTTAAGATTTAATGCGAGGATGGCCCGAAATCGTTCGTAGTACCTCCAAAGTTCGTAAAGAGAAGCGCCTGGCATAATATCGTGCTTGTAGTCAAAGTCCTCAATAGTCATCGACTGCTTCAAAAATATAACTCGTGCAGTTTGAAGCGCTTCTGGTCAAGTCCGTACTTTTGTGCTAGGGCGTAAGTGCGGAGTGCTGGCTCCAGACGAGTGGGGAGCAAGTTTTGTCGAGCGACGCTTCCCCTGATATGAGTTAGGTAGTTCCCATTTGATAATCTTGGGCAACAGATAGGAGCTCCATAATGTCCTCAAGAGTCGATGGGACGAGTGGAGTTATGGGGAGAATGAAAGTGAGAAGGCAGCGAAGGATTTCGCCGCTTTCTGGTATCGGTACGACCGGAAGTGATGCCTCGGGATTCGCATCGCCGGGGTTATCTAAGGCCCTTTGTACAAGCTCCCGGAGAATCGGAGAACTATTGACGATGTAAATCTTTGGCACTCGGAAATGATAAGAGTCTTGAGAACAAAGAATAATATCCGCTTCGGGGTGGTCGAAGAGTAAGTTCGCAGGACGTTCATCTGTGGAGGACGCGGCTTCATGAGAGATAGTGGATGCGGCTTCGTGAGAGAAAATAGACATGGTATCGTAAGCCTCATGTGGTAAAGAAACCCGCGATAAGGCCCTTTAAATACCCATCCATGATCTATCCACAGCGAATAGAAGGTGCACCGCGATGGGGCCCTGGGGGCACCAAATACGACAAGTGCAGGTGGCATCCGAGCTCGAATGTGCGCAGTAGACCACCTAATGGAAGCGTGTGCTACGACGAAGATAGAAGCCTGCGTAGCTGCGGGGCCACATCCGCAGTATTATGGTTGACGTCGGGGAGCGACAAGCTACCGAATTTGGAAGCAAACAGCGGCTGGTGTAGGGTTTGATCTAGGAAGAACTGCGACTCGCCAGGGGAGATGCTAGCATTAGATTAAACGATCCGTAAATTCAGTTAAGATCCTACGTATCAGGAGACGGAAATTCGAAGCCTCGGCCTCGGTGCCACGTAGTGGCGGTGGCGGAAGCGGGTGGACGTGGCGGATGTGGCGGATGTCTTGTCACGTGCTGTCTCACGAGCACAATTCTATGCAAAATGCCTTGCAAAATGCCCAATAACCCCGCTGCCTCGTCTTCCAAGGCTAAGCTACTCGTTTCCGCGTCCCCTGTCTGTTTAAATTATCTTCGGCTACTCTCTGATACCTTAATCCCTTCGCTCCCCAATCGACGGCCTGAATCCGAGTCGCCACTTTACTCGAGCGTGCATCCTCTTTACACTCATCACCTTCTCTACACCAAAGTGACGGGTGACTTTGCCTTGACTCGAGCTTTCCCCCGCAAGCACTCTCCGGAGACACCCTGAGCGATTGGCGATGGCCATAGCCTCAGTGCGCTCACCCTCATGGTTCAGGTCGCACCTCATACAACACCCCAGCGTTAGATGCCTCGAATACTTGACGGAAAAGGATCGAGGTGGTATCGGTGCTCACAGCCTCACAGGGCGTGAGAAGGGTAAGAGTGAGGTGGTAGGGAGAGCCGATTGGCTTACAGTTACGATAGCGATTGCGGATTGTTGGATTGGAAGCAGTTCTCCAAATTACTTAGGTGCGTCTTATCGTCTCGTCGTCTCGTCGATTTCTGTCTTATCTAAGAATTCATTAGATCACGACGTAGATGCTTCCACGACCAGCCTTTGTCCCATTCAATTGTAACATGTCAGCACGCCGTCATCATCTGGCACTTCGAGGACTGGTTGAAGTACTTCTTCTCTAATTTCAGATGCTCGAGGTATCACAAGAATCCCTTTTCGATCTCGCACTGCTGAGTTGCGCATTCCCCTGTCCCTTTCCTTGGATCCTCTAATTTGCTGCCCTTACTTGTGAGAAAGCTTGTGTATCTGCTTTCTTCCAAGGCCTTTCTTATCTATCCATGATTTCTTTTCCTGTGTATTTACGACTCCAGGGTGATATGGAAAGCACCACCTGGGCCAGAACGTCAACCTACCGGTATCTACCTTTTGGGAAGAAATTCAAACGATTTAAAAGATGCGGGGGTTCTTCGAACCTCCCGAGAGAAAGGTGAATGGAGGGCGACACGAAAAAAAAAAAGATGTGTCACGTGCGCCCTCACCGCTCACTCAAAGAGGTTCTGCGCTTACGCTCGTGCCTCGCTCCGGCCCAGAACATCAAACTCTCGCCCTTTTCCGGGCCGGTCAGTCCCGGGCACCTATTGAGGTCGGATATGAATATTGATTTAAGTTCTACAATGTGCGAGGAAATAGAAAGATTTACTTCAATTTGACCTTCTAATGTAGATTTGAGTGAAGGTTATATGCCAGTTTTGTCTCAGTAATTGAAATAGTTAGTACAGTGACTGAAACATGGGAACAAGAGAACTCAGCATCTTCAAATTCAAAAAGGCCGAGTCGCCACAATTCCCACAATCGATTTGATCAGAGAAGAACTGCGTTCCTCCGGGAGAGATGCTGGCATTAGATTGAACCATCCATTGAGATCATACGTATCAGGAGTCAGAAATTTGGAGCCTCGGGAGTCTTGTCGGGAGTCGTGGGATATTGGGACGTGGTGGATGTCACGGGGTGGAAAACTGTCATATTCATTCGTTTCAATTTTCTTCCTCACCACTTCTGATACCGTTGTTGCTCAATCGGCCACTTTACTCAACCATGCCCCGGGCGCAGCTTCAGAAGATAATGAGTGCAATGCACGCGCGCGCGCTCCACCCGGAATTCCCGCCACTCGAATCTCTACCACGGGCCGCAACTCCTCGTCTTTTTTCGGACTCTTATCGATCTCATCGCGCAGCTGCTTATGATGGCGGTGGTCTCCGCAGCATATAGACTGCGCTCTTACTCCATGCCACCTGAAAATCGCATATACCTCGATCTGATATGGAAATGGTCTGCCTCTCAGCCTCGCCAGCAGAGTCGCCGCGCGAGTCATGCCTGCATCAGGTGTTCTGGCTCCTTAAGCGCCTCGACTGAGCTCAAGCAGCCTTTTTCGCGTCACTTTGTATCACAAATGTTGATACATGGAAGGTCAAAACGTACATTACATTGAAGCAATCGAATCCAACGTCCTTCATGTGGTACCACAGTACGTACGCCTAATTCTTTATTGCTCTGAGGAGGCCGTGAAAGGAGATAATGAAACTACAGATGATCCTTTCCAAGGATCCTACCCAAAGTCGGATGTACGCTGGCACTCCGTCGCTTGATTGACCCTGTGTATACAAAACCATAGATGAAAACACGAATCAGCAACTAACATTACCCCGTTGACGATGATTACCTCTGCGACTAATACTATCCGCGACTTGGACCTACTAGTAGGGCTGAGATAAGTTGAACCAGAGTGTGAGCAACAATCACCGCGTACCTACAAGCACCTACAACGGGTGATCGTCAAGTCGCGGTACTAGAAAAGTAAAAGGGAATGAGGTACCTTGTCGCGTGCAAGTGCCAACTTGTTCTCGAGCTCCGTGCAAAATGTTGAACCATTCCTCATGTGTACCCCGGAGCAGAAATTGCAGGTTGAATGGTTCCGGAGGGCAGTGACGTACTCCCGACGTATTCTTGAATGTATGTCGAGTGGACCGGAGAACTTTTGAAGTATCAAGTTGCTCCAGTTCCGTGAGAGGAGCTGATATAACCATCTGGGAAGTACATGATTTTGTTGACCATTTATCTCCTCGGGAACCCCAGCGATCATAACTTCGGGACATCCGACCCACATACTCGAAGGCCCCGGAGGTTGGACTTCGAGGAATGAGTCGAGGCATGCGATAAAGCTTTCCCTGCAGCGTTTGCGGAAGTTGACAAGGTCGCGCAGGGCCCAACCCTCAAATAATCGCAGTCCTTCTCCAAGAATTTCAAATGTCATCGGATGGTCCAACGTCAAACGAGCTGCATTTTCCATTTCCGGAATGAGTTCTTTTGCACTCGCAATCGCGTACGCGGAGTAAGCTTCAGCTTCCTTTGGCACTGGAGATGCCCCGCGGTTGACCTCGGCACGGATAAACGACTGTACTGAAGCCATCTCGTATTTCTGACACGCCGCTAATAAATACAACACCTTTTAATGGATGGTTAGTTGTTACCGCTGATGAGTTGCAAAGCAAATGTGGCACCTTCTCATAGGTGTCCGGCATCACGGTGGGGACGGGATAAAGTATTGACATAAGACTATTCAGTAGCTCTGAGCTTTCGGACAATTGAACCACGGGGAGCCCGTCAACAACTTCACTGTCAGAAGGCTGGGGAAGAGATAAGAGATCTTTGAAGAATGGTGATGCCATGGCTAGCACTGATTTATGGACTCGGAAGTTGACATTGTCGGATGATTGGATTATGAAATTCGCGTCGGGTACGTCAAAGGGTTTAGGTGGAGACATGGTTGAGCTGATCTTGCGTCGAGAGTCCTCTCGATCCCGGACAAGAGATAGAGCTGATTCCGCCTGTAAAAAAGCTCGACTGTTCAACGTCCTCTGCAGCTCGGTATATCAACCATACTCACCTTTTCGAAACTGCCATTGATAACAGACTCCAGAGCTTCCCAAAAGTCGCGTATTGTATGGCCGGGTATGGATGCGCATTCGCAACTATGATCATAAACCTTGTCCTTAATGTGACGCGACAAGGCCATGTTGAGTTCGAAAGAATCGAATAGGTTCGGGGTATTTCCTATAGACTTAATGTAGAGGTGAAGCCAGCTGGGGATTTGAGAAGCGCTGAGCTCAGTACAGCGTAAGTCTGTAATCGTGCCGTGCGCACAAGTCCTCCTAAATTCTGTCAGGTCCGACGCAAGAATGTCCCGAACTTCTTCGTAGTACTTCCAGAGTTCGTAAAGAGAAGCGCCTGGTATAATATCGAGCTTGTTCTCAAAGTCCTCGATGGTCATCGACTGTTTCAAAACTATAACTCGTGCGGTTTGGAGCGCTTCTGGTAGAAGCCCGTACGTTTGTGCGAGAGCGTAAATGTGGAGTGCTGGCTCTAGACGAGTGGGTAGTGAGTTCTGTCGAGCGATGCTTCCCCGAATGTGAGTCAGTGCACTTTCCATTTGATAGTTTTGGGCAATAGATAGAAGTTCCATAATTTCCTCAGGCGTCGATGGAACGAGGGGTGGAACGGGAAAGATGAAGGTGAGAAGGCAGTGAAGGATCCCGCCGCGTTCTGGTAGCTGTACTACCGGAAGTGATGCATGAGCATTCGTATCTCCGGAGACCAAAGTCCTTCGTATAAGCTCGCCGAGAATAGGAGAGTGATTGACAACAAAGGTCTTCGGGACTCGGAAATGATGGCTGTCCTGAGAACAAAGGATAATATCTGCGCCGGGGTAGTCAAAGAGCAAGTTTGCAAGAGGTTCATCTGTTATGAAAGCTAATTCGTGACTGTCAGTAGACATGGTATCACTATGGTATCGTAGTCTATCACAGGGATCCTTTAAAAGTTTAGATACTGTGAAGAAGAAAAGGTGCCACCTTCGCAAGTAGGGACCTAACAGCGAAAGGGCCGCAAGCTGCGTCCAAGTTTGCGTTGTCGTAAAAATACACTATACAGACCACCAGAGGAAAGCGTGTCTTGCGCGGTGGGGATAGAACTGTATAGTATGTGACTTTCTGTGCGCACAGGGCAAACCCAAGGACAATCAAGATCAACAAGTCGGAGTCAAAAAGGTTCGGCTCTTTCCATGCCGGACCGGGCCGGGCCTTGCGAGCCGGCATGTCTGTACTGTACTGCGTCAGCCGTCTTTTTTCTAGATTGCAATGGACAAGATATCAGACAACGTCGGGGTGTTTGATTCCGTCTCCTTCGAGAAATGTGTTTCCAACTCTTGCGTGACATCTCGTCCACCCGGTCAGTCGCCTCATATTTTCTTGCATATTTTGCTTTATATTGCATGCTCATCTATCCTGCGCCTAGTACATTCTGCGGCCTTGAACGACAATTTATCGCTATTCACGATACTCCACTGCATACTATAAAAACAGAAGAAATATCCGAGGTAGGTGGTTACATTTGACTACATGTACCGGCGAAGTGAACAACTTTGTGGGCATCTCAATGAACAGCCAAACCTGGAGATGCCACGTGTGTCAACCTCGTACAAGTCGTCCAACAGGGAGGCGCAGTGGTTGACAGAAAACCGAACGACCCTGAAAAAAATGCTATGAAGGATCGCGAATAGGAGAAAGCCACCAGTCCCATTGATAGGCACCCGGGACGCGATCAACCCGCGGGCGGATGCACACGAATGAGTATGTTGAGTGTCCCGATGCGGTCCGCCGTAGAAGCGCTACACTCTCCGTCATCACACTTCCTGCCACCAAGACCCACGCCTGTACGTCCTGCCCTTTGCGCCTCATGCGCGCCTCATGTGGCGAGACATCATCGGCGGCGGCAGTGGCACGTTGGAGAAAGCGGAGTCAAAGATAGTACCTGAGATGAGGATTAAAATGAAGAAGATTGCGGGCGTCACACGCATGCCAGTTTTGAAGGGCACATACAGTGACGGATGATGTAAAGGAAGGGACATAGAGAGCTATGAAATAGTAATGGCAGGCAGGACGCGGTGGTGCATGATGATGTTCAGTTGATGATGCCGAGAATGACCTCGGCAATATTTGAGTTGCTACGCAAAGCCTATCTGAGACCGCAACGAATGAAATAAGGTCGGGAACCAAACGGCGTTACGGCGCCATCTACAAATGAGATGAGAGGGATTATAACCTATTTGCATGTCGGATATGGGGCGTGCGGAACTTGCGGGTCACAGAGACGACCCGAACGGAAAGGGAACGATAATAAATGTAAATAACCTACGGAGGCACTGGGTACAAGTAACATGTCAGCGCTAACGCCGAAGATAATAAGATATCACCTGGAGCGAGGAAGGCCCGGTATATTGTTTCGCCAAGCTAGCCATCGTGATGCCGAAAATATTGACGAGGAACATAAGATGGCCATTTATGGAATCGATCCAGGACATCGCGGACGGCGCATCCGTCCGGTATCATTAACCTCACAGGGTTTATCTCGCCACTGCGGCCACATCACCTTACGAGGCAGTGCTGACACACGGAAAGTAAAACACACGGGAAGTCAAAACTAACGTGACATAGGCGTTTAGAAGTAAGCCTCTTTTGTTGTAGTACTGTACAAAATCTTCATCTCTTGAAGGAAGCCGTGAAAAAGGGAAACTGAAACACTACTGGTCGAGGTGAATTAGCAAACCAACGACATTTCGCTTATAATACTAATTACCTCTATCAGGACTATCGCCGGTTTGGACCCCTAGATTCCAGCCTCGTTAGGAGGCCCACCCGATTCCTAGGGTTCGGGTTAGTCAAACAAAGGAGACCCGCGATCTCAGCGTACCTACGAGAAGTGAATCTCGTGGGACTTGAAAGATAAAGGAATGAGTACCTTGTCACATGCCCGTGCCAACTTGTTCTCGAGTTCTGCGCAGAATGCCATACCTTTTCCGCGTGCACCTTCAAGCAGAAGTTGCAGTGTAGATGAGTATGGAGAGCCTTCAATATTCTCACGTATCGTTGAATGTACGTCGAGTGGTTCCGTAAATTCTGGAGGTTCAGGTTTTCTGACTCAGTGAGAGGAGTTCAATAACCATTGGGAAGATTTGACCTGCTGGTGTTGCCCGGTAAAGGGCCATAATGGCATCTTGGGACAGCCAACCCAAAAGCTTGAAGGCCCTGGAGGTTGGACTTTGAGGAATGAGTCGAGGCACGTGACAAGGTTGTCTCCGCAGCGCCTGCGGAATCGGACAAGGTCGCACAAGGCCCAACCCTCGAACAATTGCAGTCCTTCTCCTAGAATTTCAAATGTCATCGGGTGTTCTAACGTCTGACGGGCTGCGTTTTCCATTTCCGGAATGAGTCCTTTTGCACTTGCAATCGCGTATGCTCGGAAGGCCTCAACTCCCCTTGGCACTGGAGATGTCCCACGGCTGACCTCGGTACGAATAAATGACTGTACGGAGACCATCTCGTATTTCTGACACGCCGCAAGTAGATACAGCACCTGTAATGGGTTAGTTGTACCGCTGACTTGCAAGAAAATACGAGACCTTCTCATAAGAGTTTGGCATCGCTATGTCGATGGGATAGAGTATCGAGATAAGACTATTCAGTAGTTCCGAGCTTTCAGACACTTGAATCACATGGAGCCCGTCGAAGACTTCACTGTCAGAAGGTTGGGGGAGAGATAGTAGATCTTTGAAGAATGCCGACGCCATGGCCAGAACAGACTTATGGACTCGGAAATCGACAAGGTCGGACGATCGGATTATAAGGTTCGTGTCAGATATGTCGAAGGTTTCAGGTGGAGACGTGGTCGAATTCATTTTGGCTTGAGGGTCCTCTTGATTCCGCACAAGAGATAGAGCTGACGCTGCCTGTGAAAAGGTTAAGATCCCTCACGTAACACTGTAGCACATCAATAATACTCACTTTTTCGAGACTGCCGTCGATAACAGACGCCAAAGCTTTCCAAAACTCGCGGATGGTCTGACTGGGTATGGAAGCACATTCGCACTTAACGTCCTGAGCCTTATCCTTAATGTGGCGTGCCATGGCGGTGTTGAGCTCAGCGTAATCGAATAGATTTGGGGTCTTTCCTATAGACTCGATGTATGATCAAGCCACCTCGGGACGTGAGAAGGCTGAACTCTGTACATGTTAACCTGTAATCGTGCCGTGTGCACAAGTTCTCCTAAATTCTGTAAGGTCCGACGAAAGAATAACCCGAACTCTTTCGTGGTACTTCCAGAGTTGATAAAGAGAGGCGCCTGACATAATATCGAGTTTGTTGCCGAAATCTTCGATATTCATCGGGTAATTCAATATTGTCCGCGCAGCTTGTAGCGCTTCTGGTAGAAGCCCGTATTTTGTGCAAGAGCATAAATGTGGAGTGCTAGCTCTAGACCGGTGGGTAGCGAGTTCAGTCGAGCGATGCTTCCTCGGATGTGAGTCAGCGCAGTTTCAATTTGATACTTTTGGGCGACAGATAGGAGTTCCATGATTTCCTCGGGAGTCGATGGCACGAGTGGAGTTACGAGAAAAATGAAAGTAAGAAGGCAGTGAAGGAGTTTGCCGCTTTCTGGCAGCTTTACGACCGGAAGTGATGCTTCAGGTTTCGCATCGTCAGGGGAGCCTGAATGCTTTTGTATAAGCTTGCTGAGAATGGGGGAGTTATTGATAATGGACGCCTTCGGGACTCGGAAATGATAGCAGTCATGAGAACGAAGAAGAATGTCCGCGCCAGGGTAGTCGAAGAGTAAGTTCAAAAGAGGTTCGTCTTTGGTGGAGGCTGCTTCATGAGGGACCGTAGACATCGTATCGTAGTCTCGTGTGGTACAGAGATCTGTGAATCCGTGATAGGGACCCTTTAAATACCCGTCAAGCCGCAGTAAAGGAAAGGTGCACCGCAATACAGGGACTTAACAAGGCAAGCGCTGTGATGACATCTGAGTCTGGGCCGTCGTAATGATACACGTAATGGATCACCTGTCAGATGCGTGCCTTACGCAGTAGGGATGGAAGTGCATGCAACTTCCCAGGCGCAAAGAGTAGGAGAGAGGGCGTAGCTGCGAGAGTCCCTATCATGTGAGTTGCTCTGCTATCAGAGTGGCAGCCACGTTCAAGGAGCGCAACCGACTGCCTTTCCTTGAATGTTCCGCAGCGTACGAGGGATTATTGTCAAGGGTACAGACGCGGTCACGTAACTACTACGTACCATACCTATAGGATGGTGGGCTCAATGAGTCAGAACTCAGAACTAGCTAGCTATGGGCAGCGTGAGGCTAAAGTGTGCGGAGGTCGTGCGCACTGCGCAGCAAGTCCGAGGCCACGGAAACTTCCGGGCCTTGTGGGCCGAAGTCCGGTTGAACCCACGAGTACACGTGACGCCAGCGGCAGGAATGCTGAGCCTCCTCTTTATCCAGTGAGGTAGCGACTTTTGGTAATTCTCTCCATGGACACCACTTTTTTTGGAACCCGCAATGGACAAGATACTTGACAAGATATTACAAAATTCACTGGACTGTTACTACGGCCTACGATCGGGTGTTTGATTCCGCCTCCATGCCAGTTGAAGCAAACATCTCCAGTGAGAGAGGCCTAGTAATATTGTTTCACGGTGCCGGTCATCGCGATGCCGAAAATATTTTTTTAAGAAAAGACTGGATTTAAAGTGGGCGCGGTTGTACTGTATCGTGATGCTGATTCGTGCATCAAAGAACTTAAGTGATGACACATGAAGGTCATACCCACGTCCTATTGAAATAACCAAAGGCAAATCTTTCGGGTGGAGTCCGTATGAAACAAAATACTTTATTGCTCCAAGGAGGCCGCGAGGTAAACCGTGAGGGGGAACGAAACTACAAAGAATCCATGTCGACACTGTCGCCGGATGGATGCAAAACTATAGAAGAATCAGCAACTGACGTTACTTCGCTTACAGCTAATGATTACCTTTGTGACCAATATACTACCCACGACATGGACCTCTACACACTAGTGTCGTTGTGAATACTTACCGGTTCCTAGGACTGAGATAAGTTGAATCAGAGTGTGAGCCACAAACACCGCATACCTGCGAGAGGTGGATGTCAGTTCGAGGTACTTAAAAGTAAAGGAATTAGGGACCTTGTTACGTGCCTCCGCCAACTTGTTCTCGAGCTCCGCGGAGAATGTTGAACCGTTCCTCACGTGTACCCCAAAGCAGAAATTGCAGTTACATGACTCTGGAGGGCTGTGAGGTACTCCCCACGTATTCTTGAATGTATGTCGAGTGGAACAGTGAACTTTTGAAGTTTCAGGTCGTTCTGGTTCCGTGACAAGAGCCCATTTAACCATGTGGGGAGAACACGAGTTCGACCCTCTCGTCCGGCCCTAGACGTAGCTTCAGGACAACTAGTCCAAATGCTCGAAGGTCCTGGAGGTTGGGCTTCGAGGAATGAGTCGAGGCACGTGATAAGGGCGTCTCTGCAGCGCCTGCGGAAGTAGCAAGGTCGCTCAAAGCCCAACCATCGAACAATTGTAGCCCTTCTCCGAGGACTTCAAATGTCATGGACTGATCTAACGTCTGACGGGCTGCATTTTCCATTTCTGGAACAAGCCCTTTGCCGGCCGCAATCGCATATGCAAGGAAGGCCTCGGTTCCTTTTGGCGCTGGGAAATTACCGCGGCTGACCTCGGCACGGATCGACGACTGTACTGAAACCATCTCGTACTTCTGACACGCAGCGAGTAGATATAACACCTTGTAGTAAGAATTAATCGCTAACGCTGACCAGTCACAAGCAAAGTACAACACCTTCTCATAAGAGTTTGGTATCACCGCGCAGACCGGGTAAAGTATCGAGATAAGACTATTCAGCAACTCTGCACTTTCAGGCAGTTGAACCACGGGGATCCCGTCGACGTTTTCACTATCAAGAGGTTGGGGAAGAGACAGTAGATCTTTGAAGAATGGCGATGCCATGGCCAGTACGGATTTATGGACTGGGAAGTTGACATTGTCAGACGATCGGATAATAATACTGGAGTCGGGTACGTCGTCGAAGGATTCAAGTAGAGATGTGGCTGGATTGATTGGAGGATCCTCTCGTTCCCGCACGAGAGATAGAGCTGACTCTGCCTGTAAAAAGGTTACAACATCCCAAGCAGCTCGGTACATTAACCACACTTGCCTTTTCAAAACTGCCATCGACAACAGACGCCAAAGCGTCCCAAAATTCTCGTATGGTGTGACTTGGTATGGATGCACACTCACAGGTAGGCTGAGTAGCCATGTCCTTTGTGTGGCGCACCATGACAGTGTTGAGTTCAGCGTAGTCAAATAGGTTCGGAGTCTTTCCTATAGACTCAATATACTGATCAAGCCAGCGCGGGATTTGAGAAGAGCTAAGCTCTTTACAGCGTAAGCCGGTAATCGTGCCGTGAGCACTAGACGTCCTAAATGTTGTAAGGTCCGATGCAAGAATGGTCCGAACTCTTTCGTGATACTTCCAGAGTTCGTAAAGCGAAGCGCCTGACATAATATCGAGTTTGCCATCGTAGTCCTCGATGGTCGTCATCGGGTAATTCAATATAGTCCGCGCAGTTCGAAGCGCTTCTGGTCGAAGCCCGTACTTTTGTGCGAGGGAATAAATGCGGAGAGCCGGCTCTAGACGGGTGGGCAGTGAGTTTTTTCGGGCAATTCTGTCCCGGATATGCGTCAGGACAGTGTCAATTTTATAGGTCTGTGCGTCGGATAGGAGTTCCATAAGTTCCTCAGGAGTTGATGGTACGAGGGGCGTTACGGGAAAGATGAGGGTGAGAAGGTAGTGAATGATTTTCCCCCTTTTAGGTACGTACACCATCGGAAGTGATGCCTCAGCATTTGCAGCACCAGGGGAATCCAAAGCATTTCGTATAAGCTCACCGAGAACAGGAGAGCTATTGACAACGTAGATCTTTGGTACTCGAAAATGACAAGTGTCTTGAGAACGAAGAATAATGTCCGCGCCGGGGTAGTCGAAGAGTAGTTTCGCAAGGGATTCGCCTGAGGTGGAGGCTGATTCACGAGGGACTGTAGACATGGTATCGTAGTCTCATGTGGCGTAGAAGCCTGTGGTAGGGTCCCTTTAAATACCCATCAAGCCGCAGTGAAGAAAACGTGCACCGCAATGTAGAGACCTAAGAGGGAAAGCGTTGCAGGAGACAACCCAGTCTGTGCCGTCATAACAGTACGCCACACGGACCACCTGACGGAAGCGTGCCTTGCGCAGTGGGATAGAAGTGTATGTGACTTGCTGGGCGCACTGGGCAAGGCCCTAGCCCAAGGGCGTAGGGCATATTCGAAATTGCAATGTGAGGTGGCAATGTGAATGTGAAGAAGTGCCAAAGCACGTCCGCAGCAAGTCGGTCGAAAAATCAGTCGAAAAATCGTTTCATTTCTCTTCCGGGCCGGCGTCACCGAGCGAGGATCAGACAGGGTTCATACCAACTGATCCGGTGGCGTTTACAGTAAAGGTTTCAAATCGTGCTGACCCCTCATTCATGCTGCGGCAATGAGAATACCTATCTTCTCCCCGTTTCAACTGTCCTAGGAGCCTTTCCGATAAAGACGCCTGGCCAAAAATGCGAGACAAGAAGGCTGGAGTTCAATTCCACATGATGATAACCGAGCATTGAGTAAGAAAGACAACCGTAAGAGATTTCGTTCGACAAAGCCTGACCACGACCCGTGCCGCGCTGCTACATCCACCATCATTCCTCCACCTCACGGAACGGTCGATCCTCACTGGCGTCAAAGTCGCCCCCCTCAAGTAGCCGTTGCGCCAAGGCGTTCGAGGTGCTGAGGGCGCGGATACGCAGATCGACATCGTAACCACCATCTGGATTCACAGGGTCATCAGGATCCCATGGTATCGGCCGCCTCGCCACCCGCCTCCAGCGTGCACCGTGTTAAGATAAGCACGCCACAGAGGATCCAGGCCAAGGACCAAGGGATCTCCAACTATGATCAAAAGCGCTTTTGCGCGAGTAACCGCGACTGTAGAGAACAAACGCAGATGCATCTGAGATATGCCCTTTTGGTTGATGGTATGCGTACCGTTTAAACGGCGAGGATTCGCCACAAACCCAAGTGTATACCTCAGGTCATAATTGATGTAATCACGACTACTTCGGACAGTCGTGATGATGATAACCCGACGTTCCTGTATGACCATGCCTCGTCAAATACGAGTATCGTTCGGTGAAACCACTCACATCACCCTGAAATTCTTCCACACTTCCAATCTTGATCTCAGGAGCGATTCGCTTAAATGTTTTGTGAAGCTTCATGCATTGCGCGCGGTATGGTGTGATAATTCCAATCTGCGCAGGCACTTTTGTGACGATTGAGAATGTAATTTTGGACTGAGAGGGGAAAACTTGCCAATTCGGGGAACAGCACGTTTGTCGGCCAGCAACTGCTGTACATACGCTTTCACTTGTAGAACTTCTTCAGGGTTAAAGAACGAAGGCGAAGACGCCTCGCGCATATCCTGTCCTTCCACCGCACAAAATATGATGGGATATTTGTCCCGGACAAGTGGCTCCAGAGTGAGGCACGAATTAATGGAAGAAGCCTCTCCACAAGCCTCAAGTTCGCCGCCGTAGAAACGCTCACTAGGGTATTGAATAATGGCGGGGTGCGAGCGATAGTTATTCACGAGTTTAACAATGCTAAATCCGAGTCAGATGATAGCCACACGACAAGGAAGATGCTTACCCAGAGCTCCCATCGTTTGAACCCTGGTAGGCCTCACTGTCCATCAAGCGCTCCAGATAACTAACACCAAGCCCAAGTTCGTCCGCAATGAGGGAGTGAACAATAGGGCGCAGCTGCTTTGGGTCTCCCGATAGGATGAGTTTGGTCGAGCAGTTACTTTGTTCTTGACGACCACCATGGCCTCGCTTTCCGTAGCTTGGCCAGCCTCGTCGATGAAGACATGGGAAAAGGAGGAACAACCCACGAACCAAGCGGAGAGGCAAGTACACACGACAACACGGTAATCCCTCGCTGTGACTTGTGGTGGCCAAGAAAACAGGCCACTCTCCCTATCCACAAAGGTATACGGCAGCAAGTTAGGAGGCACTGTCCCCTTCCCTCGGCTGGGAGCATAAAATCGGAGGAGTTCATGTGTTTTAAGAAGTCCCGAGAGCCTCAGAGCAATGACATCAGCCGCGGAATTGCTCGGAGCACAGGCAAGTACGCGCGCGGTGGGGTTGAGACGTAATATTTGTTTGATCGCTTCCACGATGGTCACTGTCTTGCCAGTGCCAGGCCTGCACAGAAAATAAGGAAAGAATATGCGATTTTCCAATGAAAACTAGCATATCTTACGGTCCGAATATTATGAAAGGACCAGAAGTCGAAGGTAGGGACAAGATATGCTTGATGGCCCGAAATTGTCGACGATTGTTTGCAATCTTTGGGTCATAGAGAGCGATGGATAGTTCGCTCTGGGACAAGGCGACGTCAGTCGGACTAGGGAACAGTAAACGAGCACCATGCTGGTAAGCATTAAGTGCTTCATGTTGTCGCCTAAGAGTGATCCTGTTCAGTTTGAAACGCACATCCAATTGTTGCATCGCGTGCTCGTCAAATGAGTGATTGAAACATAGGCCGACCTCTGCTTCATATACATAATGGACATGGCCTTCATACCACTTGTCGTCCACTGATCCGTTTACTTGTACAAGGACGGTATCACCTGGAGTTCCCAGCTAAGTGACAATGTGTGCTTCACAGCACAGGGATATTCACCAACGATGACGCTCGGTCGTTTTTCTGCCAAGCCAGGGACCGACAAACTTGTAGGAAACCACAGGTCAACCCAAAACTTAGCAATTCCATAGCGAGACTCACTGGTAGTACATGCGATGCTTTGACAACCTTACGGACTCCATGTCGTATACTCTTAAAGCATTGCTACGAGTAACAGCGCATTAATTGGGGGCCATAACTCAGTCAAGTAATTGACGTACTCTGCGGCAATCTCTTCCAGCCATAGCAACAAGCGGAATGTAATAGCGTGGTTTTTGAGACGAAGAGTACTTGGAAGGAGCGATCTAATTTCTGTCGGGACGATGTCCACTCCGGTGTCGCGATTCGGCTGCATGGAGAGGGTTTCGCGAAGGTCTTTTGGAATCTTATACTTCCGGAGCTTTCCCCAACCGTTGTATACAGTCTCTGTGGAGGAGGATGGCCGCGAACTAAATCGCTTATTTCTCGCCTGTCTGCACGCCGACGTGGAACGTAGGGAGTTGTCGGAAGCAGGGGTGTATAACCTGCATCCCCAACGACCGCCTTGATCGTTCGAGTCACGGAGAACTGTTCGTTGTTGGAGACGCGGGCGAATCTGATCTCCAGCGTGTCTTCATATCTACCGATTTCGGTGACGCGCAAGCCTATAATGATCCGAACTGTGGAATTTTGCCTAAGATGAGGTTCGCCTTCGATTCTGCAAAAGAAGCTGCGGGGAGAGTCATTATTTGGGTGACGTCCTGCGCAAGGTGGGAACCACGCACGCAGTTTCTCTAAGAGAGCTCGAGGTCCATTGGGGGTCCAAGACCATAAACTCGGCCGTCTCAGTCGTTACTTTGAGAACGAAGGACTTGACGACCTTGGAAACTTCACTTGGGCCAACGACTCCAAAGTCCAACTCTGTGTCTTGTTGTGTAACAGAGACACCATTCCTATCTCTCCGAGCGGATTGGAGGGCATCCTCCGTTCTCAACCCGGCCTTGCGGCAATGTGCTCTCCCTACAACGTGGGAGTCCCACCCGCCGGCAGGTACATCGCACTGGCAAATGTCGCAGTACTGGATTCCAGACATGGTCGAGCAAGTGTCATATGCCAAATAGCTTTGAACTGGAGTTTGTGAGATGTTTGCAGAAGTACAGGGGTTGGAGGGAGCGGGTGGGCAGCTCTTGGACCGCAGTTAAAAGGAGACAGGGCCCACGTGTGAACCAGTCCGTATACCTCCTCCGCAGCCCCGCAGCATCAACAGATGATCTCGAAGTCGCAAAAAAAAACGTGTGGCACCTCTTCTATGTCAGTGAAGACCATGTCGTACGGGTCCGAATATAGGCCAATACGGCTGCGCAAAGTCGACGCGTCACATATGAAATTGCTGTTATGAGGGTTTAAACGCAAGGTTACAGTAAGCGGCGTTGAACGGACTGCGCTTTGAACACTTTTAAGACTCCGCTGGACAAGTCCAGGTCACGTGATCCGCATAGGATGTTTCTTCGACTTCTCTCCGGAGCTCTAGGCCTCCAACACGCCCCAATCTCGTCAGGATCTTTGCAAATCGGCGCCCGCAGCCCCGCGCCCACCTCCAGAACCATATCCACCTCGCTCCCGCGACAATACTACAGCAGACCTCAGCCACGCGACCTTCCGCCGTACCGTGTAAGCGCGCCTCCTTCCTTCCTTCCTTCCCTGTTCCTGTACAGAAAGAAACTGCTTACATTCTGGCCTGTACTGCATGTGCGTATGTATACTGCGTGCCTGGAATGGCCTTTTCATGGTCTACATCGGCTGTCCACCGCATTCCTAGCCTACCCGCCAACCAAGAGCGCATTTCCAGCTCCGCGATGCTGCGTGCTCAGCGAGCTGCGCGAGAGTGAGGACGTGCGTGCCGTCCTTGGCGATCCGGTGCGCCCCGAACATACGTAGTGATACAGTGGTATCTCAATGGCGGTCCTTGGGTGTCCGTCTCACGCTTGAAAGCCTGAACCTTACATCTGAGGTTGGGGAAGGCGCAACTATTGCAGCATCGCTTGTCTTTAGCGACTTCCTGGTTAAGACGCTGCCTCCCTTATATACGTCCCCATATGTTTCAGGCGGACTTTCTCGCAACACATCGTATCATAGGCCAGTTAAACGCCCGTTACATTAAAATAATCAGAGGCAAGTCTTTCTCGTGGTGTCATATATAAACCATATCCTTTATCGCTCCAAAAGGGCCGTGAGGGTGAATTGAACGAACTTCAGGCGGTCCTATTCAATGTCGGACGCACCAACGCTGGCACTCTGTCGCCAGATTCACGACTTGGAACTCTACACACCTCTACACACTAGTGCCAGTATGTGTTACCGGTTCCTGGGGCTAAGATAAGTCGAATCAGAATGTGAGCCACAAACACCGCGTACCTACGAGAGATGGATGTCAATTCGTGGTACTTAAAAAGTAACAAGAACGAGGTACCTTATTACATGCCTGCGCCAACCTGTTCTCGAGCTCCGCACAAAATGTCGAACCATTCCTAATGTGCACCTCCCAGCAGGAATAGCAGTTCCCATGATTCTGGAGGGCTGTAAAGTATTCCCCACGTATTCTTGAATGTATGTCGAGCGGACCGGCGAACTTTTGTAGTTCCAAGTCGTTCTGGTTCCGTAAGAGGAGATCATTTAACCAAGTGGGGAGAACACGAGTCTGATGCTCCTGTGAGGCCTTAGAGACAGCTTCAGGACAATTGACCCAAATGCTCGAAGGCCCTGGAGGTTCGGCTTCGAGGAATAACTCGAGGCATGTGATAAGGTTGTGTTTGCAGCGCTTGCGGAAGTAGGCAAGATCGGACAAAACCCAACCCTCGAAGAATCGTAGTCCCTTTCCAAGTATTTCAAATGTTATGGGCTGATCTAACGTCAAACGAGCTGCACTTTTTATTTCCGGAATGAGTTCTTTGAAACTTGCGATAGCGTATGCAGAGAAGGCCTCCGTTCCCTTTGGCGATGGGAACTCCCCGCCGCGCTTAAGCTCGGAACGGATAAAGGACTGTGCCGAGGCCATCTCGTACTTCTGACACGCAGCGAGCAGGTACAACACCTTGTAGTGAGAGTTAGTTACTACCGCTGACCGTCACAAGCGAATACAACACCTTCTCATATGAGTTTGGTACCACCGTGCGGACGGGATAAAGTATCGAGATAAGACTATTTAGCAGTTCTGCGCTTTCAGACACTTGAACCACCGGAAGCCCGTCGACATTTTCACTGTCAGGTGGCTGGGGAAGAGAAAGCAAATCTTGGAAGAATGGTGACGCCATGGCCAGTACGGATTTATGGACTCGAAAGTTGACATTGTCAGACGATTGGATGATAAGATTGGCGTCGGGGACGTCGAAGGATTCAAATGGAGATGTGGCTGAATTAATTTCGATTTGAGGGCCCTCTCGTTCCCGTTCGAGAGATAAAGCTGATTCGGCCTGTAAAAAGGCTCAATGTCCCAAACCGCTCGGTATATTAACCACACTCGCCTTTTTGAAACTGCCATTGACAACAGTCGTCAAAGCATCCCAAAACTCTCGTATGGTGTGACCAGATATGGACGCGCATTCGCAGCCAGGCTGATTAGCCGTGTCTTTGGTGTGGCGTGCCATGACAATGTTGAGTTCAGCGGAATCAAATAGGTTTGGGGTTTTTCCAATAGACTCAATATACCGATCAAGCCAGCGCGGGATTTGTGAAGAGCTAAGCTCAGTACAGCGCAAGCCTGTGATCGTGCTGTGCGCAAAGGACATTCTGAACTCTGTAAGGTCTGTCGCGAGAACGGCCCGAACTCTTTCATGATAGTTCCAGAGTTCGTAAAGAGAAGCGCCGGACATAATATCTAGGTTGTCGTCATAGTCCTCGATAGTCGTCATCGGGTAATTCAGTATAATCGACGCCGTTCGTAGTGCTTCTGGTAGGAGCCTGTACTCTTGTGCAAGGGAATAAATGCGGAGTGCTGGCTCTAGACGAGTAGGTAGTGAGTTCTGTCGAGCCATTATGTCCCGGATATGTGTTAGTACAGAGTCCATTTGATAGGTTTGGGCGACAGATAGGAGTTCCAAAATTTCCTCAGGAGTTGATGGTACGAGGGGAGTTACGGGAAAGATGAGGGTGAGAAGGCAGTGAACGATTTCACCCCTTTTAGGTACGTGTACCACCGGAATTGATAGTGATGCCAGTGCTTCAGCATTTTCTTCACTGGGGGAATCTAAAGTACTTTGTATAAGCTCGCCGAGAATAGGAGAGCTGTTGGAAATGTAAATCTTTGGCACTCGGAAGTTATAAGAGTCTTGAGAACGAAGAATAATGTCGGCGCCGGGGTAATCGAAGAGTAATCTCGCAAGAGATCCACCGGCTGCGGCTGTAGTAGACATGGCAAAGCCTGTACTATATTTGGCAGGTGATTAGCTAGGCGACACACGGAGCGCAGAGTACTCACTTCTTCAGACTGTAACACAATGTCTCAAGATCTCAAGTATTCAATACAAGACGCGACTTAAATATGAAAGAGAGAAAATAAATTTCACCGAGGAGTTTGCGAGAAACTGGCAGGCAACATAGCAGCCAGAAATCCGCTGCAATCGTAACTATGTGCGAGTCATCTCGTCTGATCCAATCGAAAAACTGTTCTCAATCCGATCTTAATAAACTGACTAACCATATGAGTGAGTGTCATTATTGTATGCGGCGTTGGCACACCGCAGTGCGCCTAGCAGGCAGCGCACTCAGTGCGTGCATTGACCAGCCAGTCTCATCAAGCGCATCGAGTCTGCGCCACCGCAATAGTACGCCACACAGACTAGAGAGCGTAGCTGCGGATGCCCTATCGCTTTCTCTATCGTGATCCAGGTCCGCAGCGAATCAGTCCAGAGATCTAATTCCCTTACGTTTATTGCGTGTCACGAGCGCGACCTGTTCCAGTCTTGAAGCTTGACTCTGAGGAGCGCATAAGAAGGGATGAAAAAGGAAGGGACATAGAGATTCATGAACCCGGAGAAATAGCCCGCGGTGTGGAGCATAAAGGCACGCGGATATGTGATATATGTCGAGGTTGCTTGTGGGCAGGATCCGCCGGCGCATGACGGTGAAAGACGCCGAGACTCGAGAGTGACAAGGCCCAAGTTGTTCAGCCAAAGTCGATCCGGGGTTGCAACAGATGAAATAAGGTCGGGTATCTGAAGGCCGAAGCCGAGAGGGGATAGCACGTTAGATGTGGAAGTTATCGGTGACAAATAGCCGACTCACCAAGGCTGCCGGCGCCGGGCCTGGGAAATGGCAACCCCAACAGAAAGGAAAGATATTTGTCAAAGTATTAGGTGGACACGGCGATACTAGGTACAAATGACACGCCAGCGCCCATGATCCGCCGAAGCAAAGTTAGCAAACACCTTGAGCAAGGAGGGTCTGGTAATATCGCTCGCTTCAGCTGGCTAGTCGTCGTGATGCCAGGAGAAAAAGAGAAAAGACCCGATTGCAAGAAGGGTGGGGTTAACTGGGTCGTACTTGCGGCATTAAAGAAACGGCGAGGGCATTGACGAAGAACAGAAGGTAGCCTTGTATGGATCCTATCCAGGAGATCGGGGGCGGTATCCGTTTCCATGATCTTTGACCTCGCACGGTTTTTCTCGTACCACATCGTTCCACAGGCTGGTGGTGACACACAGAAAGTCGAAATACACGTTACATTAAAGCCATCAGAGACAACCCTTTCGCGGTGGCGCAACTATCTATACACACACGATTCTTCTATCGCTCCGAAGTGTTGCGATCGAAGGGCCAATAAATTTAAAAACAAACAGAGGGTCCAGTCAAGGTCCGCTATGCCAACGCTAGCACTCAGGCGCCAAGTGAACTAGCCCGAACGGTGAACAAGAACTACAGAAGAATCAGCAACTGACATCATTTCTCTTATGACGATTACCTCGGCGACAAATATGCTGCAACCAGGACTATCTTGGGACTTGAGCCTCTAGATACCGGCATCGCTAAGAGGCCTCACTGACTCCTGGGACTCCAGTAAGTCAAACTAAGGAGAACCGCAATCACCCCGTACCTATAAAAGAAGTGAGCCTCGTGTACTTGAAAAGTAAAGGGAATGAGTTACCTTGTCTCGTGCCTGCACCAACGCGTTCTTAAGCTTCAGGCAGAATATTGAACCATTCCTCAAGTGCACCCCCAAGCAGAAATTGCATGTCGCATGATTCTGTAGAGCCATAATGTACTCCCCGCGTATTCTTGAAAGTAGGTCGAGCGGACGGGTAAAATTTTGAAGTCTCAAGTCGTTCTGCTTCGTTGAGAGGAGCTGACTTAACCATCTGGGGGGAATACGATTTGGTCGTGGAGCCTTAGTAGTCGTATCTTCGGCGGGACAACCAACCCAAATGCTCGAAGGCCCCAGCATAGATTGGGCTTCGATGAATGGGTCGAGGCATGCGATAAAGCTGTCTCTGCAGCGCTTGCGGTAGCCGACGAGGTCTTGCAAGGCCGAACCCTCGAAAAATCGCAGTCCATTTCCAAGAGCCTCAAATGTCATAGGCTGATCCAAGGTCAAACGAGCCGCACTTTCCATCTCCGGAATGAGTGCATTTGCGCTCGCAATCGCGTATGCGCGGAAGGCCTCTGCTCCCTTTGGGACCGGAAATTCCCCGCGGTCGACCTCAGCACGGATAGACGACTGTACAGAAGCCATCTCATATTTCTGACACGCCGCGAGTAGATACAACACCTTGTGGGTAAAAGGATTAGCTATTGCCGCTGTTAGGTCGCAAACTAAATACTACCTTCGCATAAGACTTTGGTTTCACCGGGCGGACAGGGTAAAGTATCGAGACAAGGCAATTTAGCAGCTCAGAGCTTTCAGATAATTGAACCACGGGGAGATCGTCGACAGTTTCACTGTCAGAAGGTTGGGGAAGAGACAGTAGATCTTTGAAGAAAGGCGATGCTAAGGCCAGTACTGATTTGTGTACCTGGAAGTTGACGTTGTCGGACGATCGGATTATGAAATTCGCGTCGGGTACGACAAAGGGTTTAGATGTAGTCAAGAACAAGCTGAATTTGGAAAAAAAGCTCTCTTCTTCCGGCACGAGACACAGAGCTGACTTCGCCTGCAAAAAGATTCAACATCTTAAGCAGCCCGGTATATCCACGATACTCACCTTTTCGAAACTGCCGTCGACAACAAAGGCCAAAGCCTCCCAAAAGTCGCGTATGGTCTGGCTGGGTATGGACGCACATTCGCAACTAAGGTCATCAGCCTTGTCCTTAATGTGGCGTGCCATAGCGATGTTGAGTTCAGCGGAATCAAATAGGTTTGGATTTTTTCCTATCGATACGATGTACTGATCAAGCCAGCTCGGGATTTTAGAAGAGCCGAGCTTTGTGCAGCGTAAGTCTGCAATCGTGCCTTGTGCACAAGATATCCTAAATTCCGTGAGGTCCGACGCAAGAATGTCCCGGACTCTTTTATGGTACTTCCAGAGTTCGTAGAGAGAAGCGCCCGGCATAATGTCGAGCTTGCCGTCGTAGTCCTCGATAGTCATCGGGTAATTCAATATAGTCCGCGCAGTTTGCAGCGCTTCTGGTCGAAGCCCATACTTTTGTGCGAGAGAATAAATGCGGAGTACTGGCTCTAGGCGAGTAGGTAGTGAGTTCTGTCGAGCGATTCTGTCCCGGATATGTGTTAGTACAGAGTCCATTTGATACATTTGAGCGACAGATAGAAGTTCCAAAATTTCCTCAGGAGTTGATGGTACGATGGGGGTTACGGGAAATACGAGGGTGAGAAGGCAGTGAATGATTCTCCCCTTTTTAGGTACATGTACAACCGGGAGTGATGCCTCACCCGTCGCGGCACCAGGGGAATCTGAAGCAGTTTGTATAAGTTTGCCGAGAATAGGAGAGGTGTTGACGATGTAAATCTTTGGCACTCGGAAATAATAACAGTCCTGAGAGCGAAGAATGATATCCGCGCCGGGGTAGTCAAAGAGCGCGTTTGCAAGTGGTTCGTCTGTGGTGGAGGCCGCTTCATGAGGGACAGTTATAGACATGATATCGTAGTCTCTTGCAGTATAACCTCTTTAAACACCCGTCAAGCTGCAGCGAAGAGAAGACTGCGATAGACCCTAGTACCCTAATACAGGTAAGCGATGTTAGCATTGAGGTCTGAGAGTGCGCGTCGTGACGATATCCCACGCCGACCACCTAACGGAAACATGCCTTACGTAGTTGTGATAGCAGCGTGAGCAACCAGGGCAAGTTTGCGGGCGTAGGTGCGGGGGTTGATCAACGTCCGCAGTATCGCGGTTGACGATGGCCGCACCAATGACAGCTACCTAATTTAGTAGCGAACACGCACCATAGGGCTGTTCCACACAACGAGGCAACTGTCCCGCACCACGAGGCAAATGCAGAGGGGCTGCAGTACTTTGGCTCCGCAACTAGTTAGTTAGGCAATCGCTGGATGGTAAAGGAGAGCTGAGAAAAATGTGAATGAGAGCAATGAGAGAACAGTTATGGCTTTAAAGGCCAAGTCGCTGCATTTCCCATTATTGGTTTGGTCGGGGAAGAACAGCGTCAGGGGAGATACTAGCATTCATCACTTTACGGTAAACAATGAATGGATTGAGTTGAGATTCTGAGATGGACATTCGGTTGTATCGAATGCAGTCCCACGGGCGGCCCCGCTCCGCTTTCACGTCTCCCTGACAACTCGTTCCCGCGTCCCATGACTGGTTCAGTAAACGAACGCAAGGCAACCTTCAAAGCAACTACCGCAATGGTCTCTCGCAGACGCACGTCCAACGCCGCGCAGGTGCGAGATCCCCGCGGACATATCCCACACTCCCCCTTCCCCTTCCTCCACTATACACGCATCTTCCTCGGATTCGTCCCTCCCACACATCACTCGCGAGACGTCCGATACTCGGAGCGATGGCGCCGCAGTCTCAGATACGTAACTTACCACACCGCCACGCATGCCCTCCAAGCCGTTCGAATAACCCCGAGATTTCGTGCGCGACAGTGTACATGTTCCACGAAGAACTGGTACTTCTGCCTCCCCTGCGTTCCTGCTCGTTCCTGATTCCACTGCCCTAGATTCTCCAATTTTCTTCGACAACAGGATAACTATACCGCTCTTGAAAACGCGTCTTTTACTGGCTACATTCGATGGTGCCTCGTCTGTGTGCTTTCAGCATCACATCTCCGCCGCCCAGGTTCAATCCTGCGGGAACGGTTTTGCCATCCTGGATCGTACCTCCTTTGCCAGCCAAATCAAGTACGCTTCCACACGGCCGTATTGCGAATTCTCCGCTAGCGAGTGTTCTGCGACGATTACTCGGAGGCGGGCTAGGGTCGCATCCTCATGGTTCCAAGTTCCGTAACCGAGTACGTCGTCTCATGCAAAACATTCGGTGCAATACTCACGGGAATAAATCGTGCTTTGCCGTACGCACAGTTCAGGGGAGGGGACACCTACTTTCTGGGAGTTGGTGCGTTGGGTTGATATGAGTTCATCTATTCCTGGGAACCCCCAAAACTCAGCAAGAGGAGCGACATGAAGAGTGCGGAATTGGATCGCGAAGAGGCACGTTCCTCATATCCGTGTTTCTAATTCCTTTTTTAAACATTGTTTTGTCTCATCGGGTGTCCCTAGATCGACGAGCCGCCATTCGCGCCATGCGCTCATTCGAGTCCTAGCATTTATCGCCCATGTGTTGGAGGACACAATGTATTCAATTCTAAGGGACATTCAGGCTCCAGATTCGGGCAGGCGCCGGCACTTCCACACGATTCTTGGGTACAAACTTCTTCATGCTTCTTCAGAGCTTTTATCAAGTGACATGGCTCCTTTCCAGGGTTCTTGCTCTCAAGTCCAAAGTCCTGTTGTCGACTTCTGTTGTCTATTCAGCTCGGGCAATGTTGTCGTTTTCACTTGGACATGTAGTACCGCCAACTCGAAGGTGCTGTAACGACTGTAAACCGATTACATTCCGGCATCGGAGCCGTACAGTGCACGTGCCGCCGCTCCGATCGGAATTTCCCGCGACTTGCCATCAAGATCTAAAGCAGAACACTCTACCGCCTGGCGCAACACATCGACTTTTTCGGACTACTTATCGATGTGATGCTAATCACGCAGCTGCTTGTGACTGCGGCAGTTCTCCGCAGCATGTATAATACGCTCTTGCTCTATGCGGCCGGAAAATCACAAACTTCCGAATAAAGAACGGATGGCCTGATGCCGGAATTAGAAAGAAAAGAACCCTATAGGCTATTGCAAGGAGGGGGAGGTTGTACCTGTATCAACGAAAGGGCCGGTGAGAGCAGTGACGAAGAGCAAAAGCCTGTATGGAACCAATCCAGGAGATCATGGGCGGTGTATCCGTTTCCATAATCGTTGGTCAGCTTTGGACTCGCACCATATCGTACCACAGAGGCCAGTGCTGACGCACAGAAAGTTGAAATACACGTTACATTGAAACCATAGGAGACCATCCCTTCGTAATGGTACCACTATTTATACGTATAAACAAAATTCCTTCATTGCTCCGAGGTATTGCGATCGAAGAGCCGATATAAGTGAATTCATAAAACAGGGGATCCCAGTCAAGGTCGAATGTGCCAACGCTAGCACCCAGGTGTCAAATTAACTAGCCCAAATGGTGAATGCGAACTGCAGAACAATTAGCAACTGACATCATGTCTCTTATGATGAATTGATGATTACTGTACCTCTGCGAATAATATGTTGCTACAAGACTATTGTGCGACATTGGTCTCTACAGTAGATACCGACATCTTCACGAGCCTCAGAGATTCCTAAGACTCGAGTAAGTCAAACCAAGGAGTGCCGCGATCACTGTACATACGAAAAGTGAACCTCGTGTACTTGAACAGTAAAGGGAATGAGTTACCTGTATCGTGCTAGCATCAACTCGGACTTGAGAATCTCGCAGAATTTGGACCATCCGTTAAGTGTATCCTCAAACATGAATTGCAGGTCGCATGATTCTGTAGGGCCTTGGTGTACTCCTCACATATTCTTGAACGTATGTCGAGAGGACAGGTAAAACTTTGAAGTCTCAAGTCGTTCTGCATCTGTGAGAGGAACTGATTTAACCATCTGGGGGGAATACGATTTGGTCGTGGAGCCTTAGTAGTCGTATCTTCGGCGGGACAACCAACCCAAATGCTCGAAGGCCCAGCATAGATTGGGCTTTGATGAATGGGTCGAGGCACGCGACAAATCTGTCTCTGCGGCGCTTGCGGAAGCTGACGAGGTCGCGCAAGGCCGAGCCCTTGAACAATCGCAGTCCTTTTCCAAGAATCTCAAATGTCATAGGTTGATCCAATGTCAAACGAGCCGCCGTTCTCATTTCCGAAATGAGTCTATTTGCGCTCGCGATCGCGTATGCGCGGAAGGCCTCGGCTCCCTCTCGCACCACTGGCAGAAATTTTCCGCGGTCGAACTCAGCACGGATGGACGCCTGTACTGAAACCATCTTGTATTTCTGACACGTCGCGAGTAGATACAACACCTTGTAGTAAAGGGTTAGCTATTAGCGCTGTTAAGTCGCAAATGGATATGACACCTTCTCATACGACTTTGGTTTCACTGTGGGGATAGGGTAAAGCATCGAGACAAGGCATTTTAGCAGCTCAGAGCTTTCAGGCAATCGAACCATGGGGAGCCCGTCGACAGTTTCAAAGTTAGAAGGCTGGGGGAGAGACAGTAGGTCTTTGAAGATTGGCGATGCCACGGCCAGTACTAATTTATGGACTAGGAAGCTGACGTCGTCGGACGATCGGATTATGAAATCCGCGTCGGGTGCGTCGGGTATGACAAATCGTTTAGATTCAGTCAAGGACAAGCTGAATCTGACAGAAGTGTTCTTTCGTTCTTGCACAAGATACAGAGCTGACTTTGCCTGTAAAAAGGTTCAGCATCCAAACCAGCTCGGTATATCAACGATGCTCACCTTTTCGAAACTGCCGTCGACAACAGAGGCTAAAGCTTCCCAAAAGTCGCGTATGGTCCGGCTGGGTATGGACGCACATTCGCAACCAGCTTCATTACCCTTGTCCTTGATGTGGCGTGCCATAGCGGTGTTGAGTTCAGCGGAATCGAATAGGTTTGGAGATTTTCCTATTGACTCGATGTACTGATCAAGCCAACTCGGAATTTGAGAAGAGCTGAGGTCTGTGCAGCGTAAGTCTGCAATCGTGCCTCGTGCACGAGACGTCCTAAATTCCGTAAGGTCCAACCCAAGAATGGCCCGAACTCCTTCATGATAATCCCAGAGTTCACAAAGAGATGCGCCAGACAAATATCGAGCTTGCCATCGTACTCCTCGATAGTCATTGGGTAATTCATTATAGTCCGCGCAGATTGCAGTGCTTCTTGCCGAAGCCCGTACTTTTGTGCGAGAGCATAAATGTGGAGTGCTGGCTCTAGGCGAGTGGGTAGGGAGTTCTGTCGAGCGATTCTGTCCCGGATATGTGTTAGTACAGAGTCCATTTGATACATTTGGGCGACAGATAGAAGTTCCAAAATTTCCTCAGGAGTTGATGGTACTAGGGGGGTTACGGGAAATATGAGGGTGAGAAGGCAGTGAATGATTTCCCCCCTTTTGGGTACATGTACCACCGGGAATGATGCCTCAGGCTTCGCGGAACCAGGGGAATCTAAAGTACTTTGTATGAGCTCGCCGAGAATAGCAGAGCTATTGACGATGTAAATCTTTGGCACTCGGAAATGACAAGTGTCTTGAGAACGAAGAATAATGTCCGCGCCGGGGTAGTCAAAGAGCAAGTTCGCAAGTGGTTCATCGGCAGAGGCTAGTTCATCCGTGTGTAAGCCGTTGCTTACTACATCTCCCAATATGTACATATATACTGCACGGTGGCTGAGAATATAGCTTCTCAGTTACACTGCCTTTTGGCGTAACTGTCCTGACGTGCAGCATATATGTACATATTGGGAGATGTAGTAAGCAACGGCTTACACCGGTGTAAGCCGTTGCTTACTACATCTCCCAATATGTACATATATACTGCACGGTGGCTGAGAATATAGCTTCTCAGTTACACTGCCTTTTGGCGTAACTGTCCTGACGTGCAGCAGGGCATGCTTACATTAACTGAGAAGCTACGGCTGCCGGTTCAATCCAGGCTCATGGCAAAAAATTGCACTGGGCCTAAACCTGGGTTGTTCCTGTAGTTGCAGGGGGTCGTGCCCTTGGGGTGGTGTATATGCTCTCCCACTGGATGCCTGGGGGCTCCTTGACTAAAGGGATTGGGACCTAAGTCTTACGGAGGGGATAAAGCTCCAGAGCCTGGGAGGGTGTAAGCCGTTGCTTACTACATCTCCCAATATGTACATATATACTGCACGGTGGCTGAGAATATAGCTTCTCAGTTACACTGCCTTTTGGCGTAACTGTCCTGACGTGCAGCAGGGCATGCTTACACCGTGGCGGAGCTTGGTTCATCTGTGGCAGAGGCTGGTTCATTTGTGGCGGAGGCTGGTTCATCTGTGGCGGAGGCTGGTTCATCTATGGCGGAGGCTGGTTCATGAGGAGTAGTAGTAGACATGGTGTCGTAGTCTCATGTGGTATAATCATGAGGTCGTTTTAACGACCCGTCAAGCCGCAGCTAAGAGAAGGCCGCGATAGACCCTACAGGGTAAGCGCTGGTGGCATCCGAACCTGAGTACTGAGTGCGCAGTCGTGACGAAGTTCGAAGGCGTAGCTGCGGGAATTGATCAACGTCCGCGGTACTGTAGATGGCGAATGTCAGCTACCTAATTTAGTAGCGAACAATTCTGTTCCGCACCACGAGACAGAACTTTGTCTCCGCCACTAGTTGGTTAGGCAATCGCTCGTTACTCAGGCTCGCTAGTAAAGGAGAGCCGGAAATATGGGGATGAGAGAGCTGTAAAAGCAGAGTCGCCGCATTTCCCATTGATTTTGTTTAGAAAGAACTGCGCTAGAGGAGATGTAACGTTGCATGGATTCAGACTTGATCGAGTTGAGTTCTAGCCCTGGCCTGAGTGAGACAAATATTTGGTGGCGGTCTCGAATGTCTCACGTCTCCCGCAGCGAGGTACTACTTTCCCGCATACCGTTGTTTGGCAATCGGCCTCCCCAACCCCAAATAGCCACTCTAACCATGTCAAGCAACTCTTCCGCAGCACTTCCCTGGGCACTTCCCACTCCGCACTCGCCTGAGAGCTCGATTTGGAGCCCATTTTCTGATGATGTGGTTCCAGAACCGCATCCAGAACGAACGCGAGGCAACACTCGAAGCGGCAGCAGCAGCAGCGATGGCAGAGCTAGCTCCTTCTCTTGCAGCAGCCGTACGTCCAACGCCGCGCAGGTGCGAGATCCCCGGATATATCCCACACCTCTCCTTACCCTTACTCTCACTATACACGCATCTTCCTCCCTCCACTTTATCACTTGCAAGACGTCTGATACTCGAAGCGATGGCGCCGTGGTACAAGGTACATACCACCCCGCCACGCATGCCCTCCAAGCCGTTCGAATAACCCCGAGATTTCGTGCGCGACAGCTTACATGTTCTGTTCGTTCCTCATTCTACTGCCCTGAGTTTTCCAAATTTCTACGACAACTGGATAGCCCGTGATATGACTGTACCGCTCTCGGAAATCCGTCTTTTGTCACTATATTCCGATAGTGCCCCATCTATGCGCTTTCGCCTCTCCGCCCTGGTTCAATCCTGTTGAAACGGTTTTGCCGTCATGGATTGTACCTCCTTTTGCTAGCCAAAACAAGTACGCTTCCGTACTGCCTGTATTGCGAATTCTCTGTTGGTGAGTGTTCTCTGATTTGCGGCGATTACTCGGAGGCGGGCTAAGGTCGCATCCTCAATTGTGCTTCGCCGTACGCACAGTTTGGGGGAGAGGTCGTACAGTGCGAGCTCTGGTACTTGTTTTCATTTATCGCCCATGTATTGGAGGATACAGTGTATTCAACTCTTAAGCGACACTCACGCTCCGGTTTCGGGCGGGCGCCTGCACTTTCACACGATTCTTGGGTCCAGACCTTTTCATGCTTCCCCAGAGCTTTTATCGAGGTGTCATGGCTCCTTACAAAGTTCTCAAGTCCAGGGTTCTGTGGTCGAGTTCCTTGTTGAGTTCTGTTTTCTATTCAACTTGCGAAACGTTTTTCGTTCTCACTCGGACATGTAGTACCAACTCGAAGGTGCTGTACCCACACAAGCCAATAACTACTCGTGCCTGTACGATAGTGTTGAGACAAATACGAAAAGTAGAAAGTGGCAGCATCGGAGCAAGTAACTTACGTACCATGCACGTGCCGCCGTTTCCTTCCCGTGACTCCCCATCTAGATCTAAAGTAGATCTAAAGCAGAACACTCTACCCGGACGCAACACTTCGTCTTTTTCGGGCTTGTTATCGATGTGATTCTCATCCCGCAGCTGCTTGTGACTGCGGTGGTTCTCCGCAGACCCCGCTCTTGCTCTATGCGGCCAGAAGATCACATTAACTTCCGTCTAGAATGGAGATGTGCCTCTCAACTTCGCCGCGCAATGCATGCCTGCATCGATTGCTCTGCCGCAGTGCCGGTTACGACCGGGGAATATCTACCGCTGGGTCCTCTGATGTTTCCGAAGGTATCCTGGCACTGAAGACGGGACGCGCAAGAGCGGGCATCAGAGTGGAGAGAATACATAGGCCTGTAGGGAGAATGTGAACGCAATTGCAAGGGTTGAACCGGAGTGTGATCGGAGGCAATCAGTCGAGGAGTACACTTAACTCGTGCACACGGCAGATGAGGGAGACGACACAGGATAGATTTTTGCGCCACAATACAGGCACTTTGAACACGGGTGCAAAACAAATGAAAGCAAACATTGGCAGACGTCGACGGAGGTGGCATATCAGGCCTATATCAGGTGCAGATAGGTCACGTCATGATAGCGTTCAAAAAGGTCAGGTAGATGCCACGAAACAATAACGAGATAAAATGTAGACATCAATCGTTCTCATACCACTGGCACGTTCTTTTCTGGCTGGAAACGGTTAAGATGTCGCGCAGCAACGAAGCTGGCCGGGGTGGACACGCTAAGATTCGGGGTATAAAGGACGTGCCGTCCCGTCTACTAGCACGAGTGGCAGTAAGTACGAACAACGCCATCACTGGTACTATCGCGTCAGTGCTTATGCAAAAAACGGCCTTTTATTTTTTGTAGCTTCAACAACATATCGTAGCTACTTCAAATTGTACATACTAACAGAGTAATGAACTGCCCATGCTATAACGATTTTAGTTTATTTTATTTCTCCTCTTGGAAAGCCCTGCGTTCATCACCCAGTTCTGCAAATTTTTGTCACACACTGTCACACCAACGGCAACAGTCGGCAACATGAAGCGGTCGGCAACTCGCCATCTCTAGCCTGAAATTATGGACACTTCTACGGGTGTTGCCGTAGGGGCTTGAATTGATCACACCCTTGTCACTCTCAAAATGAGATTTCGTTCTCCTGCTTGATCGCGGGCATTGTATCCCCTAAAATTAGCCATGGTAAATCTCAGTAGTGTATTCCAACACCCTAGCTCAACAAAATGGCGTGATGTCATCAACATCGGTCAGATCTGGGGGTCATGGATGGCACAATTTCTGACTCCCTCATGTTTTTTGTCATACTGTCGTTGTAGATTTGGATGGATCTTCTTTTTTTTTTATGATCTCACATCTAGAGATGCTACTCTAACTACTGTATTTTTTTTGGGCTGAAACGGTTAGAGGAATGTGGTGATATAGTATAATCTTTGAAATTTGCACATGAGTGAACATTTGCATAACCACTATTGCGATAGTATCACATCACAAGATGCAGGTGAACGAGAGCTAGGCTGACACACGCACCATTTGGGCACATGGTCAAAACAACCCAATTGTAAAATCTGCGGTCAATTTGCCTCCATTCTACATAACTACACAATATGCAATCGTAAAAGAAGGCTAGGTTATGACGATATTAACAAGAATACTGTAACTGGTATCTCAAGAGCCAAATAATGATAAAGGGAAACGGGAGATGGAAATAGATAAATCTGGAGGACAAGGTGGAGGATACTCATCATAATAAACGTGATTACACTTCTTTCTCCCAGTTCCAGTAAGAAATGGTTACTGGGTGACCTATAAGCTGTCGTGCAGCAACGAACTGGCCAAGGGCTTCTTGGAGAGGTTCTGATGGCTGGTCCTCTTGAAGGTCCGCTTTCAAACAAAGAGTCTCCAGGGCGGGTAACACATCTGTCACTGTTCCCCCAAAATGCTCCTGCAGGATGGGGGCGAATATTTCAGCAAGTTTGATATGTGCGTAGAGGTCCTTCACGGTGGTTAACGCGCGGAAAACTTCCGGCAATTGGATGTCCTCGACGCCATCTTGTGATAGCATAGATATACTCTCGTAAATGTAAAGGTGCTCTACCATGAGGATAGAAGGGAAGAACGATGTAAGGTTATGCCCCAGAAATGAAAAATTCCAGCCATCGTCTTCACAACGGATTGTCAACCCGGATTTTTCGACAGCGATCCCTCGAGGTGGAGAAGACCGGACTACAACGCCGAAATAATCAAAGCTCAAATGTGCTTCCTTGAGTACCGGAATCCTTGTTGTGCGCCTTATAAACCGGGCGAGTTGTGAGATGTCGGTTATAAGTGTATGGTTAAAAGTAATGTCGATTGAGTCAAGCAAAGGAGCATCGATCCGGGCCACGAGGTCCTCTAAGTAGTCACTAACCCCAAGGAACTGAAAACCTGTGAGAGCGGCGAGGACAGAGCGTGTTGGTAGCGGCGGACGCCAGTCTGCCCTGTTGGGGTGAGATAGAGGGGACTCGAATTCTATGACAAGAGATTCGAGGTTGGCCAACGTGGCCAGGTGAGAGACGATCACCTCGGGTAAAACGTACCCGGAATCAGGGATATTAAAAAGGGCGAGGGAGACAAGGTCCGTTGCGGATAAAAGAAAATTTGGAAGCGCAGGGAATGGAATACGATTCAACTCGAGAGATTGCAGGCGTAAGGCAAATCCACCTAAGAATTCATCTGGAAGAGCCGGAGCTGGAGGGCTGTCAGGATAAGTCTCCAGCGAGAGATGGATTAGCGCTGGAAATTGCCTCCGCATCACCGAGGCCAATCGTTCCAATTGCGAAATCGTTAAATGAAGGTGAATCTCGTATACACGGTTAGGGTGCACCATTGCAGCATCGAAGTCGTAATCTTCAGGCATGGCCCAATCAATACGGTTCAAGTTCCATACGATGATTGGAATGGGTGGCCAGATAGCTGTGAGCTCCACGCGTCTCCAAGGATGGCAGCTAAGTCTCAGCTCGAGAAAGTTTGGCGACGCAAAAACGACGGTTCGCCACCTGCGGCACGCGTGAACTACCGGATGCCACCAGGACAAATTCCGCAGATGACCATATTCTGGTCGAACGAAATAGAATATGCATAGGAGAACATCGTCAGGAAGTATGTCGATTGTGACATGGCCTGCCTACATGGTCAGCAGTAGCTGCAGACACGACACAAAAGACGTAGGTTTGTCGAAAAAGCCAACACCATGAATGTTAGGGAATATACGCCGAACGATTCTATCGAGTATTGAAAGCAGACAGCAAAGTGCCCATGTAAAGTTTGATTAGCGAAGCAACAAGGGACAGAGCCCAGTAGTGGACGTACTGGTGAGAGCTCATTGTTGGGGGTTCGATACTTTGGCGGTTGAAAATTGAAACCGTCACCGCCCCGTCGCGTTCAAACACACACGTGATCGCGTGTCTTACTGACCTCAGCGGATTTCTAGCGTTGCCTCCCGGCGCTCGCGTTGAACAAACACTTACTGTAATACTAAGTTACTGATATATTAAACTAAATCAATACACGACGTCAAGCCCATTCTCAGTTCGTTATAAAACCTCTTCGATTTCATTTCTTGGTTAACCCATTCGCAGCCGCATGATTTGGTTGTCCCCCTTACACTTGCCTTTCGAGTGCGTGGATGGCGCAGTGGGAGGAGAGCCTGCCAGCTTGACGTCAGGCAGCATCGGGGTCGTGATGGCCGGACACGCGTGACTGGAGGGAGGATTGGGAGCGAGGAGGTGGAGGCTTAAAATGGTAAGGAGAGACGCAGAACGCACATAATTCTCTCGTCTCCCAGGGCGTTAGACACGGTAAGAGCCCTGGAAGTTGATGCGAGTTGCTAGCCGTCGGCAAGTTGGACAAAGTTGTGAGAGCACACGAGCACGGCCCAAAACTATCACTCACGACAGGCTCACGACGCAGTTTCCGTTTGCTTTCCCGTGGAACAGGCCACCCTCAGAGTCCATATTTTCGACGTTTTAGGCGGTCAGTGTGCAACCTCTGTCGCGGTTTGTGGCTTTATTTTGGCCACATCTCCGATGAGGAGGTGAAGAGGGGGGAAAAAAAACACGGGACATACGAAGGCGTCTGTTCTGCCCATCTTACTCACACGACGTCCGGAGTGAGCGAAAGAGAAATGTTGAGTGAGCCGCGGCGCGGAAAGAGAAAGGAGACCGGCTTTGGGGCCTGTTGTGTCCGGCCCGAGGAGGATGACGTAATCACGACTGGGTTTGTGTTAGACATTGACATGAAAAAAGATGACCTTGACAAGGACAAGGACAGTGACTAAAATCGTGACACAACCGCGAAAGGGACCGCGACAGGGACCGCGAGAGAGACAAGAAACCAACCCAGGAGACTGCACTGGCAGGCGGTGTATCCGTTTCCTTAATCTTTGATCTCGCGCATTTTTTCTCACTATAGGTTGGTGATGAGACACATAAAAGTCGAAATACACGTTACATTGAAGCCATAAGAGACAAGCCTTTCGTGGTGGTGCAACTATATACACAATTCTTCTATCGCTCCAAAGTGTTGCAATCGAAGAGCCGATGAATCCAAAAACAAACAGATTGTCCCAGTCAAGGTCGGATGTGCCAACACTAGCACTCAGGGCCAACTCAACTGACCAAACGGTGAATGAAAACTACAGAAGAATTAGCAACCGACATCATCTCTCTTATGATGATTACCTCTGCGAGTAATATGTTGCTACAAGATTGTCGTGTGACTTGCAAGGCGATTGGGCCGCTAGATACCAGCATCTTCAAGAGGCCTCACTGATTCCTAAGACTCGACTAAGATAAATCAAGGAGAGCCGCGATCACCGTACCTACGAGAAGTGAACCTCGTGTGCTTGAAAGTAAAGGGGATGAGTTACCTTGTCTCGTGCCTGCGCTAACTCGTCCTTGAGCTTCGCGCAGAATTTTGGACCACTCCTTAAGTGTACCATCAAGCAGAAACTGCAGGGCGCATGATTCTGTAAAGCCATTGTGTACTCCTCACAGATTCTTGAAAGTATGTCGAGTGGACAGGTAAATTTTTGCAGTCTCAAGTCGTTCTGCATCTGTGAGAGGAACCGATTTAACCATCTGGGGGTAACACGATTCGGTTCGAGTCGTTGGGCATCAGTAGTCATATCTTCGGGACAACTAACCCAAATGCTCGAAGGCCATAGTAGAGATTCGGCTTTGATGAATGGGTCGAGGCACGCAACAAAGCTGTCTCTGCAGCGCTTGCGGAAGTTGGCGAGGTCGCGCAAGGCCGAGCCCTTGAACAATCGCAGTCCTTTTCCAAGAATTTCAAATGTCATAGGTTGATCCAAGGTCAAACGAGCCGCACTTTCCATTTCTGGAATGAGTCCTTTTGCACTCGCGATCGCGTATGCGCAGAAGGCCTCGGGTCCCTTTGGCGCCGGAAATTTCCCGCGGTCGACCTCGGCACGGATAAACGATTGTACTGAAACCATCTCGTATTTCTGACACGCTGCGAGTAGATACAATACCTCGTCGCAAAGGGTCAGCTTTTACCACTGCTGAGTTGCAAATAGATACGACACCTGCTCGTAAGACTTTGGTTTCACTGTGCGGACAGGGTAAAGCATCGAGACAAGGCAATTTAGCAGCTTAGAGCTTTCAGGCAATTGAACCACGGGTAGTCCGTCGACAATTTCATTGTTAGAAGGCCGGGGATGAGACAGTATGTCTTTGAAGAGTGGAGATGCCATGGCCAGTACTGGTTTATGGACTCGGAAGTTGACGTTGTCGGACGATCGGATTATGAGATCCGCGTCGGGTACGACAAAGGGTGTAGATGCAGCCAAGGACGAGCTGGTTTTGGCGGAAGAGTTCTTTCGTTCTTGCACGAGACACAGAGCTGACTTCGCCTGCAAAATGATTCAACATCCATACCAGCTCTGTATATCAAAGATACTAACCTTTTCGAAACTGACATCGACAACAGAGGCTAAAGCTTCCCAAAAGTCGCGTATGGTCCGGCCGGGTATGGATGCACATTCGCAACCAAGTTCATTAGCTTGGTTCTTCATGTGGCGCGCCATGGCCATGTTAAGTTCAGCGGAATCGAATAAATTTGGGGATTTTCCTATTGACTCGATGTACTGATCAAGCCAACTCGGAATTTGAGAAGAGCTGAGCTCTGTGCAGCGTAAGTCTGCAATCGTGCCTCGTGCACGAGACGTCCTAAATTCCATAAGGTCTGATGCAAGAATGGCCCGAACTCCTTCATGATAGTTCCAGAGTTCATAAAGAGAAGCGCCGGACATAATATCGAGCTTGCCGTCGTAGTCCTCGATAGTCATCGGGTAATTCAATATAGTCCGCGCAGATTGCAGTGCTTCTGGCCGGAGCCCGTACTTTTGTGCGAGGGTATAAATGCGGAGTGCTGACTCTAGACGAGTGGGTAGTGAGTTCTGTCGGGCGATTCTGTCCCGGATGTGAGTTACTACAAAGTCCATTTGATACATTTGGGCGACAGATAGGAGTTCCAAAATTTCCTCAGGAATTGATGGTACGAGGGAGTTTATGGGAAAGATGAGGGTGAGAAGGAAGTGAACGATTTTGCCCCTTTTAGGTATCTGTACCACCGGAAGTGATGCCTCAACATCAGCGGCACCGGGGGATTCTAAAGCATTTTGTATAAGCTTGCCGAGAATAGGAGAGCTGTTGACGATGTAAATCTTTGGCACTCGAAAATGATAGCAGTCCTGAGAACGAAGAATGACATCCGCGTCGGGGTAGTCAAAGAGCAAGTTTACAAGTGGTTCGTTTATGGCGGAAGCTGCTTCATGAGGGACAGCGGTAGACATGGTGTCGTAGTCTCATGTGGTATAATCATTGGGTCGTTTTAAAGAACCGTCAAGCCGCAGCGAAGAGGAGGCCGTGATAGGCCCTGCAGGGTAAGCGCAGGTGGCATCCGAACCTGAGTGCGCAGTTGTGACGAAGTTTGAGGGCATAGCTGCGGGGGTTGATTAACGTCCGCAGTACCGCAGTGATGGCCAGCAGTCAGCCACCTAATTTAGTAGTGAACAATTCTTCCGCACCACGAGGCAACTGCAGACAGTACTTTGGCTCCCTCACTAGTTGGTTGGTAAACGAGAGCCGAGAAATATGACAGAACTGTAAAGGCAGAGTCGCCTCCTTTCCCACTATCGGTTTGGTCTAGGAAGAACTGCGCCAGATTATAGCATTTGATTAAATGTTGCATGGATTGAAACTGGATTGAGTAATGATTGAGTTTGAGATAAACATTTGGTGGCGGCGAGTATCAAATGTCTCACGGGTTGCCACGTCTCTCTGGCTCTACAGTAACCTCAACTCGCCCGCTCCCTACCACCTCTGATGACTGAGTCTGATCCCGTTATTTCTTCCCAAATCGCCACTCTACTCAACCATCACTTCCCTTGGCACTTCCAGGTTCCCACTCCTCGCGTAAAGAACACGAAGTACCTGCTTGAGAGCTCGATTCGGAGCCCAATTTTCTGATCATGTGGTTCCAGAACCGCCGCCAGAACGAACGTAAGGCAGCATTCAAAGCATCGACAACAACGGCGATGGCAGAGCTAGCTTCTTCGAGTTCTCTTGGAGCCGTACGTCCAACGCCGCGCGGGTGCGAGATCTCCGCGGACACGTCCCACGTCCCTCCTTCTCCTTACTCTCACTATACACATCTTCCTCCCTCCCCTACATCACTCGCGAGACGTTCGATACTCGAAGCGATGGCACCGTGGTCCGAGATACGTATCAACCCGCCACGCATGCCCTCCAAGCCGTTCTAATAATCCCGAGAATAATCCGAGATTTCGTGCGCGACAGATCACATGTTCGTTCGTTCCTCATTCTACTGTCTTGGATTTTCCGATTTTCTACGACAACTAGACACCCCGTGATATGACTGTACCGCTCTCGGAAATTCGTCTTTTGTGGCTGTATTCCTATGGTGCCCCATCTATGCGCTTTCGACAGCGCCTCTTTGCCCTGGTTCAATCCTACTGGATGGTTTTGCCGTCCTAGATCGTACTTCCTTTTGTAAGCCAAAACAAGTACGTTTCCGCACGGCCCGTATTGCGAATTCTCCGTTGGCGATTACTCGCAGGCGGGCTAAGGTCGCATCCTCATGGTTCCAAGTTCCCATGTAACAGAGTACATCTTCTCATGCAAAGCTACTCGGTGCAATACTCACGGGAATCAATTGTGCCTTGCCGTACGCACAGTTTGGGGGAGAGACGTACAGTGCGACCTCCATTACTTGTTTTCATTGCTTGCCGACGGCCCTTGTTAGATCCAAGCTACGACGTTTTCTCGACCCGCGCCCACACACCGCTCTCAATCAAGCGCTTTTTTCTTAACTTGCTATTCGAACGTTTGAAGGCAGACTCATGTCAGCCCCTAATAATGGCGATTTTGAAGCGATTTCGTCATAGCCCGTATAGGCGCCGGCCGCAGCTTTATGCATGCACAATCATCTGTTCTCGGAAGTTAATGCGTTAATGGTTTATCTCTTAAGAATCCCTCAAAACTTAGCAAGAGGAGCGACATGAAGATAGGAATTTGGATCGCGCGAAGGCACGTTCCTCCATCTGCATCCGCGTTTTCTGTCAAATTTCCTTTTTTTTTTCATTATTTTGTCTCGTCGTGGGTGCTCCTGGATCAAATTCGACGAGCCGCCATTCGTGCCATCCGCTCCTGGACATTTATCGCGCATGTTTTGGAAATGCATTTAATTCTAAGCAAGACTCACTCTCCAGATTCGAGTAGGCGCCGGCACTTCCGCACGATTCTTGGGTCCAAATCTGTTCACGCTTCTCCAGAGCTTTTCTCGGGTATGATGGCTCCTTTTCAAGGTTCTTGCTCTCAAGTTTGAGTTCTCCGGTCGAGTTCTGTTTCTATTAGCTCGGACAAAGTTTTTCGTTCTCACTCGACATGTAGTACAGCCAACTCGAAGGCGCTGTGACTCTCAGGCTAATAACTTTGTACCGTACAGATTGCGTTGAGACAGGTACAAAAGTGTGAAGCGGTTACATTCCAGTTCCACAGTACAGTGCACGTGCCGCCGTTCCAATCGGAGTTTCCCGCGACTCTCCATCGAGATCTATAGAAGATCTAAAGCAGAACACTCTACCCACGGGCGCAACATCTCGTCTTTTTCGGACTCCTTATCGTGAGATGCTAATTCCGCAGCTGCTTGTGACTGCGGTGGTTCTCCGCGGCATGTAGACTCCGCTCTTGCTCTATGCGGCCAGAAACTCACATAAACCTCCATCTATAATGAAAATGGTCTTCGCCGCGCAAGAGGTGACTTTCTCTGCCACAGTAACTGTTACGTCTGGGAAATTTCTACCGCTGGGTGCTCTGATGCTTCCGATGCTTCCTAGGTATCCTGGCGCTGAAGACAGGAGACCGAGAACTATGCGCAATACGGGGATCGGAGCGGAGAGAACACATAGGCCTGTAGGAAGAATGTGAACGTAACAAATGCAAGGGTCGAGCAGGAGTGGGATCGGAGGCAATCAGTCGAGGAGTACGTTCGACTTGCACACAGTAGATGAGGAGACGACACAGTATAGATTTTTGTTGCACAATACAGGCATTTTGAATGCAGGCGCAAAACAAATGAAAGCAAACCCAAAAGCAAGGGCAAAGGGTCTCTGAAAATGCGATATCCCTCTCAGACGTCTTGTGTACTTTCGCATTCGTGTATTACGTGTTCACGTGATACCGTACCCAGAAACTCAACTCAATGTGCAGGAGGACAGGACGTAACGAATCCCACAAGATTATCTCCGTCGCTCTCCAGAGCAGCACGAGCCATAGTCCGCGACATACTCCCTTGTCTGTGTTGGAGTCATTTTTGCCCTCACCTCGCTCCCAGGGTCGGTCAAATATTACCTACGGCACTCCGCCCTTGTATCCGTCCCCGTAGTCTTCATTTCAGGCAGCCTTTCTCGCACCATTTAAATAGTCAAAAGTAAGATTTCGTGGTGTCGTCGTTGTACGTAGACCAAATTCTTTATCGCTCCAAGGAGGCCGTGAATAGGGAAACGAACTTTTGCCAACCTGTCATTATGTCGCCAGATTGACCTTTTGAATGCAAAAGCTATAGACAAATCAGCAACTAACATTACTTTGTTCAAGATGATTACCTCTAGCACCAAAACATTGCGATCCCGCGACTTGAATTCTACCACCAGCGTAAAGAAGCCTTCCCGATTCTTAGGGCAGATAAATTAGACCAGAATGTGAAACACATCACTGTGTACAGTATTTGCGAGAGGTGAACGTTTGTCCATAGTACTCGATAAGTAAAGGGAAAGAGGGACCTTGTTACGTGCCTGCGCCAACTGTTTCTCGAGATCCGCGCAGAAATCCGAACCATTCTAACGTGCACCCCCATGCAGAAATTGCAGTTTCCATGATCCTGGAGGGCTCGAAAGTATTCCCTACGTATCCTTGAATGTATGTCGAGTGGGCCGGTGAAATTCTTTAGTTTCAAGTCGTTTCGGTTCCGTGATAGGAGCTCATTTAACCATGTGGGGAGAACACGATATTGTTTCTCCCGTGACGCCCTAGAGACAGCTTCAGGACAGTTAACCCAAATGCTCGAAGGCCCTGGAGGTTTCGATTTGAGGAATGAGTCGAGGCACGTGATAAGGCTATCTCGGCAGCGCTTGCGGAAGCTCGCAAGGTCGCACAAAGCCCAACCCTCGAACAATCGCAGCCCTTCTCCAAGAAATTCAAATGTCATAGGGTAATCCAACGTCCGACGCGCTGCATTTTCCATTTCCGGATTGAGTCCTTTGCTACCCGCAATCGCGTACGTGGTGAAAGCCTCGGCCCCCTTTGGCGCTGGGAATTCCCCGCCGCGCTTGATCCCGGAACGGATAAACGTCTGAACTGAAACCATCTCGTACTTCTGACACGCCGCAAGCAGATACAACACCTTATAGTAAGAGTTAGTTATTGAAACTGACTAGTCAGTGGCACAAGCAAATACAAACCTTTTCATAAGAGTTTGGCACCACCGTAGGGACGGGATAAAGTATGGAGATAAGACTAGTCAGTAGCTCTGCGCTTTCAGGCAGTCGAACCACTGGGAGCCCATCAACAATTTCACTGTCAGGAGGCTGGGGAAGAGATAGTAGATCCTTGAAGAATGGTGAGGCCATGGCCAGTACGGATTTATGGACATGGAAGTTGACATTGTCGGACGATCTTATTATAAAATTGGCGTCAGAGACGTCGAAGGATTTAAATGAAGATGTGGCTGAATTGATTTGGGCTCGAGGTGCCCCTCGTTCCTGCAGGAGAGATAGAGCTGACTCGGCCTGTAAAAAAGGTTAATATCTCAAGCAGCTCAGTATAACCACACTGGCCTTTTTGAAACTGCCATGCACAACGGACGTCAAAGCATCCCAAAATTCTCGTATGGTGTGACTAGGTATGGATGCACATTCGCAAATAGGCTGATTAGCCATGTCCTTAGTGTGGCGTGCCATGGCAATGTTGAGTTCAGCGGGATCAAATAGGTTCGGGGATTTTGCAATAGATTCGATATACTGATCAAGCCAGGACGGATTCGGGAAGAGCTGAGCCGTGTGCAGCGTAATCCTGTAATCGTGCCATTGGCAAAAAACATCCTAAACTCTGAAAGGTCCGATGCGAGAATGGCCCGAACTCGTTCGCGATACTTCCACAGCTCGTAAAGAGCGGCGCCTGGCATAATATCGAGATTATTGTCAAAATACTCGATAGTCATCGGGTAACTCAATATAGTTTGCGCGCTTCGTAACGCTTCTGGTCGAAGCCCATGCTTTTGTGCGAGAGCATAAATGCGGAGTGCTGGCTCTAGACGAGTGGGCAGTGAATTCTGTCGAGCGATTCTATCCCGGATATAAGTTAGTACAGAGTCCATTTGATAGGCTTCGGCGACAGATAGGAGTTCCATGATTTTCTCAGGGGTCGATGGTACGTGCGGGGGAGTCACAGGAAAGATAAAGGTGAGAAGGCAGTAAAGGATTTCGTTGCTTTCCGGTAGCTGTACAACCGGAAGTGACGCCTCAGCATTTGCATCTCCGGGAGAATATGGAGTTCTTTGTATAAGCTCGCCAAGAATAGGAGAGTTATTGACAATGAAGGTCTTTGGTACGCGGAAATGATAGCAGTCCTGAGAACGAAGAATAATATCTGCGCCGGGGTAGTCGAGGAGTAAGTTCTCGAGAGGTGGTCAGTGGTTGAGGTTGTTTCGTGAGGGACAGTAGAAGACATGGGTATCGCAGTCGAAGAAATCTACGATAGGGGCCCTTAAATACCCGCCCAGCCGCGGCGAAGAGACTCAATGGGACCTAACAGGGCCATCGCTGCAGGAGGCATCCAGTCTGCGCCGTAGTTATAGTACGCCACACGGACCACCTGACGGAATCGTGCCTTGCGAACTATGTACAGTATGTACTGTTGCCATGGCGTGCCGTCGCACGACTTGGCACGAGTTAATCATCTCTTCCTTCCGGGCCGGATAGGGCCGGGGTCAAATTTTTCGCGTCACCGAGCAGAGCACGCAGCAACGTCTGCTCTGCTCGACGGCATGCAATAGCTGTTCCCTTCTAGAGCATACTTAAAGTGGATAGCACACCTGTGGTATCTCAATTGCGCTTGCTCCTACAGCCCGTCTGTAGGCGCCGACTTCTGGGTGGTTTATGCATATGATTTGCAGGAGCCGCTAGGTGGCTGATTTTGTGCTGAGAAGCGTCTACGAATCGTGCTGCTTTGTACAAGTCGGGTTGTCGCAGCATTTTTGTCAGGGTCAAGCAGCACGCCGACGTGAGTGGTCGAATTGGAAGTATGTTCGATATGGAATCGGTGCCGATTATTACAGGGTAGTCAAGCGGGCGGCGGAGCCGCTACTGCGCGCCCGGGTTCAGGTAGACAAAGATGTATACGGTGGCGGGAGCGCTTGCTTGCCTGGTGTCCAGGTGCGCGCGCCTGTGCGGCGGACGTACGCGTTAGAGGTCGAACTTCGGTGACCTTGCTGAAGGGTGTGGAGGTTGGTTCGGCTTGAAGTGGAGGAGGGCATGGGAGTTGAAAAGGGTGAAGCTTCCTGAAGAGGACGAGATAAACGCGAGCCAGAGACGGAGTCGGAGTTGGATGGAGAGGCCGTGGAGGTCGTGGAAGGACGATATCGAAGGAAATGCGCTTGGGAACGTTGGCCATTTAAGGGCTCTATGGCAGACGTCGACCGAGGTGGCATAATGGTGGCATTCCGGTGCGGAAAGGTCATGTCATGATAGCGTTCAAAGGGGTCAGGCTGTAGATGTCACGAAACAATAACGAGATAGATACAGAGAGCACTTATCAATCGTTTCCATCCTACCGTTGGCACGTTCTTACCTGGCAGGAAACGGCTATAAGATGACCGGAGAACTGTCGCGCGGCAACGAAACTGGCCGGGGCGGACCCGCTAAGATTTGGGATATACTGTAAAGGACGTGCCGTCCGGTCTACTGGCACGAGTGGCAGTAAGCACGAATAACGCCATTACTGGTATCACATCACAAGATGCAGGCAAACGCGAGAGCCAGGCGGACACTCGGCCACTCGGACACATGATCAAAAAACCTAATTCCAAAATTTGCGGTCAAGTTGCCTCCATTCTACCCAACTGTAGAAGGAGACTAGGTCGTGACGATATTAACAAATTGTAACTGGTATCTCCAGAGTCGAATAGGGATAAAGGAGAACGGGAGATAGGAATAGATAGATAGGAGAACAAGGACAAGGTGGAGGATACTCATCAAAATTAACGTGATGACACTTCTTTCACCCAGTTCCGGTAAGAAATGGCTACAGGGTGACCTGTAAGCTGCCGTGCAGCAACGAACTGGCCAAGGGCTTCCTGTAGAGGTTCCGATGGCTGGTCCTCTTGAAGGTCCTTTTTTAAACAAAGAATTTCCAGGGTGGGTAATACAACTGCCTCTGTTCCCCCAAAATACTCCTGCAGGATGGGGGCAAAAAATTCAGCATCTTTCATGTGCACGTAGAGATTCTTCACGGTGGTTAACGCGTGGAAAACTTCCAGAAATGGCAAGTCGTCGACGTCATTTTGTGATAGCATAGATGCACTCCCGTAGATGTAAAGGTGTTCTACCATGAAGATGGAAGGGAAGAGCGACGTAAGGACCTGTCCCAGAGATGAAAAATCCCAGCCATGGTCTTCACAATAGATTGTCAACCCGGATATTTCGACAGCGGACCATGTCTGTGGAAGAGATTGGACCTCAAGGCCGAAATGATTAAAGTCCATATGTGCGTCCTTGAGTACCGAAATCCTTGTCGTGCGCCTTATAAACCGGGCGAGTTGTGAGATGTCGGATATAAGTAGATGGCAAAAAGCAATGTAGATGGAGTCAAGCAAAGGAGCATCAATCCGGGCCACGAGGTCCTCTAAGTAGTCACTAACCCCGAAGAAATGAAATCTTGTGAGAGCGGCGAGAACGGTGCGTGTCGGTAGCGGCGGACGCCAGCCTGCCCTGTTAGGGTGAGATAAGGGGGATTCGAATTGTATGTTGAGAATTTCGAGGTTGGCCAACATGGCCAGGTGAGAGACGATCACCTCGGGTAAAATGTACCCGGAATCAGGAATATTTATAAGGTCGAGGGAGACAAGGTCGGTTGCGGATAAAAGAAGATTCGGAAGCGCAGGGAATGGAATGCGATTCAACTCGAGAGATTGCAGGCGTGGGGCGAATCCACCTAAGAACCCATCGGGAAGAGCCGGAGCTGGAGGGCTACCAGGAGAAGTCTCCAGGGAGAGTTGGATCAGTGCCGGAAATTGCCTCCGCATCACTGAGGCTAATCGTTCCAATTGCGAAATCGTTAAATGGAGGTGAATCTCGCATACACGGTTAGGGTGCACCATTGCAGCATCGAAGTCGTAATCTTCAGGCAAGGCCCAATCAGTATTCTTCAAGTTCCATACGATGATTGGAATTGGTGGCCAGATAGCTGTGAGCTCCACGCGTGTCCAAGGATGGCAGATAAGTCTCAGTTCGAGAAAGTTTGGCGACGCAAAAACGACGGTTCGCCACCTGCGGCACACGTGAACTACCGGATGCCACCAGGATAGATCCCACAGGCGATCATATTCTGGTCGAACGAAATAGAATATGCATAGGAGAACATCGTCAGGAAGTATATTGATCGTAACATGGCCTGCCCACATGGTCAGCAGTAGCTGAAGACACGACACAAAAGACGTACGTTTGTCGAAAAAGCCGACACCATGGATGTTGGGAAATATACGTCGAACGATTCTATCGAGTATTGAGAGCAGACAGCAAGGTGCCCATGTAAAGTTTGGTTAGCAAAGCAACTAGGGCCAGAGCCCAGTGGTCGACGTACTGGCGAGAGCTCATTGATGCGCTCATCAAGGCGCTCATTGTTGGGGGTTCGATACTTCAGTTGAAAATTGAACCTGTTACCTGCGTCGCGTCGGATCACACACGTGATCGCGTGTCAAAACAAAATTGATCCTAGCGAGTTCCTAGCGTTGCCGTCCAGCGCCCGGATTGAACAAACACTTATACTACAGTATAGTAAAATATACACGGTAAGTGGTCGCACTTATGCCTCGAAAAGCATCGATGATGATGTACGGGCAGTACTGTACTGAATGCACGTGCCGCCGCTCCGAGTCACTCGGAGTTTCGCGCGGTGAGCTCAACTCAAAATGTAGGACAGGACCTTGGACAGGACGTGACAAATCCGACAAGCGTACGTCTATCACTCTCTGAGTAGCACGAGCAATATTCTCAGACATGTTTCCTTGTCGGCGTGGAGTCATCTTGGCCCTCACCTCTCCCGGGGTCGATCTTACGCGCGCCACATCATATCTCAAGCTAGTGCTTGAGCTATCATAGTGCTGACACATAAAACGCACGTCTCATTGAAGTAAGCAGATTCGTGCTAAATTCTTTATCGCCTCAAGTGAAAAGGTGAACGAAACTACAGGGGATCCTAAGTTACTCAATGTCGCCTCCATGACTAATATACTATCCCACGACTTGGACCTCTACACACTAGTGTCGTCAAGAAGCCATACCGGTTCCTAGGACTGAGATAAGTTGAATCAGAGTGTGAGCCACAATCACTGCGTACCTACGGGAGGTGAATGTCAGTTCGTGGTACTTGAAAAGTAAGGGGAATGAGGTACCGTGTTGAATGCCTGTGTCAACTTGTTCTCGAGCTCTGCGCAGAATGTGGAACCCTTCCTCATGAGCACCGCTGAACAGGAATAGCAGCTCCCATGACTTTGGAGGGTCACGAGGTACTCCCTACGTATTCTTGAATGTATGTTGAGTGAACGGGTGAACGTTTGGAGTTTCAAGTCGTTCTGGTTCCGTGAGAAGAGCTGATTTAACCATGTTGGGAGAAGTTGGAGATTAGTGTTTAATCGATACTCCCGCGCGGCCCTATTCGTAGCTTCAGGACAGCTAGTCCAAATGCTCGAAGGTCCTGGGTGTTGGACTTTGAGAAATGTATCGAGGCACGCGATAAGGCTGTCTTTGCAGCGCTTGCGGAAGCTGGCAAGGTCGCGCAATGCCCAACCCTCGAACAGTCGCAGTCTTTCCCCAAGAGCATTAAATGTCATGGGATGATCCAATGTCTGACGGGCTGCACTTTCCATCTCCGGAATGAGCCCTTTGCCAGCTGCAATCGCGTACGCAGAGAAGGCCTCGGTTCCCTTCGGCGCCGGGAATTCGCCGCACTTGACCTTGGCACGAATAGACGACTGTACAGAGACCATCTCATACTTCTGGCACGCTGCAAGTAAATACAAAACCTAGTAAGAAAAGATGAGCTACTTCCACTGACAAGTTGCAAGCAGATACAACACCTTCTCATAGGAGTTTGGTATGACAGCGCAGACGGGGTAAAAAAAAGAGATAAGACTACCCAGCAGCTCTGAGTCTTCAGGCACTTCGACCACAGGAAGTCCATCGACAGATTCACTGTCAGAAGGCTGGGGAAGAGAGAGCAGATCTCTGAAAAATGGTGATGCCAAAGCCAGTACTGATTTATGGACCCGAAAATCGACCAGGTCGGATGATCGGATTATGATATTGGCATCGGGTAGGTCAAAGGTTTCAGGTGATGTGGTCGGATTGATTTGTTCTTGTGGATCCTCTCGTTCATGCACGAGAGATAAAGCTGATTCCGCCTGTAAAGGCCTCAATATCACAAGTAGCGCGGTGGATCAATTACACACACCCTTTCAAAACTGTCATCGACAACAGACACCAAAGCGTGCCAAAAATCACGCATGGTCTGGCCGGGTATGGACGCACATTCGCAGCTAGACTGACTAGACTTGTCCTTAATGTGGCGCGCCATGGCGATATTGAGTTCAGTGTAATCAAATAAGTTCGGAGTTTTTCCAATGGACTCGATGTACAGATCAAGCCAGCACGGGATTTGAGAAGAGCTGAGTTCTGTGCAGCGTAAGCCTGTAATAGTGCCGCGTGCCTGAGACTTCCTGAATTCGGCAAGGTCTGACGCAAGATTGAGCCGAACTCTTTCGTAATACTTCCCGAGTTCATAAAGAGAAGGGCCTGAGACAATATCGAGCTTGTCATCGATATCCTCAATAGTCATTGGGTATTTCAATATAATTCGCGCGGCTTGTAAAGCTTCTGGTAGAAGCTTGTACTTTTGTGCGAGAGCGTAAACGACAAGTGCCGGCTTTAGACGGGTAGGTAGTGAGTTCTGTCGAGCGATGCTCCCCCGGATGTGTGTTAGTGCTGTTTCCATTCGATACTTTTGAGCGACAAATAGAAGTTCCATAATTTCCTCAGTGGTTGATGGTAGGAGGGGTGTCACGGGAAAGACGAAGGTGAGAAGGCGGTGAATGATTTCGCCCCTTTCTGGTAGCTGTAGCACCGGAAGTGGAAGTGATGCCTCAAGATCCGCATCGCCGGGGGAGTCTACACCGATGAAAACCTTTGGAACTCGAAAGTGATAGCGATCCTGAGAGCGAACAATAATGTCCGCGCCGGGGTAGTCGAGGAGTAAGTTCGCAAGGGGTTCATCGGTGGAGGCTGATTCATGAGGGAGGGTGGTCGACATGGTATCGTAGTCTCATGAGGTACAGAAATTTACGATAGGGACCATTTAAATACCCACGAGGCCGCGGCGAAGTGAGGGTGCGCAATGCAGAGGGGCGTAACAGGGCAACGGCGGCAGGGGCACCCGATTCTGTGCCGTTGAAACGACACATCACACAGACCACCTGACAGAAGCATGCCTTGTGTAGTGGGGATAGAAGTGTACGTGAGTTACGGGGCGCACAGGGAAGACCCGAGGGCGTAGCTGCGGGAGCCCCGGTGTGCGCAATCTGTCCGCAGTAGTTTGCAAAAAGTTTCGGCTCATTTCCGGGCCGGGTCGGAGCCAAAATGTAGTACGGGTGTCACGAGACCTGCAGATGCCAACCGTCTCGATACTGTATCAGTTGTTCTCTTCTAGCGTATACTATACAGTATATCAATTTATTTAGAGTCCTCCTCATCTCTCCCACTTCCCGCCGTTTTGGCCACTCCGATTCGGCAGCGATTTCCCCTGATGTCATACAACGAGTACAGACTCTACAATCCCGATATTACCTCCGAGTCGTCGTATATGCTCAAGGGGTCCAGAGAGCCCTGCAATGTGTTGAAGTTGAGTACGTTGAGTTGCCACGCGCCGTGCAACGCCACGCGCTTAGGTAAGCGCATACGCAGTCCCGCGTTGCCTCTGCATGGTATGCACGCGCGCAGACCTTTTGTCCGCTCTATGTAGTTAGACTATAATATTACCTTTGTTCTAGGTTACATATATATCACACCATTAGAGTACTGGCCACCTCAGTTACGTGCTAAGGCGCGCGGTACTGAGGTGAGCATAGATTTGTTCCCACTTATTTACTGTTTGCTAACTTGTAGTAGTGCTATTGTATCAACGTTCTATTACAGGTAAATATAATCAGTTACGTGCTAAGGCGCGCGGTACTGAGTGCTATTGTATCAACGTTCTATTACAGAACGCGACCGCACGCGCTCCATACGGACTCCATACAAACTTTACAATGAACAGGCAGCAGGCTTGTTCCGTCAACGAAAAAGCGGGCCACCAGACCTTCGCCAAGTCATAGAGTACTGTTCGTACCTTTGCTCGTCATATTCCCTACATTGGCGGGGGGTACTGTACTCACCGTTTGGGTCACGGAGTCTGACCGCGTCGTTAACATGTGCGGGCAGTCGGATGTTTGCGCCCTGGTGTCGATGGAAGTCAAGGTGAACTAGAATCGGCACTGTTTCTGCACCCGCCGTGCCGTTCACTTTCCTCTCTTGTGAGGGCCGCTACCGTATTGTACCGGCGAGCTGCAGATAATGGAATGTTATGGTTTGAAATCTGTGTGGGCAAGATACAACGGAATTCGCAGAGATAACACGTAGGGTGTTGATGCCGCGTCCTTCAGGAGAGTGATATTCTTGCGTTCTTGTCCGACATTGCGAGGCATCTCATCCAGGACATACTGAATGTCTGTCAGCCATCTCGTTTACAGCTTGTTTATTTGACCCGCGCTTCGGCCTTCAAATAACAAGATCGCTGTTCATGAAGCCCCACTAAAATGCTAAGAAATATCCGAAGCAGGGCGTTATAAGAAATCTACCTTCGAACTGCGGACGCGCGGGCGAATGTACGGGATAAACTCGCTGGTCCGACCCTAGCGCGTGGGGAAGATGCGGACACAGACGGAGCCTGTGTTTCAATTACAAAGAGGGCGCAGTTGTACCCTGCATCAAAGACGGAGCCGGTGAGCGCACTGACGAGGAACAGAAGGACGCCCTGCATGAAACAAATCCAGGAGATCAAGGACAGTGTATCTGTCTGTATAATCTTTGATCTCATGCGGGTTTTCTCGCACCACGTCGTACCAAACACGGAAAGTCAAAATTCACAATTATCAGACACACCTTTCGTGGTGACGCCGTACAAACAACATTCTTTATCCCTCCAAGGAGGTCATGAAAAGGGGACCAAAAAAAACTACAGGGATCCCAGTCTAGGTCGGACACGCCAACCAACGTTCGTACCCTGCTGCCAGATTAACTCCCAAATGATAAATACAAACTACAAATAGATCAGCAACAAACACCACTTTGCGTACAAGTACGGATGATTACCTCTGAGACTAATGTGTCGCCCAAAACGATCGCGCGACTTTTGGGCTCTAAATACAGGCGTCGTTAAGAGGCCTCACTGATTCCTAGGACTCGAGTAAGTCAAATCAAGGAGAGCAGCGATCACCCCGTACCTACGAGAAGTAAGTCTCGTAGTACTTGCAAAGTAAAGGAAATGAGTTACCTTGTCCCGGGCCTGTGCCAGCTGGTTCTCAAGCTCCGCGCAGAATGTTGAACCCTTCGCTGTGTGGATTCCCATACAGAAACTGCAGTTCACATGATTCTGGATGGCCACGGAGTACTCCTCACGTATTCTTGAATGTATGTCAAGTGGACGGGTGAACTTTTGAAGCTTCAATTCTTTCTGGTTCCGCGAGAGCAGCTGTCTTAACCATTTGGGAAGAATCCACTCCCCGGAAGGCCCGCTAGGCATGACTTTGGGACAACCGACCCAAATGCTCGAAGGTCCCGGAGGTTGAACTTCAAGGAATGATTCGAGGCATGCAATAAAGCTCTCTCTGCAGCGCTTTCTGAACTTGCAAGGTCGCGCAATGCCCAACCCTCGAACAATCGCAGTTCTTCTCCAATAATTTCGAATGTCATGGGGTGATCTAAGGTCTGACGCGCTGCGCATTCAATTTCCGGAATGAGCCCTTTACCACTCGCGATCGCGTATGCTCGGAAGGCCTCGGTCCCTTTGGTGCCGGGAATTCCCCGCAATTGACCTTGGCACGGATAGACGACTGTACCGAAACCATCTCGTATTTCTGGCACGCTGCGAGTAGATGCAATACCTTGCAATAAAAGGTTAGTTATTGCTGCTGACAAGTCGCAAGCAGATACAGCACCTTCTCATAAGACTTTGGTACAACCGTGCGGACGGGGTAAAGAAAAGAGACCAAACAATTCAGTAGTTCTGAGTTTTCTGACAATTCAACCACAGGAAGTCCATCGACAGATTCGCTGTCAGAAGGCTGGGGAAGAGAGAGTAGATCTCTGAAGAATGGTGATACCAACGCCAGGACTGATTTATGGACTCGGAAATCGACGAAGTCGGACGATCGGATTATAAGACTTGCATCGGGTACGTCAAAGGTTTCAGGCGGAGATGTGGTCGGATTGATTTGTGCATGAGGGTCCTCTCGTTCATGCACAAGAGATAAAGCTGTCGCTGCCTGTAAAAAGTTCAACATTCTAAGCAGCTGCAGCTCACTACATCAACCACACTCGCCTTTTCAAAACTGCCATCGACAACAGACGCCAAAGCGTCCCAAAAGTTGCGTATGGTCTGGCTGGGTATGGATGCACATTCGCACTCGAGATCTTTCGCCCTATTCACAATGTGGCGCGACATGGCGGCGTTGAATTCGACGAGATCGAAGAGGTTGGGGGACTTTTCTATAGAACTGATATAGTGACCGAGCCATCTCGGGATCTGGGAAGAGTTGAGCTCTGTACAGCGTAAGCCCGCAATAGTGCCGTTTGCACGAGACATCTTGAACTCCGTAAGGTCCAACGCAAGGACGTCCTGAACTCTTTCGTGGTATTTCCAGAGTTCATAAAGAGAAGCGCCTGACATGATATCGAGCTTGTTGTCGAAATCCTCGATGGTTATCGGGTAATTCAATATAGTCCGCGCGGTTTGAAGCGCCTCCGGTCGGAGTCCGTACTTTTGTGCGAGGAAGTAAATGCGGAGTGCTGGCTCTAGATGGGTGGGTAGTGGATGGTGTCGAGCGATTCTGTCCCGGATGTGAGTTAGTACAGAGTCCATTTGATACTTTTGGGCGGTAAATAAAAGTTCCATGGTTTCCTCAGGAGTAGGTGGTAGGAGTGGAGTTACGAGAAAAACGAAAGTGAGTAGACAGTGAAGGATTTTGCCGTTTTCTGGTAGCAGTACCACCGGAAGTGCCTCAGGATTCGTATCGTCCAAGTCGGGGGAGTCTAAAGTTATTCGTGTAAGCTCGCCAAGAATGGGAGAGCTATTGGCGATGTAGGTCTTTGGTACTCGGAATTGAAAGGCGTCTTGAGAGCGAAGAATGACATCCGCGCCGGGATAGTCGAAGAGTAAGTTCGCAAGAGGTTCATCTGTGGAGGAGGTTGTTTCACGAGGGATAGAAGACATATCGGCGTAGTCTCATGTGGTATAGAAATCTACGATAGGGACTTTAAATACCCGTCAAGCCGCAGCAAAGAGAAGGTGACAAAACTGGGCAAGCGCTGCAGCTGGCATTGGTTGGAAGCGCGTCTCGTGACTGCGCAGCGGGGTTAGAAGTGTATGCGACTTCCCGGGGTCCTCCTCGGATCTCATGATATGAACACTTTGTATCGATAAGAAACCGTGCGTGTGGCTGTGTAGATCTTTGCTCGAAATGGTCATTTTTGTGTGCATCCGCAACCAAGGTCCGTGCTTTTCGACTTCATTCGACCTTACCACTCTGTATCGACATCGCCCACGCCATGCAAGCCGGGCATCCTCTTCGATGCCTTCTCAAAAAAAGTGCATTTACCGCCTGTATACCGTAGTACACCGCTACTCTCGAGATCAAATGCACGTATAGATCTACCGATCTCCTCGGCTACATCAGTTCTGTAGGTCGGCCAGGCATGCGCACTGGTAAGTGGTCCGAGCCATGACCAGAGTACTGAATCCGGAGGAGGGCTTGTGATATAATTAAACTGTTGAACAGGCTCGAACGCCAGCACAGCCAGTGTGGCCCACGACACGGACCTCTTTGGTGGTGAGGGGGTCATTGGTGTCCTTGATGCCTGCTACTCTGTACTGCCACTCCGCATGTGAGGACGGAAACAGCGTTGACGTCTGTGAGATGGAACGAGACGAGCAATGACCATCAGGTGCGGTTCTATAGACATGTGTGAGCATATATGAGGTGGAATGCGCCCAGTCTTAAATTGGCGATGCAGCAGCCGATCATGTTTGACAGGCAGTAACGCGGAACGAACCTGAGGCCTGATGCATGATGACTGACTGGAGAGAAGCCTTCGAGAGAAATGGACATACTCAATTTGCGGCGGTGCATCTACGTACACTGACTCCCTGGTTCAGAAATCTACGCACATCGGAATATCCGATCCATAGGATCTAGTGTTCGCGTCAGTCAGACTTCAGCCAGAGAGGGTAACTTTCACCTTGGAATGGGTGCGGAAACCCCATGTTGTCAGCCAACTCGGAATTATTTTGCAAGAGGATTGACTTGGAGAGCGTTGATACGTCTGCGATAGTCCAACAGTTCGATACATAAGTTGTCAGCGGAGTATGGATGGGACGTGGTGCTGAACCTGAGAGCTCAAAAATTCCAGCGCGCATTTTTCCATCAGGCAAATACGCGTGGCAACGTCGGTGGCGCGGCTGCGTGCATCATGTGCCCGTGTGAAACATTCGGTCATTCCCGATCGTCTATCTCACACTCACTCCTGAACTTTATGGCGTCGTTGGGAAGGGTTTGTCTGATCTGTTCATTCTCTCGAACACACATACGTCTAACTCTGCATATCCTCGCTATCCTTGTCCTTGGGGAGCAGAAGCATCCTTGGAAGCATCACAAGGGTCTACGTCCGCCGTCTCTCACCAAGCGGCGCGTACGAAGTGGTCCGAGTCCTTGCATCGTCGGGGCTGTTGTCGCGACACCCACACGGAGGGCTCAGGAGTCAGGCCTGTCGTACAGTTTCGCACGCTGCTAACAGAGCCACCGAAAGATAATAGGACAGCCCCGTGAACACACTCTGTAAGGAATGCAGCTGGAGCGGAAATCCGTGTCAGCGCTGACATATCCGACCTTGACTACAATCCCGTATTTTGTTTTGATCCCCCTGAGTTCCAAGTTTCTTGTTGACTTTGAGCTCAATTTAGCGTTCTGCTGGGGAAAACATTTGTATTAACGATGCTAGACTGACGATGCCAACTCCAATCTTGAATGCATGTGCCTACCCTCGACTCCATTCAAATAGTGAATTCACAACTGCAAAAAAGTCAGTAACTAATTTCAGTTCGCTTACGATGACTACTACCTCTGTCAGGATAATTGCGTGGCACAGACATCTAAATACCAGCATCGTTAAGAGGCCTCACAGATTCCTAGAACTTGTGTTAGTCGAACCAAGAGAGCCACAACCACTGCGTACCTACGGGAAGTAAATCTCGTGGTACCAGAAAGTAAAGAGAATAAGTTACCTTGTCGAGTGCCTGCGCCAACTTGTTCTCGAGCACCGCGCAGAGTATTGAACCCCGCCTTTTGTCCGCCTCAGGGCAGTAACTGAGGGCCTCGTGATCTTGGAGGGCCATGGCATACTCCTGACGTATTCTTGAATGTATGTCGAGTGAACGGGCGAACGTTTCAAGTCTCAAGTCGTTCTTTTTTCGTATGAGGAGCTGATTTAACCACCTGAAGGGAAGGTCTTCGAGGAAGGAGTCGAGGCACGTGACAAGGTGGTCTCTGCAGCGCTTGCGGTAGTGGACAAGGTCGCTCAAGGTCCAACCCTCGAACAGTCGCAGTCCTTCTCCAAGAATTTCAAATGTCATGGGGTGGTCCAACGTCAAACGAGCTGCATTTTCCATTTCCGGAATGAGATCTTTTGCACTCGCGATCGCATATGCGGGGAAGGCCTCGGCTTCCTTTGGCCCTGGAGATGCCCCACGCCTGACCTCGGCACGAATAAATGACTGCACTGAGACCATGTCGTATTTTTGACACGCAGCGAGTAGATACAATACCTTGTAAATAAAGGGTTAGTCATTACCACCGACAAGTCGCAAGCAGACGCAGCACCTTGTCGTAGGAGTTTGGCATCACCGTGGGGATGGGGTAAAGTATCGAGAGAAGGCATTTTAGCAGCTCAGAGCTTTCATGCAATTGAACCATGGGGAGCCCGTCAACAAATTCACTGTCAAAAGGCTGGGGAAGAGAGAGTAGATCTCTGAAGAATGGTGACGCCATTGCCAGTACTGATTTATGGACTCGGAAATTGACATTGTCGGACGATCGCATTATGAAGTTTCCATCGGGTATGTCAAAGGGTTCTGCGCCCAAACTGATTTGGGCTTCAGGATTCTCTTGTCCTCCCACGAGAGATAGAGCCAATTCTGCCTGTAAAAGGGTTCAACATCATAAGCAGCTCCGTATATCAACCGCACCAACCTTTTTGAAACTGTCCTCGATGACAGACTCCAGAGCTTCCCAGAAGTCCCGTATGGTGCGGCTGGGTATGGACGCGCATTCACAACTAGTGGACCGATCACTGCGATCGGCCTTGTCCTTAATGTGGCACACCATGGCGGTGTTGAGTTCAGCGTAATCAAATAGGCTTGGGGTCTTTCCTATGGACTCGATGTACTGATCAAGCCAGCTCGGGGTTTGAAAAGAGCTGAGCACTGTACAGTGTAAGCCAGCAATCGTGCCCCGTGCACGAGAGATCCTGAATTCCGAAAGGTCCGATGCAAGAATGTCGCGAACTCTTTCGTGATACTTCCAGAGTTCATAAAGAAAAGAGCCTGGCATAATATCGAGCTTATTGTCAAAATACTCGATGGTCAATGACTGTTTCGAAAGTATAGCGCGCGCAGCTTGAAGCGCTTCTTGTCGAAGCCCGTACTTTTGTGCGAGAGCATAATTGTAGAGTGCTGGCTCTAGACGGGTGGAGAATAAGTTCTGTAGAGCGATGCTCCCCCGGATGTGAGTTAGTACAGTTCCCATTTGATAATTTTGAGCGACGGATAGGAGTTTCATAATATCCTCTGGAGTCGATGGTATGAGTGGTGTTACGAGAAAAATGAATGTAAGAAGGGAGTGCAGGATTTCGCCGCTTTCTGGTAACTGTACCACCGGGAGTGGTGCCTCGGCATTCGCATTGTCGGGGGAATCTAATTTTTTTTGTATAAGCTTGCTGAGAATGAGGGAGTTATTGATGATGGGGATCTTCGGAGTTCGGAAAAGATAGCAGTCTTGAGAACGAAGAATAATATCCGCGCCGGGATAGTCGAAGAGCAATTTCGCAAGAGGTTCGCCTGTGGTGGAGGCCGCTTCTTGAGGGACTGTAGACATGGTATCGTAGTCTCGTGTGGTATAGAAATCCGTGATAGGGACTCACTGGCATTAAATACCCATCAGGCCGCAATGAGGAAAAGGTGCCCGGGACATAACATGCACGACAGGGCAAGCGCCGCAGGAGGCATCAGATGCATTGGAGTCCACGCTATCGTGAAGATACACCGCACAGACCTCCTGACTGAAACGTGTCTTTCGCAGTGTGAATAGAAGTGTATGTGACTTCCTGGGCGCGCAGGGCGAGCGCAGGCGGAAGCCCCTATTATGATAAGGTTTGATCCACGTTCACAGCAATTTCCGACTTCTTTCCCGGAAGCGTGCCACCCACGAGCACCGAGAATCTTTCCGAGAATAAGAATAAGCATACCTCGTGGAACGTATATGGCGTGTGGCCACGACGAAAACAACGGCACGTGATTTGTGGCGCGTGGGCGCATGATGCCCGGGCCCCAACGCGCGAGACCCCCCTCGCTCACAGCACGAGAAGAAGGAGGAGTATTTCACTCTGTTTCTCGTCCCCGACCCACACCATCCACTCAAACGAGCGAGTGGGATTTCAGTTCATAATCATGTTGACAGCCCTCTCCCTCCGTCGCCTCCGACTATCGGAGTCCACGTGAGATAGAGGGCTTCCGTTTTCATTCCGACAATAGGGTCTGCGACGATCGATTGAAATGGCTGCGCGTATGACGCAGCAAAATACGAGCGAACCTGACTCGCGGATTGGAATGAAGTAGGATGTGATCATTACGCACATGCCGGTTCTGAAGAGCGTATAGGGAGGTGATTTAAAAGAGAAAGAAACAAGAGTACTGAGGGAAATGCCCAGGTGAGAGCCGTGATCACCGCATACCTACTACTATGAAAAGTGGTGATGCCTGATTCTGTAACTTGAAACGTAAAAGGAATGAATCACCTGGTCTCGTGCCTGTGCCAAGTTGTCCTCGAGCTCCGTGCAAAATGTTGGGCCCTTCGTCGCATGCACAGCCAAGCAGAAATGGCAGTTAAGATGATCCCGAAGAGCCATGAAGTACTCCTCACGTATTCTTGAATGTATGTTGAGGGGATAAGTGAACTTTGAAGCTTCAAGTCGCTTTGTATCCGTGAGAGTAGCTGATTTAGCCATCTGGGGAGAACACCCCCTCGTCCAAGTGCTTCCCATGCCATAGTAGGCGCAATGTCTGGACAACCAACCCAAATGCTCGAAGGCCCCGGAGGTCGGACTTCAAGAAACAAGTCGAGGCACGCGACAAGGTTGTCTTTGCAGCGCTTGCGGAAGCTGACAAGGTCGCGTAAGGCCCAACCCTCGAACAATCGTAGTCCCTCGCCAAGAACCTCAAATGTCATTGGGTGATCCAGCGTCTGACGGGCTGCACTTTCCATTTCTGGAATAAGCCCTTTAGCACCTGCGATCACGTATGCAGGGTAGGCCTCGGTTCCATTTGGGGCCGGGAATTCCCCGCGTTTGACCTTCGCACGGATAGATGACAGTACTGAAGTCATCTCGTATTTCTGACACGCCGCAAGCAGATATAACACCTTGTAATAAGAGTTAGGTATCAGTGCTGACCAGCCGCGAGCAAATACAATACCTTATCATATGAGTTGGGTACCACCGTGCGAACGGGGTAAAGCTTAGAGAGCAGACTATTCAGCAGCTCTGAATCTTCAGGCAATCGAACCACGGGAAGACCATCGACAGATTCACCGTCAGAAGGCTGGGGAAGAGATAGCATGTCTTCGAAGAATGGCGATACCATAGTCAGGACTGACTTATGGACTCGGAAATCGATAAGGTCTGACGATCGGATTATAAGATTGGCATCGGATATGTCGAAGGGTTCAAGTGGAGATATGGGTGGATTGATTTGTGCCCCGAGGTCCTCTCGTTCCCCTACGAGAGATAGAGCTGACTCTGCCTGTAAAAGGCTCGACATGCGTGTTTAAAAGCTCTGTATATACTAACCAAACTCACCTTTTCGAAACTTCCATGGACAACACCCGCCAAAGCTTCCCAAAATTCTCGTATGGTCTGGGTGGGTATTGACGCACATTCGCAAAGCGTGCTATTCCCATTCCTAACGTGGTGCACCATGGCGGAGTTGAATTCAACGGGGTCAAAGACGTTGGGGGCTTTCCGTATGGAATCAATGTACTGATCAAGCCAGCGTGGGATACTGTTATTAGAGTTGTACTCGTCACAACGTAAGCCTGCAATCGTGCCCCGGCCACAAGACACCATAAAATCCGCAAGGTCCAACGCAAGAATCGCCCGAACTCTTTCGTGATACTTCACGAGTTCAAAAAGAGAGGCCCTGGCATAATGTCGAGCTTATTGTCGAAATCCTCGATAGTTATCATGACTGTTTCAAAAGTATAGCACGCGCAGCTTGAAGTGCTTCTGGTCGAAGCCCGTACTTTTGTGCGAGAGCATAATTGTGGAGTGCCAGCTCAAGACTGGTTGCGGTGGCTGATAGTGAGTTCTGTTGAGTGACATTTTCGCGGATGTGAGTTAGTGCGGTCCCCATTTGATACTTTTGGGCACAGATAATAGTTTCATGATATCCTCGGGAGCCGACGGGACGAGTGGAGTTATGGGGAAAATGAAGGTGAGAGGCAGCGAAGGATTTCACCGCTTTCTGGTAACTGCACGACCGGAAGTGATGCTTCAGCATCCGGGTCACGGGGGAATCTAAAGCCCTTTGTATGAGATCTCCGAGGATAGGAGAGCTGTTGGCGATGTAAATCTTTGGTACTCGAAAAAGAGAAGAGTCTTGTGAACGAAGAATAATGTCCGCGCCGGGGTGGTCGAAGAGTAGATTCACAAGAGGTTCGTGTGTGGGGGAGGCTGCTTCGTGAGGGACAGCAGACATGGTATCGTGGTCTCATGTGGCATGTAAGTCTACTCCTTAAATACCCAAAAACCGCAGCGAAGAGAAGGTGACCGGGAACGCTCCCGACCCTGCGCCATCGGATCACAACAGAAGATCAAACAGACAGCTGGCGGAAGCATGGCTTGCGCAGTGGGAATAGATAAGCGTGCGACGTCCTGAGCGTAGCTGCGGGGGCCCTGGTCATGACATGACACGTTCGAACTTCGCGGCTGCGCAGCCAAACGAAAACCTTTCCGGGCCGGTACGGGCCGTACCACGTCGAAGCGTTAGTCAGACTCTTGGTGTAGTCATCCATCTCTCATCCCCGCTTCCATCCGTTTTGCGTATGATAGTTCTATTCAGCAACTCCATCGTGCAGTCAGTACCAGTATAGCAGAGTTATCAACTGAGTCCTGCACAGCACTGATCAATCGTTACAACTGTCTGTACTGTACTACAGACCGCAGTACAGTACATGTCAACCAGAGATGACTTGGTGTCGAGTCTGCGTCGCGGCGAGACTGTCAATACATCGATGAAATATTTTTCCCGAGTTGAATGGACAACAGCACTCGACGACAGAGCCCTGAACTCCGAGAGCAAGAAAACACCTGGAAAGGGCCAGGCTCATGCCACCTCGGAAAAAGCTTCGAAGAGCTTGCTGAAGAAGTACTAGTTGAGGACGTAGGACCCACGAACCACGTCGAGGTGCCCACACGCGCACCTGCACGCGCCCGAATCCGGAGCCTAAGAGTACGCCCAGGCGATGACAAATATCGATAAATGCCTAGAGCCTAGGCGCTCGGATGGTCGTGATCCACTCGTGTCTCTATGGATCCGAGTCCCTCCCAGACAACGTCTTACTTCCAAATCGCATATTGTGTATTCCAACGATGTCGTACCCAAGAACTCCGAACTCAGCTCAAAGCTATAGGAGAACAGGACATCACGATTCGCACCTGTATCCGCCTCTGTAATCTTTGACCTTAGGCGGCTTTTCTCGTATCGTATCGTTTTAGTACAAACTCGTGCTGGACACACGGGAAGTCGAAATACATGTCACATTGAGATAGTAAGAAGCAAGCCTTATCTGTGGTTGTGTCACCGTACGATCACAAAATTCTTCGTCGCTCGAAGAAGGCCATGAAATAACCAAAACAAACAACAGAGATCCTAGTCAAGGTCAGATGTGCCAACGCTGGCACTCTGACGCCACATAAATTCCTCTAAATAGTGAATTCATAACTGCAAATGAGTCAGTAACCAATGTCACTTCATTTATTGTGACTACTTCGGTCGGGATTATCACGCAGCCTGGCCTAGCTTCGCTAAGAGACCTCACCTATTCAGGGAGAAATTCAGACCAAGGAGTTCCGGGATCACCGCCTTCCTACGAAGAGTAAGCCTCGTGGTACTTGAAACCGTAAAGGGGATATGTTACCTCGTCACGTGCCTGCGCCAACCTGTTCTCGAGCTCGGCGCAGAATGTTGAACCGTTCGTTATGTGCACCATGGAGCAGAAATTACAGATCCCATGATTCTGGAGGGCCATAAAGTACTCCAGACGTATTCTTGAATGTAAGTTAAGTGATTGAGTGAACTTCTGAAGTTTCAAGTCATTCTGGTTCCGTGAAAGGAGTTCCTCCAACCACCTAGGGAGAAGAAGAGGGCGTCGTGAAGGCCTAGACATGACTTCGGGACAACCAACCCAGATGCTTGAAGGCCCTGGAGGTTGAATTTCGAGGAATGAATCGAGGCACTTGATAAAGCTGTCCCTGCAGCGCTTGCGGAAGTAAACAAGGTCGCACAATGTCCAGCTCTCGAACAATCGCAGTCCTTCTCCAAGAACTTCAAATGTCATCGGGTGATCTAAGGTTTGACGGGCTGCTTTTTCCATTTCCGGATGAGCCCTTTTCCAGCTGCAATCGCGTATGCAGCAAGGCCTCGTCACCATTGGCGCTGGGAACTCTCCGCGGCCGACCTCGGTACGAATAAACGACTGTACTGAGGCCATCTCGTACTTCTGACTCGCTGCGAGCAGATGTAGCACCTTTTGGTAAGAGTTAGGTATCACTGTTGACCAAGTCGCAGGCATATACAACACCTTATCATAAGAGCCGGGTATCACCGTGCGGACGGGGTAAAGCATCGAGACAAGACTATTCAGCAGTTCTGAGCCTTCTGACAATTGAACCATGGGAAGCCCGTCAACCATTTCACTGTCAGAAGGTTGCGGAAGAGATAATAGATCCTTGAAGAATGGCGACGCCATGGATAGCACTGGCTTATGAACGCGGAAGTCGACGAAGTCGGACGATCTGATTATAAGATTGGCATCGGGTACGTCGAAGGGTTCAGGTGGTGATGTGGCTGAATTGATTTGGACTTGGGGGCCGTCTCGTTCCCGCACGAGAGATAGAGCTGACTCTGCCTGCAGTAAAGTTCAACATCATGAGCAGCTCGGCATATCAACCGGCGCACTCACCTTTTCAAAACTGCTATGGACAACAGATGTCAACGCTTCCCAAAAGTCGCGTATGGTCTGGCTGGGTATGGACGCGCATTCGCAAGTAGGCACGAAAGCCTTGTCCGAAGTGTGGCGCACCATGGCGGTGTTGAATTCCACGAGGTCAAAGAGGTTCGGTGATTTTCCTACGGACTCAATGTACTGATCAAGCCAGAGTGGGGTATGATAAGAGTTGTTGTACGCTTCACATTTCAAGCCTGAAATCGTGCCGCGAGCACAAGACACCCTAAATTCCGTAAGGTCCAACGCGAGGATCGCCCGAACTCTTTCGTGGTACTTCCAGAGTTCATAAAGAGAAGCGCCGGGCATAATGTCGAGCTTGTCATCGAAGTCCTCGATAGTCATTGACTGTTTCAATAATATGACTCGTGCGGTTTGAAGTGCTTCTTGTCGAAGCCCGTACTTCTGTGCGAGAGCGTAAGTGTGGAGTGCTGGCTCTAGACCGGTCGGTAGTGAGCTCTGTTGGGCGATGCTCCCCCGGATGTGGATTAGTGCAGTTCCCATTTGATACTTCTGGGCGACGGATAAGAGCTCCATGATATCCTCAGGAGTCGATGGTAGGAGTGGGGTTACGGGGAAAATGAAGGTGAGAAGGCAGTAAAGGATTTCACCGCTTTCTGGTAGCTGTACCACCGGAAGTGATGCCTCAGCATTCGGGTCATGGGGGGAATCCAAAACCCTTTGTATGAGATCGCCGAGAATAGAAGAGTTGTTGGCGATGTAGACCTTTGGTACTCTGAAAAGCGAAGTGTCTTGTGAACGAAGAACAATATCCGCGCCAGGGTGATCGAAGAGTAGGTTTGCAAGAGGTTCATCTGTGGGGGAGGCTGATTCATGAGGGACAGTAGACATGGTATCGTAGTCTCATGTGGCACAGAACTCTACTCCTTATATACCTGTCGAGCAGATGCGATTCCAGCGTAGAGAAGGTGAACGGGACTAGAGCAGGGCATGGGCTGCAGATGGCATCCGAGTCTGCGCCATCACAACAATATCATACAGACCGCCTGACGGAAGCGTGGTTGCGCAGTCGGAATAGAAGAGTGTGACGTCCTGGGCGTAGCTGCGGGGGTTATCTGATGGCACGTTCGCACAGCCCAAAAAAATTGCTCCGGCCCCAGCCGGGCCGGGGACGAGACCGTGTACGGTGATGCCTCACGGCGTTTATAACTTACAACTGTGATAACTCATAACACCTCCCTCGGGAAAACACTCTTCTTGCGTTTTGCACACCCTTCAAGTTATGCGTCATCTCATCCATCCGCTTCGATCAGGATGACGATCAACGATCTTAGTTTAAAATGCTCCACTGCACGCCATAAATCCCTGAGAAATATACTGTCAGTCGTCATCTGGCGCTTTACTGTAGGCTTTGATTACGAGAGCAGGGCTTGTCTTTGCAACGAGTGCCAGTACTAAACACACGCACGAAGCCATCATAACGGCGGCATAAAACCGCTCAGCATGGACAAAATCGTCCGCGTATGCATTTTGAGGAGCGTTGACGGCCACGGGTATCCGTTCCTAAGAGAGGAGGACGATGCAGTGGTGTGTGGTGGTCGTGGGCAGCGAACGAACAATTGTAATACACCGTACAATCGTGAAAAGGGAACCAAAATAAACTACGGTGATCGTAATCAAGGCCGAAGCGCCAATACTAGTAGCACACCGGTGCCAATGAATTTGCCCACACGATGAACGCAAACTACAGACGAGAATCAGTAACTGACATCACTTCGTTTACGACGATGGTTACCTCTGCGACTAACATGTTATGACTATGACTATCGCGCGACTTGGACCTCAAATACCAGCATCGTTAAGAGGCCTTACTGACTCGTAAGACTTGGGTTAAGTCAATCCAAGGAGAGAGCTGCGATCGCCGCGTACCTACAAGGAGTGAATCTCATGATACTTGAAAGGTAAAGGAAACGAGTTAACTTGTCTCCCACATCCGCCAACTTGTTCGTAAGCTCCGCGCAGTATTTAAACCGTTCGCCGCATGCACCCTCAAGCAGAACCTGCAGTCAAGATGAGTCTGGAGAGCTTTCAAATACTCCCCAGGCATTCTCGAATCTATGTCGAGTGGATACGTGAAATTTTGATGTTTCAAGTCGTCCCGGTTCTGCAAGATGAGGAGATCCAACCATACGGGGAGAGAATTATATGGTCGATAGACTCGATATGAAGCCCTGACATGCGTAACTTCGGGACAACCAACCCAAATGCTGGAAGGTCCTGGACGTTGGGGTACAAGGTATGAGTCGAGGCATGCGATAAGGCAGTCTCGGCAGCGCTTGCGAAAGCTGACAAGAGCGCTTAAGGCCCAACCCTCGAACAATCGTAGTCCTTCTCCAAGAACTTCAAATGTCATGGGGTGATTTAGGGTCTGACGGCCTGCATTTTCCATTTCTGGAATGAGCCCTCTGCGACTCGCGATCGCATATGCAGGGTAGGCCTCGACTCCCTTCGGCACTGGGAATTCCCCGCGTTGACCTCGGTACGGATAAACGACTGTACTGAAGCCATCTCGTACTTCTGACACGCCGCGAGGAGATACAACACCTCGTAGTAAGAGTAGTATCACTTCTGGAGAAGTCGCGAGCAAACACAACACCTTATCATAAGAGTTGGGTATCACCGTGCAGACGGGATAGAGCATTGAGACAAGACTATTCAGTAGCTCCGAGCCTTCAGGCAATCGAACCACAGGAAGCCCGTCACAGTTTCACTGTCAGGTGGTTGGGGAAGAGATAGTAGATCTTTGAAGACTGGAGACGCCATGATAAACGGTTATGGACGCGGAAGTCGACAGAATCGGATGATCGGATTATAAGATCGGCGTCGGTACATCGAAGGGTTGAGTGGACATGCGGCTGAATCGATTTCGGCTTGAGGGTCCTCTCGTTCTCGCACGAGAGATAGAGCTGACTCTGCCTGTGAACAGGTGACGTTCACATCCTAAGCAGCTCGGTATATCAACCACACTCACCTTCTCGAAACTCCCATGGACGACAGATGCCAAGGCTTCCCAAAAGTCGCGAATGGTCTGGCTGGGTATGGACGCGCATCTGCAACGTTCTTTGTTACTATCCCCGAGGTGGCGCGCCATGGTGATGTTGAGCTCGGCGGAATCAAATAGGTTCGGGTTTTTCCCAATAGACTCGATGTACTGATCAAGCCAGCTCGGGATTTGAGAAGGATGAGCTCTGTACAACGTAAGCCTGTAATCGTGCCGCGAGCACGAGACACCGTAAATTCGGCAAGGTCCGACGCAAGAATGGCTCGAACTTTTCGTGATATTTCAAGAGTTCATAAAGAGAAGAACCCGGCATAATATCAAGTTTATCGTCCAAATCTTCAATGGTCATCGACTGTTTCAAAGATATGGTTCGCGCGTTTGAAGTGCTTCTGGTCGGAGCCCGTACTTCTGTGCAAGAGCATAACCGTGGAGTGCTGGCTCTAGACTGGTGGGTAATGAGTTCTGTTGAGCGATGCTCGCCCGGATGTGAGTTAGTGCGGTTCCCATTTGATACTTCTGGGCGACAGATAGAAGCTCCATGATTTCTTCAGGAGTCGATGGAAGGAGTGGGGTCACGGGGAGAATGAAGGTGAGAAGGCAGTGAAGGATTTCGCTGCTTTCTGGTAGTTGTACAACCCGAAGCGATGCGCCAGCATCTGCATCATTATAGGAATCTAAAGTTCGTCGTATAAGTTCGCCGATGATAGGAGAGCTATTGTCGATGTATATCCTTGGTATTCGGAAAAGAGATGAGTCTTGTGAACGAAGGATAAGGTCCGCGCCAGGGTGGTCGAAGAGTAAGTTTTCAAGTGGTTCGTCTGTGGGGGAAACTGTTTCAAGACGGGCTGTGGACATAGCTCGTAGTCTAGTGTGATATTGAAATTGAAACCTGCCCTAGGACGGTTTAAATACCCATCAGGCTAAGCATCAGGCCATCAGGCCGCAGCGAACTTGAATGGAAGGTCCACTAACTCAAAAGGGCAAGGGCTGCGGCATGGGTGGTGACATTCGTGCGCAGCTGGGCACTGACGGAAGCGTGTTACGCAGTCAGGATGGGAGTGTGGGAAGCCCGAGGGCGTAGCGCGTAGCTGTGGGGGACTTGACCTCGCATCGGGACTTGTAATTTGAAATCCCGTCACCGGCAACCGGTCCGGGATTGTCTTAGATTAATTTCTTATCAGTTTATTTTCCATCTTTATGATTTGATCTAATGTTTTACATACCAACTATCACTGAGCAATATGTTGCCAGCTCTACACACTTGTTTACATATGATATTTTCACTCTTTCTTTTCAAGCATGCTCATTTTGTCCCCATCACTTCAGACCTTCTTGTTATCTCAGAACTTATGCACGTATTTCGCTTATCGCTTAGATCACATGCCAGTGCATCAGCTCACAATAAACCTTTTTTATCTTTCACATTGTTCATCACTCCCCGGCGGCCAGGCCTTGTCTTCGGATCCAGGATCAACTCCCTATGTCCGCATGCAATCCCTTGCTATGATAGCCGCTCTACTTTGCTCATTTGGGGTAGAAGCGAAATGTTGTGCGATTACTCGTCAACAAGCTTGCGTGTTTGCCTCTTTCGAGTCTTTCCTATTCATAATTTCATTCGCTGACGCGTTCACGACTCCAGGAGTCCAGGTGATAAATTATCCGACTTAGTACCATGCCAACTGCGTTGTTTTGATAGTTCGGACGTGCGAATGAGGACAGAGATTTGGGGAGGCACTCGAAGTCTCGAACGCGATGCAAAACCCCGTGATCGTGTATCTCTCTATCATAGGCGACGTTTGTGCGCTTATATGATCGTGTATTGTGCCCATGGTTTGTTCTAGTCATGCCTTTCTGCAGTGCAGTAACTAAGAACGACAGCATCTAACCATTCCATCAGCTGTACATCATCGGTGTTCCTTCGGGCAGCACGCACTATACTCTCAGACGTGTTTACTTGTCCGCGTGCGGTCATTTTGGCCCCCACCTCTATTATAGAGTCGATCAAATATCACGCAATCCCACCGTCTCCATAGTCTTCGGTCCCAGGCGGCCTTCTCATGCCACATCGTACTACAGATTGGTGTTGACACATGGTCAAAACGCACATCATTACATTAAAAATTTCAGAGGCAATTCTTTATCGCCCTGTGGCCGTGAAAAGTGGGAACGAAACTACAGGGGATCCTGCTCAGGATCAAAATTGTCAACACTGGCACCTTGTCACAAGATTGACTTTGTGAATGCAAAACGATAGACGAATCAGTAACTGACATTACTTCGCGTATGATTTACCTCTGATATATGCGGCAGGATACTGCGAGAATGAAACAGGCGTCCTTTAGGAGAGATGGGGAGGAAATCGTCAAAAGAGAATCGGAAACGACAGGTGATGTGGACAGCAGTTCCACGTGATCGCAGTCGGACTAAGAGGGAAGAGTAGAAAGAGACAAAAGCGGGTTTTAAGGGATGTCGCCAGGAGTTAGCAGCATCCGAGCGGAGAAGGACAAGGGAAATATTGATATACAAAAATATTGCAGAGACCGGTAGTGGGAGAGGCGGCAAGACGGGAACCGAACGCAGCTCCGACAGCCCCCGCGACTTGGGCAACTACACACTAATGTCGTCAAGAAGGTTTAGGCCCCGTTCGGTAACGCGGTTGGGGCCAGGTTAGGCCAGGTTAGCCAGGTATGGGTTGGGTTAAGGTTTGTGAAACCTGGTTGCGGTTCCAACCTGGCGTCACGCTTTGAAGCTTTGGCTGACTCTAACCCCTAACCCCACCCTCGCTTCAAACGCGAGTGGCTGGGGTTTCTTTTTTTGCTTATCGGTCCCCTCGTATTTTGTCAACGCCCCTGCCCCTGCACCCCTCTCTGCATCAATGCCCCCCCCCCCTCCATCTCTACACCACATCAAGAAGCGCGCCAAGGGCTGGGACGGCAAGTCCGCAGCACCGAGATTGCCTGAAAGTGGCAGCGGTGCATTGCCCGCAACACGCGACAACTTTGCTTTCAGCTCATCGGGCCCATCGGGGCCCACAGTGCAGGTGCCACTCGACAAGATGTACGAGACCATGCCTGTGCAGGATGGGAGCGCAGCGGTGCACACCGTCGTGCACTGTACGCTCGCAGACCTCATGTGCACGATGAACCTCCGTGTCAAGGACGCCGCATTTGCGCTGAACGGGTGGGCTGCTCGTTCGGAGGGAGGGCGAGGGCGACACGATGACGATAGCGATAGGGATCTCACAGGAAATGGTCGAGGCCGTCGCACGGGAGCAGAACATCAAGTGGATGTGTATTGACTTTACAAAGGTGTTACTTTGAGGTCTGCTTTCCGCACTCGTTGTACTGTATGTAATGATATACAATCGTTGCCTGAAAGCATCGGCGACACTAACCATTGCTGGGGTGCGGAGTATGCTGAGGTGCAGAGTATTGTCGCAAGGGGGGCAAATCGGCCAAACGACACGACTAGATTCACTGGACGAAGACAATGACAACTACAAAGGGGGTGACTTAAGTATGTGACATGCTGTGACTAACTCGATTGAACATTTCGGACAGTGCCGAAATTTCTCCAACCTGGCCCCAACCTTACCGAACGGGGCCTTACCGATTTCTAGGGCTGATATAAGTTGAACCCCAGCATGAGTCACGATCACCACTTACCTGCAAGAGGTGAATGTCAGTTCGTGGTACTTGAAAGTAAAGGGAATGAGTTACCTTATCTCGTGTCTGTGCCAACTGGTTCTCGAGCTCCGCACAGAACGTCGAACCATTCTCTAGGTGCACGGCCACGCACTTAATGCAGAACCCATGACTTTGAAGGGCCATGAAGTACTCCCAACGTATTTTTGGACGTATGTCTCTGTAGCGCCTGCGGAAGTTGACAAGACGACGCAAGGCCCGACCCTCGAACAGTCGCAGTCCTTCTCCAAGAAGCTCAAATGTCATTGGGTGATTCAACGTTGAATGAGCTGCAAATTCCATTTCCGGAATGAGATCTTTTGCACTCGCAATCGCGTATGCGCGGAATGTTCGTCTCCCTTTGCACTGGAGATGCCCCAAGGCCGATCTCGGTACGGATAGACGATTGTACTGAAGCCATCTCATATTTCTGACACGCGGCAAGTAGACACAACACCTTGCACAATGGGTTAGCTCATGCCGCTGATAAGTCACAAGCAAACACAACACCTTCTCGTAAGAGTTTGGTATCATTGTGCAGATGGGATAAAGTATGAGATAAGACTATTCAGTAGCTCTGAGTTTCAGGTAATTGGACCACGGGAAGCCCGTCGACAGATTCACTGTCAGACGGTTGGGGAAGAGAGAGTAGGGTCTTTGAAGAATGGTGACGCTATGGCCAGTACTGACTTGTGGACTCGGAAATCGACAAGGTCGGATGATCGGATTATAAGATTCGTGTCGGATACGTCAAAATCACAGGCGGAAACGTGGTCCAATTGATTTGGGCTTGAGGGTCCTCTTGATCCCGCACGAGAGATAAAGCCGACTCTGCCTGAAAAAGGTTCAACATCCTAATAACTCTGCACATCGGCCACTCACCTTTTCGAAACTGCCATGGACAACAGATGCCAATGCTTCCCAGAAGTCGCGTATGGTCTGGCTGGGTATGGACCCACATTTGCAATTATTATTAGCCTTGGCTTTAGTGTGGCACACCATGGCGATGTTGAGTTCAGCGGGATCAAATAGGCTCGGGTTTTTCCTATAGACTCAATGTATTTATCAAGCCAGCTCGGGATTTGAGAAGAGCTGAGCTCTGTACAGCGCAAGCCTGTGATCGTGCCGCGAGCACAAGACGCCGAAAATTCGGCAAGGTCGGACGCAAGAATGGCTTGAACTCTTTCTTGATATTTCAAGAGTTCATAAAGAGAAGAACCTGACATAATATCAAATTTATTGTCCAAGTCTTCGATAGTCTTCGACTTCGACTGTTTCAAAGATATAGTTCGCGCGGTTTGAAGTGCTTCTGGTCGAAGCCCGAACTTCTGTGCAAGAACATAACCGTAAAGTGCTGGCTCTAGACTGGTGGGTAATGAGTTCTGTTGTGCGATGCTCGCCCGGATGTGAGTTAGTGCGGTTCCCATTTGATACTTTGGGCGACAGATAGGAGCTCCATGATTTCCTCAAGAGTCGATGGAAGGAGTGGGGTTACGGGGAGAATGAAAGTGAGAAGGCAGTGAAGGATTCCGCCGATTTCCGGTAGTTGTACGACCGGAAGTGATGCGCCAGCACCCGCATCTCTGGAGGAATCTAAAGTTCGTCGTATGAGTTCGCGAGAATAGGGGAGCTATTGTCGAGTAAATCCTTGGTACTCGGAAAAGAGATGAGTCTTGCGAACGAAGAATATGTCCGCGCCAGGGTGGTCGACGAGTAAGTTTGCAAGAGGCTCATGGGTGGGGAAGGCTTTCAAGACGGGCGTAGTAGACATGGTCACGTAGTCTAGTGCGAAATTGAATTGAACCTACCCTAGGGATGGTTTAAATATCCATCAGGCCGCAGCGAACTTGAGGGGAAGGTGCGCTACCCAGAAGGGCAAGGGCTGTAGGGCACGGGCTGGGGCGTGGGCGTGCACAGCTGAGCACGACGGAGCGTGACACACTGACGGAAGCGTGTTACGCAGTGAGGATGGGAGCTGTGGGAAGCCCAGGCGTACGTGCGGGTTGGATTGAGAGAGAAAATTGAAGCGTCGGCCTCGTCTTCACGCGTGCGTTATTCCGTGCCCCGAACCATCCCGATTGGGGACGCGACGTACACACCACCCAAAATGCTCAATAGCCCGTCTTCCAAGGCAAAACTTCTCGTTCCCGCGTCTCCGGGCTGGTTCGACTTTCTTCCTCCACTCCCTACCACCTCTCATCCCGTTGTTTCCCACTCGGCCTCCCAAATCGCTACCTTAATCGCCCGCGCATCTTCTTTGCATGCATCTGAACTCTCCAACTTCTCCGCTCTACCAAACGCGACGGGTGGTTCTGCGTCGGATCGCGCTTTCCTGCGCAACATCCTGTCTGGGGGTACCCTGAGCGATCGCCTCAGCGCGCTCACCCTCATGGCCCAGGGCGCCCCTTTACACAACATCCGAGCGTTGGAGGCCCTGAAGGATCTGTCAGAAAAAGGGCGAGGCGGTGTTAGTGTGCCACAGGACGGAGAGAAGGGTAAAGGGATGGCAGCGGGGAGAGCAGATAGGCTTAAAGCTGCGAGGGCGATTATGGACTGGTGGGTTGGAGGCGGTGCCCCGAATCGAAAACTTAGGTGCGTCTTGTTGATTTCTTTCTTACCTATGCATTTATTGAGTCACGACGTAGATACTTCCGCGACCAGCCGCTTTTGCACCCTGATGTAACAGACAAACACCTCTTAATATGGTACTTCGAAGATTGGTTGAAGAATTACTTCTTCTCCTACCTTCAGATACTCGAGGTATGACAAGAAACACATTTTCTGTCTCTCGCGTTGCTCATCGTTCCCAGGCTTTCTCTCTGGATCCTCTCCCATATGTCCGCATGCAGTCCCTTGCGTTGATATCTACACTGCTTCGTTCTCATCCGGAACAGGAACAAAATCTGCTGCGCTTACTTGTGAACAAGCTTGTGCGTTGCCCTCTCTCCTGTCCGTGATTTCGTTCCGTGACGCGTTCACTACTTCAGGGTGATACAGAAAGTACTGTTTGTGCTAAAACCTCTTATTATCTCCTTCACGTTCTACAAGAGCATCCAGCTATGAAGACAATCATCATTCAAGAAACTACGGCGTTAATAATGCGGCCGACTGTGCCTATCTTGCCCTCCACGGCTTCACATCCTCAACCAAACAGACAAAGTCGGCTCTCAAAAGGCCAAACGTCACCACCAAAGCGGGAAAAGAACATGTGGCGTGCGCATGCGCAGTATTACGCGGCCATCACATTCAATCAGATCGTCCTGTCTACATCCGCGGCTGACCGCGCTGCAGCGCGAAAGTTGATGGACATTTATTTTCAGCTTTTCCGCGATGTTGTTGGCGAGCGAGAGTCCGAACCGGTAGAAGATGTAACAACTACGAAGGAAGAACTTAAAGACAAGGGAAAGGAGAAAATCAACAGGATGAAAGTGTCACAAAAGGGGAGACGGAAAGAAGTGCGTGGCGCCGCTGGATTCACGGAGGTGCAGGACGAGAACGCAAGGCTACTCGGTGCGATACTCACGGGCATAAATCGTGCCCTGCCGTACGCACAGTTTGGGGGAGAGGACGTAGAGTGCGTCTTCTACTATTTGTTTTTGCTGCTTGGAATCGAATGGTTCTTATTAGATTTGACAAGCATATGAACACTCTCTTCCTTTTGGTTCACACTTCAACGTTCAACATCTCCCTGCGGGCCCTTACACTCATTCAACAAATTGCGGCATCGTATCCGGCTACCTCACCCATAGTCTCGCGGTATTACCGTGCGCTATACGCGACTTTGCTCGACCCGCGTCTACACACTGCTCGCAATCAAGCACTTTTCTTAAACTTGCTATTCAAAAGTCTAAAGGCGGATCCGCATCAACCCCGAATAATGGCATTCGTGAAGCGGTTTTGTCAGGTCCTTGTGGGCGGATTTGGTGGATCCGAATTCGTAGCAGGTGGGCTGTGGCTGCTTGGCGAGGTGTGTTGCCAATGGTCATCTGACATTAGCGGAATAACGCATACCAGATTCAAGCTATTCGGCGTCTCCCCGGGGTTACGCACTCTCATTGACCAAGCCCCTACCCATGGAGCAGAAGGTGAGGAGTACGACCCGTATAAGCGGGAGCCACAGTACGCACATGCAAAATCATCTGCTCTCTGGGAGTTAGTGCGTTGTTTTACTTGGGCTCTCAACCACTATCCCTGGCGCTTATAAATGCGATCAGACGACGCTAGTACACCATGCGCACCCGACGATTGCTCTTCTAGCACATCAACTTCTCTCTCATGAGCCGCTGACGAGCAGTCCAGACCTGACCCTTTATACGCTCACGCATTTCTTGGATCGTTTCGTCTATAAAAACCCCAAAAAGGCCGGAGCCAGGGGTACAAGCGCCATGCAACCCTCCATGGCTGGGGGTGCTGGTGGCGTGAGCAGGGTGAGGGCGGACGTACAAGAGACGCCTCTCAATGTTGACGGGTGGTGGCGACGTGGCGAAGGTAGCGTCGCGGCGGATCAGGTGTGTTGTCATTTCGAAAAGAAATTGCTATGACGTTGACACGTTTTATCTCAAGGTATTTTTCCAGCGATACTTTGCTCAGAAGCATGGGAAGGAGCAGGTGAGGGCAGCTAAAGTCGACAAGCGGAAGGCCAAGAACCATGATTCCGATGCGAAATCCGACGGGACGATTGAGGATGATGGCAATGATGAGGATAGCGACTCGGAGGAGTCGGTTATTTGGAAGGTGGGCCCCGTTCGAAATGTGCGGCCTGTCTGGCTGATGGAGTTGATGCAGGCAATGAAAGCTTCTATGCCGAAGGCCGATGATGATGACGACGGTGACGATGACGATGACGATGGCGACGACGATGACGATGGCGACGACGATGACGACGACAGTCTCGTCGAACATTCAATTCATGATTCAGAACCTGACGAGCAGGCTTCTTCCGATTCTGGAGGAGATCAGGAAGAGCTAGACGATGGTGAGGATGATGGTACCGTCGATTGGGAATCCGATGGCGCAGGGCTATCATTATCCACTGATGCCTCTGACGCAGAAGATTGGTGAGTCCCGATGCTTCAGTCCCCTGTCGAAACTCAACTTACAGTCTGTTGAACAGGCTAAATCCGCCACGCGGGTGTCACCCGCTTTGAGCGGTAGTAAGAAACGGAAGCTGAAAGGACCCGGGAACGAGGATGGGCGGACCGCAAAAGAAGCTTCGTGCTTTGCCACGTTCGCGAGCTACGAAGATTATGCGCGGATGATCGAAGATGGTCCAGAAGAAAATCTATAGGTAAAGTTTTTGACTGCTCATGAATTATGATGACGTTGAGAGGGTCATTTCTTTGTATGATCACAACTTACTCTGCATCGCAAAATTCAGACGCGATATGATAGTAGCGGTGCAAGTTGTTACGCCAAAAAGGTCGATGCTTCGACCAAAATCATCCAACTACGCGGATCGAAATACTGTATGCATTAACCGAGATATAAATGTGTGGCGATATATAGTGAGGTTACCATGAGGGACATCTCCTCGACAACAGCCTGAGATCGTAGGCGTTGAGTACGATGTCACGGTTGCCCCACCACCTCGCAGTCCATCAGTATATTGGCACGGTACTATAGCATGTCAGGGGCATTGCCGATTCTCTGTGGATGGGTGGTAAAGGGCTGCGCCTCGTAAAAAAACATAATTCCTGATTGTCGTGTAAGCGTGATTACAAGAACAGGTGTAGTCACGTGGCCTAATTTTGTGTTCTCGCGTTCTGTCCCGTTGCCTTTGTCGCGTCCCCTTGTCCAATGGTCACTCCAACCTCCATGGCTTCGTCCCCTCTTGAACCTCTGACTCCCTTATCTGTATCTGACTTGGAAGATGCTTCTTCTGTGGAGAAGCTCTTCAACTTCCCCGATGCAGATATCATTCTTCGTTCCGTCGACGAGCGCGATTTCCGAGTTCTAAAGTTGTTCGTCAGCAAGAGCTCTCCCGCTCTCAAAAGATGATACAAGCCGCCTCAAATTCTTCCGCTTCCATTCTTCCTGCCAATACTACACCCCTTCCAGTTGTACACCTGCCCGAAAGCGCCGCGATCCTTTGCAGCTTGCTCACCTTCGTGCTGCCCATGCCACCGGTTCTTCCTCCAAGTGTAGAAGAGACGATGGAACTCCTATCGGTGGCCAAAAGTATGAAATGAACACATACTGGTTCATATTCGGGGCAGTATCGCTCTGCAAGATCCACCTCTTTTCTGCAAAAGCAATGCTCTGCACGTTTATTCTCTCGCCCAGAAGTATGGTCTCCGTTTGGAGGTAGCTCAAGCGGCCCGCCTTACGTGAAGTCTACTCTGACGATCGAGAATCTGGAAGGCAAGCTCGATGTCGTGCCCGGCGACCATCTTCATGAGCTTTGGAAATATCACCAGAGGGTTCAATTGAAGCTCGTGTCGAACGTTGATGGGTTTAGAGGATCCAATGCCTACAATGCGCTGAATTGCCTGAAATGCGTCGAACTCACCTCTTCTGGAATCCCGAAATGGATCGATGGTTTCATCTGTTCAATGGCCCGGACCCCGTCTTCCTTAGATCTACTTGAATTTCAGAACGCTCTGGCCCGGCACCTTACCAACTTCACGGGTCCTTTCTCCTTAAAACAGTGCTTTTCCTGCAGGACTTTACCGCGACAAGCCATAGACGAGTTCTGGACGGCCTTGACAACCTTTGTACATGCGAATATGGAAGAGGTGAATTGTGCTCATGTCTTTCACGTCGTATGAGATTCAAGCTTTAACAGGCCGAATCAGCTTTCTGTGTCTCCGAGGAAGATACGAAGGATCATATTGGCGTTGCCGCCGTTATCCTAGCTCTACCAGAGTGCTTGGACTTCAGCAAACCAGATGTGTAATTCAGTCGTCCGACTTTGTCAAGTTCCGCATCCACAAAGCCATACTGTCCTCGTCGTCACAGTTCTTCAGAGATATGTTTTCGCTCCCCCAACCATCTGACAGCGAGACAGTTGACGGATTGCCGTTGTGCGCTTGTCGGAGGACGCAGAGTTAGTGCGGGCCCTCATCACCGTCCTATACCCAATCCGTTCGCAGATACCCACGTCATACGAAAGGTCCTGGCGCTCCTTGCGGCCGCGCAGAAATACGACATGCCTTTGTCCAGTCTTCCGTCCGTGCGGAAGTCATGCGGAAGCGGTCGCCTGCAAAAACTGGAGCCCAGGCCTTCCGTGCATTCGCCATTGCCTTCAGCAACAATCTCTCACCGGAAATACAGACTACTGCTCGCCTCACCCTCGATTTCCCTTTGACGTTTGAAAGCCTTGGCGATGAACTGCGGCTGTTTAGAGGTTCGGCACTGCGCGAGCTCGTTGGGTTCCGGAAGATGTGCAGAGACAACATCGTAACATGCCTGGAATCATTCCTCGATGCCCACAATGGCCCGTCCAGAATTTGGGTTGGTTGTCCCAAACCTTCCAGACCCGAACCCCAGGCCTTGCCATCCTCCTCCGCAGTTCAACCTCCTACCTCTGATACGTTCTTTTTGGCGTGTCACCGATCACGCAGCCCCAAGGAGAGGTAGTTAGGTCGTTTGACGTCGGGATACCAGCAATCCGAGTCGTCGACAACGACAAAACTCTGCCCCCATGGCTACACGACCTTTTTACGCAGCAAATCGGAGAATTGAAACAGTATTTCACAAGTGCGCTCATCAAGCCTTCGAACATTCGTGAGAAATACTTGGCCGCTCTCATGAAGCACAGTCCCACTTCGAGTGATTGCCCCACCTGCTTGATGGTGCACGCACATAAGGAGAGGGATATCTAGCTGAGTTAGAGCAAAAGCTCACCCGCGCGCGCAATCAGGCAAGTGCAGCATTCGAATCGTAGGGATTTCTCCGTGTTTTTTAAACACACGCTGTCCATAGGAACTGGTTATCGTTTAAGCAAGGAAGAACCCAGGACCCCATTCTCCGGATCGGTGACGGAGAACTTGAAGTCCTGCTGTCAAAAAGAAAGGAAGCCCCAGGAATTTTGCGTCGGATCTCAGGAGGACTGATTTTCAGGAGTGAATCCTCGTTCTTTTCATTTTTGGGTCCTCTACGATTTTTTCAGAGTGCTTTTTGTTTAGTTATCTAGCAGGAGATTTACTGTCAACCGCATATAGCGCGCTTTAGTCGGCATAAAGCCGGAGTAAGGTGAAAGCCCGGTTTTATATATCTCTGATGTCCGCGATGAGCCTGAGGCTTCGCGACGAGTATATGCAAGATCAAAGCGGTTATTTGCAGCTGGTCGCGAGCCAGAACTCGTGGGCACGCCCTCCTAATCGGCCTAATCACCGCGCACCCACGCGCGCCCACAAACTGTCAGATAAGATAACAGTTGTCGTCAGATTATTAGTCAGCAGCTTTCCCCCGGATCCCATGGCACAGCAACCCGCAGCTCGCGCCCGACTGTAATCTAACTGGAAATTGCCAAGAAAGCCTTACGTAGTCTCTGCTATAACGATAACGCGTCGTTATAACCCTCTATGTCGTAGTCGAAGACGAAACTTCAAGTCAAAATGTCACTGATTGGAGTCCGCACCAGTATGTTTCTGTATCGAGAAATGTGAGACCAGAAGCAAGAGAAAGCAGACAACGAGGCACAACATTGTACTGTAAAAACCACTACAAAAGGATCAAGTCGGGGAGAGTGTCTTATATACAACAGCGGAAAGCGTTCTAGTGTATCCTAGTGGATAGTAGAACCATGTAGACCCAAACGGAGGAGAATGGAAGACAGCGGAACGAGGCAGAAGCGAAACGAGGCAGAAGATGCTGGCGAAACTTGATATTTGCGACGTCCTTGTAACATGCGACAGGGCCCCTACTTACACCGTGCGAGCTACGATCAATGACGTGTCTCTTCAACTCTCTTGAGCTGGCGGCGAAGGACCCCCCGATGCCGACCCAATCAAAACAATAATTCTGTGATGTTCACCTGACGACGAGTTCCAGTTTCCTTATTCATGTGCCACCAATTTCTAGAGATGGGATGAGCACTTTACAGTACCTGTGCGCGATCAAATTCAAGCGTACCCTGGTAAGATGTATATTTGAACTTCAGCGATTTCTCCAAAAAATAGAAGACACACTCACCTCGCTCAGAGCCAGCGTTAGTCTATTAGTTAATTCCTCATAGAACTCCTCCCCATGCTCTGCGTGTACCTTAGTACAAGAGTAGCAATTGGACATCGAACCGATATGACCTTTAGAGCCGACAAGTACAGCTTGCGGATGCTTTGAGGATTAAAGAGTGGCTTTGAAAACGCCTCGCGACATTCATTAATATGTTTCTGAAAAAGCTGAGTTAACCAAGATGGTGAGGTCCAGTCGTGGTGGGTGTGTTTGGATATGGATAGTTACGCCTGCAGTTCTGGCAGTATCCAACGGTATTACCAATACAAGGAACCAAATATTGAATGGGGGTTGGTTAAGTTTGAGAAACGACTCAAAGCATGACAAATATTGTCTCTGCACCGCTTTCGATAGTTAACAAGGTCACGTAATGCCCAACCTTGGAAGATGGCAGTTCATCACAAAGATATTCGAACGTCATTGGGAACTCCAACGTAAGATGGGCTAACTTCTTCGCTTCGAATGGGAGCTGTCCACCGCTTGAAATAGCATATGAACGGAATGTTTCCGCCCCTGTCAGCGTGGGAAATGTTTGGTCTGGATCTCGCCACGTATGCGGGACTGGACGCCGACCATTTCATATTTCTGGGAGGTGGCAAGCAACGTCAACACTTTGTCGTAGGAGTTCGGTAATCCGGAAGGAATGGGATAGAGCATCGTGATAAGGCCACTCAGCACCTCCGCGTTCTCGGGTAATCGTACTACCTGGAGCCCATCGACAACTTCCTTGTCTGTTAGTTGAGGTTGAGGAAGGGAAAACAGGTCATCAAAGAATGGCGACGACATCGCTAATATCCGCTGGTGTACACGGAAGTCGACAAGATCGCAAGATTGGATTTTATATTGGCATCGCCTACGTCCAATGATCAAGTGGTGAGGCTGGTGAGGCGTTCTTTGGGCTGGCAGGACTCAGAGCAGGTTGAGATTCTGTCAGGGCAAGATAGCCGACTCTGCCTATTGATACATTAAATTATTACCGGACATCGCAGTCTCCTAAGCCATGGAGACTCACCTTTGTCATACAACTGTGAACAACATCCGAGAGGTCCGTCCAAAAGATGCGCACAGCATTGTTAGGTAATGAGCAAGAACATCGTTTTGTATAATATGGCGAGAGAAGCACGCGTAGAATTCTGTGAGATCAAAGAGAGCTGGAGACTCGGCTATGGATGCGACGTAGTCATCCAGCCAGATGCGTGCGCCATGAATAGTGTTCGAGCCACAGGGCGGACAAGTCAGCGCAGGCATGCCGGTCGCTCTGAATGCCTCCAGACACGACTTGAGGTGAGTTCGAACACTCTGGTAGTATTTCCACAGTTCGTGAAGATAGATGCCATGGATAGCTTCCAGCTCATCTTCTAAATCTTCGAAAGTGAACGGGAAAATCAAAGTGGTGCGCGCCGCTTGAAGTGCTTCCTGACGGAGTCCATGCATTCGCGCAAGGTAGTAGACTTGAAAAGCCGTCTCTCTACGAATGAGCGGTGGAATTTGTAGCGCAATCATTGCCCGGATTCTGCTCAGAATCGAGTCCATCTGATATTTTTGAGCCGTGGACAGAAGGACATGGTGTGCCCTGGAGTCGAAGGGAGTACAGGAACCATGGGGAGAATAAAGTAAGAAGACTGGAAAGGATAGAACCGGTATCAGACAACTGGACTGATGGAAGAGGTGAAGTAGCATTCGCAGTATGTGAAGTCGAAGCGGATTGGATTAAATCGTGAAGCACAGGTGAAACTTGCTGACGTGAAGTTTCAGCACTCGGAATTTGTGGTGCTCGCGTGAACAAAGTATGATATCGGCGTCAGGATCATCCAAAATCTTGAGAACTTCATCTGAGCTGGACATGGTTGAAGGTCGTGAGGCGTGTGCGTGTTCCGCAGCATGTTCTGAACATCGTGTGTACCGTAAGCGCTGGTACTGCTTACTGTACGCTGGTTGATTATGTATTTGTTCCTATTTGGACGTACTGTGATTTGCAGGATTGCAATCTCGAGCTCGAACTCTGCCCGTCTCTTAATAGAAGGAAAGAAATGTCCACGACTAGTCCGATTCCGGAACTCGGAACACTCCCACAGGACGACTTGCTTGCTCGCGCGCAGAGAGGAATGGATAGAAGATTGCCGGCTCGGACTCGAGGCACGTCACTGATGTATACCACATTACATCGTATGTACGTGGCTGGATTTCTTCCAGCACTGGCTTGAAATCAGATGGGGGCCTCCCCGGACCCTGCTAGAGTCCCAGAGTAATGACAAACATGTTTGCGCATTCCACCTGGCCTGGAGTACTTTGACACGGTGGAACTACTGAAGGAATCGGCGCCATGAACCACATCCTTCTGCGATTTGGCGGATGCAGTGAGGATGATAACGAAGGCTTCACCGCTGTAGCGGACTTCACAGAATGTGTGCTACTCATTGGCATGATCGACTCTACGGAACATATCAAGAAAATTTGCATGGCGGCTCCAAAGCGTGGGAGTGGACGAATTGCAAATGGTTCAGCGACGAAGGTGGAAGGCTCTCTTTCAAACCAGGAGAAAAGCTTCCTTACATTTTAATTACACTGATGTGCTGCGATCAGCAACATGTCTCGCTTGCTGAAGCAAGAATCACCGACGCTGAATCTATCACATAGCATAGACAATAATCCAGTGATATTCGCGCTGGCACGAGTACAGGCTTATTCATATATCACAATTTCTAGAGATTAGGTGAGTATATTAAACACTCGCGATCCCTCCAAAAATAGAAGTGCCCACCTCGCTCAGAGCCAACGTCAATCTATCCGTTAATTCCTTACAGAACTCTCCCCAACCAGTGCGTGTACCTTAGGACAAGCGAAGCAACGGGATGAAATGATGTGATCCTTTAGAGCCGACAAGTACAGGTCTCGCATACTTTGAGGATTAAAGAGCGGCTTTGAAAATGCCTCGCGCGATTCATTGAGATGTTCTTGAAAAACCTGAGTTAGCCAAGACGGCGAGGATCCAGTAGCGGTGGATATGTATGAATATGAGTATCGGCATCTGTACAAGGAACCCAAATATTGAATGGGGGTTGGTTAAGTCTGAGAAACGACTCAAAGCATGACACGAGATTGTCTCGGCACCGCTTTCGATAGTTAACAAGGTCACGTAACGCCCAACCTTGGAATGATGGCAGTTCGTCACAAAGATATTCAAACGTCATCGGGAACTCCAACGTAGAACGGACCAACCTCTCCGCTTGGGATGTGAGCTGTCCACCACTTGAAATGGCATATGAACGAAACGTTTCCGCCCCAGTCAGTGTGGGAAATGTTCTATTTTGAATCTCGCCACGTATTCGAGACTGGACGCCGACCATGTCATATTTCTGAGAGGCAGCAAGCAACGTCAACGCTTTGTCGTAGGAGTTTGGTAACTCGGAAGGAATCGGATAGAGCATCGTGATAAGGCCACTCAGCACTTCTGCGTCCTCGGGTAATCGCACCACCGGGAGCCCATCGACAACTTCCTTGCCAATGGCTGAGGTTGGGGAAGGGAAAACATGTCATCAAAGAATGGCGAAGACATGGCTAGAATCCGCTGGTGGACACGGAAGTTGACAAGGTCGCACGATTGGATTATGACAGTGGCATCAGATGTATACACAGGATCAAGCGGTGAGGTCGGTAAAGGGTTCTTTGGGCTGGCAGGACTCAAGGCGGTTTGAGATTTGTCTAGTGGTAAGATAGCTGACTCGGCCTATAGAAGTATTCATATTATTATCGAGTATCACTGTCCGGTAAAGCATCCAGACCCACTTTTGTCATACAACTGCTAACAACATGCGTAAGGTCTGTCCAAAAGGCGCGCACAGCGTGGCTAGGTATTGAGCAAGAACATCGACTTTGTATGATATGGTGAGAGAAGCACGCGTAGAACTCAGTGAGATCGAAGAGAGCTGGAGATTCAGCTATGGATGCGACGTAGGCATCCAGCCAGACGCGTGCACCATGAATAGTGTCCGGGCCACAAGGTGGACAAGTCAGCACAGGCATACCAGTCGCTCTGAATGCCTCCAGATCTGACTTGAGGTAGACCCGAACACTCTGGCAGTACTCCATAGTTCGTGAAGATAGATACCATGGACAGCTTCCAGCTCATCTCCTAATTTCTCGATGATGAATGGGAAAGTCAAAGTGATGCGCGCCGCTTGAAGTGCCTCCTGACGAAGTCCATGCATTCGCGCAACAGAGTAGACTTGAAAGCCGTCTCTCGACGAATAACGGTGGATCTTGAGATCTAATCATTGCCCTGATCCTGCTCAGAATCGAGACATCTGATACTTTTGAGCGGTAGCCAGGAGAATCATGGTGTGCCAGGTGTGGAAGGGAGCACAGGAAGCATGGGAAGAATGAAAGTAAGGAGGGTGGAAAGGATGATGCCGCTATCAGATAGCTGGACTAATGGCAGGGGTGAAGTAGGATTTGCAGCATGTGAAGTCGAAGCGGATTGGATTAGCTCGCGAAGCACGGCTGAACCTTGGTAACGTGAAGTTTCAGCACTCGGAATTTGTGGTGCTCGCGTGAACAAAGTATGATATCGGCGTCAGGGTCATCCAATATCTCCAGGACTTCGTCTGGGCCAGACATGGTTGAAGGCTGTAAGGCGTGTTCTGCTCATCGCCGAACTGTAAAACAAAGATAAACAAACGGCGCTCGACGACCGCATAGGCCGAAGAGGGCCGAAGACCGTTTTTGCTCGGGTAATCCGGGCCGGTCTTCCCGCCCCGTCCGACCTCGCTGCTCGAGTCTTACCAGCAGTCCCAACAACAACAACGCGCGCAACAACAAACACAGCTTGATTTGGAGGGAGAGGCAGCTTTGAGCTCGCCGCAGTGCCCAGTCAAGTACTCCCGCCCTCGCCTGACGACGCTGCGCGACGCGTCCAAAATCTCCAAATGCAACACCTTCACCCATGGAGCCAAGTTTTTTCCACACCGGCAATGCGCTCTTGACGACACCACGCTGGTGCTTGTACCCGCATAGATCGAGTCCCCGCACGGCGATAACGCGCAATGTCGCAACAACGATGCCCCTGCAAGAAACACAAACACTGTACTGTGATAGTTTTGCGCTCACGGGGCCCCGTCCTTCCTGACGCTGTGCAACGAAAAACCTCCCCGCTGCGACACGGGCCACCCCTTTAAATTAGAGCACATGTTCGGATGTAATGCAAGTCCGCAGCGTGGGCTTCGCGTCTGCTCTGTTCACTAGAACGCCTACCACGAACTCAGGGTCCCCAAGACGCTGCAAGTTCCGACATGTTCAGACCACGCGTCCTTCTCAATCGACATTGCATGGATATCGGCTTGTTGAGTGAAGCATGAAACGGAGAGGTGTGTGTGTTCGCATTGAAGCCGTACACTGTAGACCGGTTGAGAACGATGCAGTCCCCCAGTCAGGATGTCTCTCGCACTCCGTATTTTTAACAAGGCGATCGCTTACCATCTGCCATTCTCGTCGTGCGAACAAGATTCGCTTTTTGAAGATGCAAAGGATCGGTCGGACCTGCACCTCGACCTCGCTCAAGGACCTCGCTGGACGTGTCACGTCCCGCCTCTCTCCGCCGTTCTCACCTCCTCATAGTAGCTGCCCCAGGACAAACGCACAGCCGGTGAAGGAGCTTTCCTCCACCAACTTAAGCGAAACCCTTCATGTTGAGGGCTCCACAGCGGTGAATGCAAACGTCGACGCTGCCCCCCCGACTGAGGTCGCGAGCCAACGCTTACCAAACGCCACAAGAAGGAACCGTTGCGGAGCCGTTGTGAGTAGTTCTATCCATTGTGCACGCGCACGCCCACCTGGCCTCCCCACATATCGTGAGCTGGCTCGGCGGCAAGCGCAAGGTGTCCGTCCACCTTACCAGTGTCGTTTGCTAAATGACTGCCTTGCTCTGCACCTTATCCAACTCCGCATCTCGATGCGCCCTCTTCACGATGACGACGACAAACGCCTCGCCACTGCCCAAATCGGAGATTTTTCAGACTCACACTACCCGTAGGATTGGTTCTCATTTAAGCAAGGAAGGACCCAGGTACCCATCCTCGGAATCTGTGATGGAGAAGTCATGTTGTTAAAAAGGAAAAGCAGCCCCAGGAATTTTGCGTCGGAGCTCAGGAGGACGGAGCTCTAGGTGCGTCCTCGTTCTTTTTTCAAATTTGGGTGCTCTTTTTGTTTCTTTTAGCCTGAGAGTGTGCTTTTGTTCAGTTATTTATTTGGAGATTTATTGTCGACCGTATCTAGCACGCCGTAGTCGGCATGAAGCCCAGAGTACGGTGGAAGCGCAGTATAATCTTGAGTATAATATATCGCTGACGTCCATTTGAACCTGAGACTTTGAGCTCGAGGCCGAGGGCTGAGGACTTCATAACGAGTGAAGACCAAAGCGATTATTTCCAAGTTGCAGCTGATTGCGAGCCAGAACCTCATGGACAGGCGCTCCTAATCGCTCCGCCCGCCCGCCAAACTGGCACTGACATGTGAAGACCATGGGAACTGGGCCATGGAGGGACCCTCATGAACTTGATAACTACTTTACCAGAGAATTCTGTATTGACTTCGATATCCTCCTCAAGCGGAGTCAAGCCAGCCTGAGAAAACCCCCTTTGTCACGCCTGACCTTGTAATCCAAGTTGCTAAAAGGGTTAGCGTAGTCTCTACCACAGAGATAACACGCTATGTTACCCTCTAAATCGCAGTCGAAGATCGTAATTCTGGGCTGAAGCGAGGCACGAACGTAGGCCCAGAATGGGTGGGGGTAGAGGTGGCACGTGACACGCTCCTTTCGTCATCCCTGCTGCGACCATCGATCCTCCGCTTTCCTCATCGGACGGTTGAACGGTTCAAAGGACCTCCGCTTTAAATTTTGTACCCGCCACTCCCTTTTCCAATTTCTAAATATTGGTTGATTTTGAGCCCCGCGATCAGCCCGCTTCAGGTGCGCCCACGAGCTTGCCCCCGGACACGGACACCTCATCTCCGATCGAGAAGCACTAGTCCAGGCCATTCGCTATACATGCAGTTCAGAGACATCTTCAGTATATAGTATTAAGTCTTACATTGTCTAAGCAAGTCCACAATCTTATTTCCCGCGCGCCGATCTTCCCTCCACCCGGCCTGCCGCACGCCTAGCACTATGCGTGACTCACAAAGACGAAACTTTAAGTTTAAAACAGAGTTAGACTGGAGATGTGTGCCTCGAGTCTTTAGCCATCCCAGAGTGGAGACAGAAGCCCATGGAACACAAAAGAGTAGTCTCACGAGCAAACCGGACTGTATTGGGAAATGTGAGACTAGGGACGGAGCAGACAGCGAGGCTCAATACTGTACAAACTATCACAAGGGGATCGGGTCGGGGAGAGCATCATGTACAACGGCTAATAGCGTTCTAGGGAATCCTAGTAGATAGTAGAAGCATGTAGACTCGAGCAGAGAACTAAAGACAACGGAACGAGTAGAAGATACTGGCGAACCTTGTGATTTGTTACATCCTTATAACATTGCGACACCCTTATTTGCGCTGTTTGAGCTACAATCAAGAACATGTATCTCCCCCCCCCCCTTGCCGACCCAAGACAATAATTCGGTGATATTCACCACTTGAAACGAGTCCCGGTACCTCATTCATGTGCCACTAATTTCTAGAGATGGGATGAGCACCTTACCTGTGCAAGATCGGATCCAAACGTACCTGGTAACATGCACGGCATACTTAGCATGATTCCTCTGAAAAATAAAAGACGTACACACCTCGCTCAGAGCCAGCATTAATCTATCCATTAGTTCCTTACAAAACCTCTCTCCATCCAGTGCATGTACCTTAATACAGGTGATGCAACTGGATGAATCGATATGATTCTTTAGAGCTGACAAGTACAGCCCGCGGATACTTTGAGGATTAAAGAGTGGCTTTGAAAATGCCTCGCGAGATTCATTAAGATGTCTATGAAAAAGCTCAGTTAACCAAGGCGGAGAGGATCCAGTCATTCCAGTCGAACCAGTCCGAGTCGGCGGAGTCATGATGGACTTCCTTAACCTTGACTTTGGCTTTGAATATGAATCAGGTGAACATGAACATGAATATGGTGAACATGAACAAGTTGAAGAACAACTTTGATCATCAGAACAAGGCATCCAAATATTGAATGGAGGTTGCGAAAGCTTGATAAAAGACTCAAAGCACGACACGATATTGTCTCGGCACCGCTTTCGATAGTTAACAAGGTCACGTAATGCCCAACCTTTGGACGATAGCAGTTCTTCGCAAAGATATTCGAACGTCATCGGGAACTCCAACGTAAGACGAGCCAACTTCTCTGCCTCGGATGGGAGCTGTCCACCACTTGAGATAACATATGAACGAAACGTTTCTGCCCCAGTCAGCGTGGGGAACGTCCTGCTTTGGATTTCGGCACGTATGCGGGACTGGACACCAACCATGTCATATTTCTGAGAGGCAGCAAGCAACGTCAACGCTTTGTCGTAGGAGTCCGGTAGCCCGGACGGAATGGGATAGACCATTGAGATAAGGCTACTCAGCACTTCCGCATCCTCGGGTAATCGCACCACCGGGAGCCCATCGACAACTTCCTTGTCTGATGGTTGTGGTTGGGGAAGGGAAAGCATGTCATCAAAGAGTGGCGACGACATGGCTAGAATCCGCTGGTGGACACGAAAGTTGACAAGATCGCACGATTGGATTATGACATTGGCATCGGATGTATCCAGGTAATCATCCGCCGGTGAAATCGGTGACGAGTTCTTTGGGCTGGCAGGACTCGGGGCAGTTTGAGATTCGTCCAGTGACAAGATATTTGACTCGGCCTATAGAAACGTTCATGTTATTACTGATTATCAGTTTGGTAAAGCATCCAGACCTACTTTTGACATACAACCGTGAACAACCTTCATAAGGTCCGTCCAAAAGGCGCGCACAGCATTGTTAGGTATCGAACAAGAACATCGACTTTGTATAATATGACGAGAGAAGCACATGTGGAATTCTGTGAGATCGAAAAGAGCTGGAGATTCTGCTATGGATGCGACGTAGGCATCTAGCCAAACAGGTGTACCATAACCAGAGACCGGGCCACACGATGGACAAGTCAGTACACGCATACCAGTCGCTCTGAATATCTTGAGATCCGACTTGAGGTGAGCCCGAACACTCTGGTAGTACTTCCATAGTTCGTACAGATAAATGCCATGGATAGCTTCCAGTTCAGCTTCCAAATCCTCAAAAGTGAACGGGAAAGTCAAAGTGGTGCGCGCCGCTTGAAGTGCCTCCTGACGAAGTCCATGCATACGTGCAAGAGAGTAAACTTGAAAAGCCGTCTCTCGACGAATAAACAGTGGATTTTGTGACCCAATCATTGCCCGGATTCTGCTCAGAATCGACTCCATCTGATACTTTTGGGCGGTAGCCAGGAGAATCATGGTGTGCTCAGGTGTGGAAGGGAGCACAGGTAGCACGGGGAGAATGAAAGTAAGAAGACTGGAGAGGATGGCACCGCTATCAGGTAGCTGGACTGATGGAAGAGGTGAGGTTGGACTCGGAGCATGTGAAGCCGAAGCGGATTGGATTAGTTCGCAGAGGACAGGTGAGGCCTTGGTGACATGAGGTTTCGGAACGCGGAATTTGCGGTGTTCGCGTGAACAAAGTATGATATCGGCGTCAGGGTCGTCCAAAATCTCGAGGACTTCATCTGAGCTAGACATGGTTGAAGGCCGTGAGGCGTGTTCTGCTGATCGCTGATAGTGAACATCGTGTGTACTGCAAAACAAAGATAAACAAACGGCGCTTATCGATTGATCACATATTTGTTCCTATTTGGACGTACTGTAATTTGCTGCTGAGATTGCCATGCTCGAATGCTGCTCCCGACGCAAGGACTGGTAACACCTTTACAGGATGCTTGCTCACGCATAGAGATGAGTCGGAATGACTGGAATATTGCCGAGATTCGAGGCGTGTCTCCGAGTCTGGTCCGTGTTCAATAAGCACGCGAATGACTTCCAGTTCTCTGTAGTGACGCTAGATGAAATTATTTAATCAGTGCCAACCATTCTGCGCCATACCCAATAAGCATGTGAATGACTTCCACCTGTCCCATTTGCGATAACAGAGTAACGGAGTCTCCCCATCCTCGTTCTGGGCCATAACACCCACGCCGTGCTCGATAAGCATGCGAGCAGTTTTTACACGTCCCCACACCGACGCCAGATGCACATCATGCAATAGGGTCACGTTGTCGGAGAATCCTCTGGAGTCGTGAGGCTACGACGTGAGCGCACATCAGGGAAAACCTCCCGCGCTAGCGAGACGTTAGTTTAGTGATAAGTGAGTTAAGCGTGATAATTGCCTGTTAAACGACATAACTGTCACGTAGCTGTCAGAAGCTGTCAGCGCATGTCAGCAGCTGTCAGCAGAGATCCGCCCTTGGTTGCCAAGCTTCGCATAGCGGAGGCAAGCTTCATGTAGCGTAGCGATATTATAGCAATAAATTATCTGTCAACGCATAGCCATGATTCCATGATCCCATCGTTGGGGATGACGCTTCACACAAATCGAACAACATACTTTATTATATAAAAATGTACGTGTCTCTAAATAAAGAATCCTACTCAGGTGAGAGGGAGTAAGGGGCCGGGGTTTGGCACGAACGCGAGGGAGGGGTGGCGGTTGTGAACGCGAACGCGACCGTAAACGTGAATGCAAACGCGAATGCGAATGCGAACAGGAACGCGAACGCCTACGCGAGGGGAGTGCCCGAACGAGAACACGGGAGTCCCGGGACAGGGAAGGGAGAACGAGTGGGGTAGTAGCCGCGACCATAAACGTGAATGCAAACACGAATGCAAACGCGAATGCGAATGCGAATGCGAACAGGAACGCGAACGCCTACGCGAGGGGAGCGCCCGAACGAGAACACGGGAGTCCTGGGACAGGGAAGGGAGAACGAGTGGGGTAGTAGCCGTGAACACAACGCAACATACAGCATAGCTGCCTGAGCGGGACGGCGAGCATAGTGGTGTGAAAAGGGGAAAGAAGTGAGCTCGCAGCACGCAAACATACCTAATGAAGTGATATGTCAGTACCCGGCCTCTGCGAGGGGAACCGTGGTTCGTGCTGATTACATGCTCGCCATGTGTATTGAGCTGTGCACAGCACGCCCAAGCCTCTGTCGCATGTCCTGACTGGACAGCTCGCAAACGTGAGGGAGGGAGTGAAAGAGGGGAGGGGCCACATAGCGGCCAGCATCGTATAGAACAACTTGAAGAGAACTTCCGCAGGGAGGGATCGTGGTGGTAGCGACGATGATGAGCCACTCAGGTGAGTTGGTGGTGCAACTGAGCGAAGGGACTTCCGTGTAATTGAGTAGATCCAAAGTTACGATCCCGTGCCAGTGCCCGCCATCTTGAACAGTCCAGGAGAGTAAGAGCCTTGGGTAGCAATGAACATGTTCGAGTAGGTAGGCTTTCCGCTTGATGTGTAGATGGCTTCTCAAGATCTCAAGTCTTGCGCAAATACTCTGTCTGTTTCCTTCGCCATAGGATCCTGCCAAGGCACGCCAAAGTCGCGCGCTTCTGAATCCACTTTATCCGAAGTTTATCGCTTGCTTCTTGTTGCCTCAACTTGTGTGACGTTGCGTCGTTCCTTTGCAAGTCTACCTCTGCACGGGCTACTGGATTACTGAAATCCTCATCAAGGTCAGGATACTCGGATGCGTCAATAGCACCTGATGATATTAATTGCTTGATCTCCCAATGCTCCAGTGACGCTAGTTGTTGACTTTCAAGCATAGTAGAGTCAATCCCCAAAGTATTACAACAGGCTTTGTACTTTCTGAACTATCTACACAAATTTAAGTAGCTATTTCTATCAGTGAATGGATTTACATAAAATGTCAGGCATTGATCCAGTACTGTAAAGCTACTCCAATCTTGGGGTGTGACTGGTCCAAAACGGGGGATTAGATGTACACTACAAAGAATTGAATCTACTAGGATGACACTTGCACGCCGGTGTCCATTCAGTGTTGATCTAGTCACCCTATACATGAGATGCTTAGGGTCTGGTGCAGATGGAAGGGGAGAAAACCATTCAACATAAGCAAGAAAGGTTGGAGGTATAGTGTCCAATGATGGGGACACCTGATTGATGACCTTATTTGGAATTTGGAACACTACACGGACCTGGGCAATCCGGCGACCTAAGTACTAGTTAGCTTGATCCAGGCTTTGAATAAGAGCCACTTTAATTACCTTTATTCCCTTGGACTTCTGTGCCATCTTGTCCCTTAGTTTGGACAAAAACAGTATCAAATCGAGATGGGATGATCCGACCATGTGAGTCATTTTGTTCTGGCCGAACATGGACAGCATCGACTATCTCAGAGTTGCCATGCTCTGTGAACTTGATGTGATGGAAAACTGGGACAGCACGAAATGGGATATGTGTGTCTGCTGCACGCCTTCGCAACACAGCTGCAGAAGCTCCAGGGTAGTTGACTTGAGCAAGAAAGTCAGCCAGAGCATCCTGAAAGTCAGGCGCGCCGTATCTTCTAGCAAGGTCATCAAATGATACTGCCTTGATTGATGGATGTAGAGTCATCTTGATGCTTTGAGCATAAGCATTTGGGGGTCCTAAAGGCTTTCTGAGTGGACTTTGCTGTTGATTTTGCTGCCTCTGATTAATAGATGCGGAGTGCAGTTGAATCTTCTCACGGCGCTCCAGCCATAGGGTCATCTGGGAATACTCGTCCTTGCGATTTGTTGCACGATAGGCATCCTTCGTAAAGTCAATATGGAGGCGTTCAGATTGCTCTGTGTCGTAGTTGTCTGTGGTGCCAAACAGTTTGATTGATGACGTGTAGTGAATTAGACTGTGGAACTTGGGAATATTAAAGTGTTTCCGGACTCCAAGATCACAGAAAACCACTTTGTTATGATGAAATGTGGATAGACAGTCCTGTAGTTGATTAATGGTGTCACTTGTATGACACTGGTATTGAGCAAGATAGAGGAAATCCAGGAGTGCGCGCACAGCTTTGACAATACGGGTTGAATCATGCCCACCAGGAACCGCAAGATCAACAATGAGCCCAAGAAGAATACAGCACATCTTCTTGTGCTCATGACCTGAGACACGAGAAAGCTTTGTTATGCCCTTTGTGAAGAGTAAGATCTTGTGGTTGGGAGGCATAGCACGGCACCGTGCATTGATCTCCCGTGGTCCAAAGATGCTGACTAACCACCCAATAAGGTGCTTCATCACACCTTGAAGCATCTGATGAAGGATGTCGGGTGTAATTGAAATGAATATATCAGTGAGTGGAAGTGGTTCCCAGAATGGATGGTGGACAGGTTTCAGACCAGCTTTATGACAAGCTTGGTGAAACGTGGAGACGTCGCCATCAGCCAAACAATAGGTATCAAGTGCTGTATCCTGGATGTGGGGTGGGGACAATTTGTATTCACCAAGCTGATTATGGTGAACATGGCATTTGGGGCAATTGCCACTGTATGTGCAGGTCACAAGTACCTGCTCAGGGTAGTCACCAATGAAAATGGCCAAGATGGGGTGGCATCGGCGCCAGACACCATCCCCACTCATCAATTCAACTCCAGTTTCGCCACAGGAACTGATTGAACCTAACACGTGGTGCATACATGCATGAAATAGGTTGGCAAGTCCACGGCGGCGTGCAGTCAAGATTGTTATACCTTCCAGCTTGGTGGTTGGAATGTACCCAATCAACATTTGGGCTTGGTGTGATGGCTTTCGACGTATATCCTTTGGGATATTACCAATCGTCAGATAGATTGGATATGCCATCTTCCCACGGAAAAGTGTTAACAGTGTCTTGTCAGAGGAAAGAATAACAGGAATAATGGTTGCGCCAGGTTTGCGGGACTCAAGCGATGTCTGACACCATCCATTAGTGATGATTCCGCTCAAACATACTGTCAGTTACATACCTGAACCGCCCACCACCAGTCACATGTATACATGTCATTATAGAGGCGCGATGTGCGCTCATGATCAGTATAATGTCGCTCCGGGGCAAAGACCAGGTCACGCGCGAACTTCGGATCACCATAGAGTGATCGGATGCATTTTAAGGCATCTCTGCAATAGAATTCCAAGGTCTCGCCTCCCATTTTCAGTACCTTGCATTCGAAAGAAGGGCGCCCGGGCAATTCTTTGTCAATGATGTCATTTAATTGGTTGGCTGTGCGATACGAAAGGCCAAGAGTATCTGCAACCTAACACTGAGGATTCAGTGACACGAGACAGCGAATAGTAAAGGGCTCATACTTCTGGTAGCGCCAATAGTTCTGTTAACGCCGATGATGTTGGGCCACGCATTTTTGCCCAACGCGCGATCTCCCAGTCACGCTGAGACAGAAATGGGGCCCAAACGGAGTCTGCATGTGCGGCTTGATCTGGCTCAGAACCATGCGGCTTGTCAGGTATTGGCACACCCACGCTACCAAAGGTGAAATGGTCGATCACCACTGTTGATGATTCGTCCAAAGTCTCCGCCTCAATCTGAATGGATTGTTGTTCCAGAATCTCGTTGACGATCGACGGATCAAGGACTGTCGCTGTAGAATGATTATTGCCTTGTGATAGCGCTTCAAATGCATTTGCATCCGTGACATTGGCAGGATCAAGCGCATCGTTTGATCCGTCTTCGAAATTCGGGTCAATATCGTCCGTGACATCGGCAGGATCAAGCACGTCGTTTGATCCGTCCTCAAAGTTCAGAGCAATAGTATCTGTAATACAGGTGAGATCCCAATGCTGCGATGCATGCCCCGACGGTTTCATTTCATCACCGTGGCGAACGTACCGTCTAAGGAATGCCTGCCCATGGCAGGGTTCTCGTCACCAGCGGTGTCATTACACCAGTCCCACGATACGCAGCCTAAGTCTAACGCCGGTGGAGACACCGCACGAGGAATGGATGTAGACGCCGTGATATAGTTAACATGACAGCCGGTATGTTGAGTTCTGCTGACGTGCTGAGAAAGACCCCGAGGTGTGAAGTTTCTATTGCATCCATGGCAGCGGATCTGCACGGAGCTCATGATGGGGTCCAAGGCACAGTAGTAATGGAGAGCGGAAGGCGGAAATGGGGGAAAGCGGAAGGCGGAGATGGGGGAAAGTGGAAGGCGGAGACGGGGGAAAAGACAAGTATCATCGTGCTGCAAATCCCTTTAGTCTACGCCACAAGAACTTGATATAAAAGGAACGCACGTTTCGTTTGGGACCTCATCTACACTCCTGTCATTTCTGATAGTATTCAGTTCGCACATACACTCATTTTCATTCATTCTTTACTGTGCTAAGACGATGCCTCCTCGCACACGCCGTTCTCAGGCAAAGGCAGCGGCAGATACCAGGTACGAGCGAATTCCATTAAACACGGTACAGATACAAATTTCAGGCCGTGATGCAGCGTCGTACGTGAGAAGGACACGACATCTCCTGCCAATCATCTACAAAGTGGGTTAAATAACACATCGATTAGATGTAATCTGACGCATAAGAAGCGACCGCAAAACGCACCTTATCCTCCATTCTAGCTGATACCATCGCGGCCAATCCCGACTCACAGGCCACCAATGAGCCTCCTCCGACAAAAAGGGCTCGAAAAGCTGGTACGTGCATCGGGAATGTAGTAGATTGAGATGCTCACCGTTTGAAGGTCCTGCACGTGGTCGCCCTATGCAACTTTGTTTGACAAGTGGCGATGGTGATGGTGATGGCGATGGCGATGGCGATGGTGATGGCAAGACGAGCGGGCGCAGCCTGATGGGATCGATAGCGGGATGGGCAAGGGCAAGGGCAAGGGCAAGGACAAGGGCCCCCCGTTGAAGCGGAGTTGAGCCACATGCTTACAAATCAACCAAACGTCTGCTGACTTTGGATTTTTTTTTCAGCGTCGTCTTTTTACCCTGGCCGCAATGAGCTCGCCACTCATGCCGCTCTCTCCTCCGAACGCTTCGACCTAGAAGTCGATGAGTTTAATGGCGCTGGTGATAACAGCGACATGGAGAGCGAAGGGGATTGGCTCGACGAACCCCAAATCCGAGTTATGGAGCCCGCTCAGAGGCCCAGGCCCTCCAAAATCTCGGAGGCTGTGACTATCGAGGTGCGTCCATGACTTCCATTTTATTTCACACTCACAGCTATTTTCATAGAGACCCGTTTGGCAGTCTCCTGCCCGTACTCCTGGATCTGCATCAGGGAGTACAGGCTTTGGTAGTGCACACAGGCTGATGGCATCAACACGTTGCAGGAGGGCAGTGGCAATCGTGCAAACACTGGCCTATGCCAGACGAGCCTGACGCTGTGTGGCCATCTGACACAGAACTTGTTGTTAGTCCAGGGACGAACAAAGTGACGCTGACTATTCAGCGTCCACTGATTCGCATGATCCTTCAAGATGCCTTTGAGAACCTTCGAGTTTCTCTTTTGTTTAAACATGCCTTTCCAGATGCTGTTCTTATCCCGACGTTCATCAGCTCGGCCCTCATTGCTGCTACAAAGGCTCAAAGGACAAGGGCGTTGGATATTTACAAGCGCCTCATCTGCGACGAAGGCTACCTGGTCCAATTGGCCCGCCTGGTGAGTTACACGATTTCAAATTGGATGTGACTGATACTGTTTACAGCCGCGCGCGAGGATCTCCCTTTTCCGAGGCGAAGTCAAGGATCGCTGTGTCGCAATGATACGGTCTGACTTTTCGTCCTTCGGTTCAGCCCCCAAGTTGCCCGTTTTGTCGAAAAACAGCTGTCTAACTATTACTACACTTTCCCGACGGCGCTGAATGTGAGTACTGAACTCCAGCTAAATGCCAGCTAAAGATTTTTTTCAGCGTGACCCACTCTCCGAAGATGCAATTGTATCACGCACGCGGCCATATCGTAATGACCGCATCATCGACGTGATAAAAGACCTCTTTTTTGTTGGAGGGATCTCGTCCTTCGCTCACCGTTTTGACAGTCACTTCCCGACAGTTGAAGGCCATGATGGGGTGACGAGGCGTGAGGTACCCATCCCCATGGTTGCGTTGGTTGCAACGGCGGTTAGTGCTAATATTTGTTGCATGATGTTTTGCTAATATTGTATCAGCTTTATGCCGCGATCAATGAGTGGCGTACTGGGATACAAGTGGTTGCGGAATTCTCAGCAAGTGCCTATCTTGATGTGTATCGAGGTCACATCGATACATTCGACTACATCAAAGAGCATCGCATCAGCTGCTATCATACAACGTTGGCAGAGATCTATCGTCAGGCAAGGTAAGCATGCACGTCTTAGATTCATGGTCTTGGTTACAACTGATCGCCCATTGCTATAGCACCTTGAATGCAGTTGTAGCTCCCATGGGTGTTGCGATTGCAGATCTTGATCTCGAAGAATTGGAAGGCTAAGAAGGATCACTTTGGTTTCAACACCCCCATCCTAATGTCCTATTGTACGTCTTGTTTCAGTGTATACTCCTATTAGTAGAACTCACGGAACACATTATAGTCAACAATGGGACCATTATACCCAATTTTTTTTGTCGTCTCATTACCTTGTCGGCGTTGTTGCCTCATTGCTAGCGCGTAGTTAGTTATCTCTAAAATATCACTGATTATCGTGTCGTTGCTATCTCTAAAATATCACTGATTATCGTGTCGTTGCTATCTCTAAAATATCACTGATTATTGATAATCATCTGAAAACATGTGACAAATCTTGAAGCAGCGTAGATGAACGCTATCTCTAGGCTATCTGATCATTATGCATGCCAATTAGCTAAGCATTATCGCTATTCTTCGTCTAAGATCGAGATAGATTACTGTTCTATTATGGGGTGCAAGTTAGCGAGCGATAATGCTAGTTTAGTGATAATTCTGCTAGCGAGGCTAAATTATCGATAGCTTATCTTCGCTAGCGCGGGAGGTTTTCCCTGATGCTTAGCAGTCTGCTCTCCGTAATACTCCCCGATAGAATCGCCCGACGTATTCGCGGCGGTATCCCTAGCACTCCTCTAGATGGCCCTTCTGGTTGAGCCTCAGATCAACCCATCACCTTCATACATCCAACGTACTTCGCTGGCTTGTGCACTCCTTCAATAAACGTTCGTCTTATGCGTTGTTTCTGTAACTAACTGCTTACTGTGTGGGCACTGCAGGCCGTGCAACATCAACATACTTCCTGACGATGTTCTCCTACTCATATTCTATTTCGACCAAGCAGTGTATGTTGATGGACTGGGAGAAGACGGTCGACTGTGGCATCCGCCCTGGAGGTGGCATCGGCTAGTTCACGTCTGTCGAAGGTGGCGATCCGTCGTTTTTGGGCCACCAAAATTTCTCGACCTGAGACTTGTCTGCGGTCCCAGGACACGCGTACAGTTCACTGGTATCTGGCCACCCTTTCCAATTATCATAAGGAACTGGACATTTGTGCCCATGCCTGAAGACTATGACTTTGATGCGGCAATCGTACCCCATAACAGTGTATGCGAGATTAATCTCAGCTATATAACAAGATCGCAATTGCAACAACTGGCCTCGGCGATGCTGGTTCAATTTCCGGCGCTGATACACCTCAAATTGGTCTATAAGGGCCGTCCATGGCGTCCAGCTCCGGCTCTCCCCGATGGCTTCTTAGGTAGATCCGCCCCTCGTTTGCAATCTCTCCAATTGAATGCCATCGCATACCCGGCGCTTTCGAAACTACTCTTGTCCGCAACTAACCTCGTCTACCTCACCCTTTCAAATACTCCTCTTTCCGAGTACTTTTTACCCGAGACGCTTGTCACTTGCCTGGCGGTGATGGCCAACCTCAAGTCTTTCTTCATTGGATTCAGTCAATATTTATCCACTTCATTCCTCTCTGACCTGATGGAGAGCCGACGTCCGCCGCCGAAAACACGCAACGTCCTCCCTGCTCTCACTCGTTTTGAGTTCGAAGGGGAGTGTGAATACTTGGAGGACGTCTTGGCCCGGATCGATGCCCCTTTTCTTGACTCTATCTGGATAACCTTCGTCCAGACTTTCATATCCGACTTTCCACAACTCGCCCAGTTCATGAGGCGCATACAAGGTTTCAGGATTTCAAGGAAGTACATGTGGACTTCAATGATTTCGACGGCATTCTGGTCGCGTCTCTCCCACCGGACACACAAGCCTTTGACAAAAAATCAGGGTTGAGAATGGGGGACTGGCGGATTTCATCTCTTACTGAGGCCATTACGTGGTTCATCCCTTATATCTATATGGTTGAAGACCTCTACCTCTACCGGCCTGGATGTTCTCCAACAGGACGAGGCTACGTCGAAGACATGTATATGGACTGGCTTGAGTTATTTCGCCTATTTACTGGCGTGAAAAACCTCTACGTAGTCAAGGAAATTTCAGAATCTATCGCATTTGCTCTGCAAAGCTTTCGGGGAAGATTTATTTCCCGCCCTCGAGAACATATTTTTGGAAGATCTCCAGTCACCTGTCCAGGAAGCCATAGGGCCGTTCGTTGCTGCACGACAGCTCTTGGGTCGTCCTGTAGCCGTTTCTCATTGGACGTTAGGCTATGTGCGCAGATGCTTCATGGCACTTCTAGGACATGTTGGTGGTGGTCCCTAGAGACCGGCCCAGCTCAACATCCGTGATTAACCTTACTACAGTAATCACGGTGTGATGTTTGACGCGTTGACGGCCCCTTCCTGAATCTCTCAGGCTGGGCGGGCCAACCACGCCACGTTTCATATGGACACTTTATTGGTTTGACTTTCATATGATTAGTATTTAATTTTTAACTACAAGGCGAGATGCCTCGCGCGTTACCAATATGGGTGGCTCCACTGTAGCCATCCCTACACGATCGTTAGTTAAACCTATTTTCATCGTCTTCGCATATAAATCACTACCTTTCGTCTGTAGCACTTCACTTACCTGAGTTACCTCTAAACTAACGCGCGTGTATTGGATCACGCGTTCCTATTTTTGTTGCGCTTTTCATTACCCCATTATGTCAATGCTTGGTGTCATCTAATCCCACACCTTCCATTCTCATCTTTGACTCCCGAGACATCAGTTACGGTAAATTTTATCGACATCATTATGATCTACTTGCCTTGTAAGATTACATGTCTTGTGGAATGGAGGCAAATTGACCTTGGACGGTTGTCAGTGCACTACTTCGTGTGGATAATTATTAGATCAGATTAATACGTTGTTGGTCAGAATGTCCTTTCAGACCCCCTCTGAAAAAGTCTTCGTGCAGCGACAGGACGAGACGTAGCCAGTTTCTGTGTGGCCCCGGCCCCAATTCACCAAGCTTCCGCAGGAAATGAGCTCTTTACTATATACATAAACGCCAGCGAGTCTTCAAGTTTATGCTCGCCGGGGTCTTGTGATTTAGTGTCGACGTTGTATCTTTCATTCGGACTGTCGCTCGGGGAAAGGACGTGACCCATTTAGGGTAGATGCCCAGTGATCGACATGAATCATGCCCAGTCGCTGTCTAGAACACGAGCCGTGGCAACGTGCTGTATTCCTTAACACTAAACAGTCCTAGTACAAATTTCAAAAGAGTAACTGTTCATGAAAACCGCTATAAAATACCGGTCCAGTCTGGAGTGAACTCACTGAGGTCACCCCGCGGTGCGTCGAACTCTGGTATGCTCCCACCAGCATACGCTACTTAGTCTAGTTGGGCCCAACCAAACCCTTCGACTGCATAGATTGGTGCCGCCTCTCGTCGAATCTTGAACAGCTTAATCGATTGATGCCCCGAGTTCCTGTACAGTCAGGACCATCCTTGACCGCGCACCTTCTCACGAATTCCATCCCCAATAAAGGAGGCCGCGATAGTCTGCTGGATATGATTGCACGAGCCGCAGATGCGCCTCGGTCTACAAAACCACTCACAGCGGCGGTGCGACTTTGAGTGGCAGACCTGTGAAACCCGGGCCTCTGCGAAGAATCTCTACCAGCGATTATTGATGGCGTCGCCGACGTTGTTGAGATGGCGCGCCGGCGGTATGTGTGAGGTAGTGGAACGGTCCCAGCATCGATATTGCGCCGCCACGCTGGTTGCCTTCATATCAACTTCTGTACTGTGCATGGATGCCCGCAGCTCCAGCTGCCTCCGATAACACGTCTGGCTGCGCAGGCGCGAACCAACCGGTACGGTGAGGACGCCACGCTATAACGGGTTTCCACACGAGTCCTCGGCAGATCAAGACAAAAAGGAGCGGCTGCAGGAAGAGTGTCGTCACGTGCGCTCGGAGGCGAGGTACAAGTTTCTCGTTTTGGATGTCTGCGCTACTTTGTATGTGGGCGTTCGGGAATAGATGGGCGTTGGATGGTCGGCGTCGGCGTCAAGGACGTCCTCCGAAAATTCAGAGGACTAGCGCAAAGGGTTTCGCGAGGACGAAAGGCACCCAGAAACCTTCTTACCTGGAAACAACCAACAGATGACAGACGCACTTTTACCAGGCCAGTTTTGAAACTCAACGGTGGTGCTTGCAGTATTCACTTTTTGTCACATAATCAATGTACTACGACCAGTAAATCATAAGAGAGAAACTCACGATAGAAATAGAAATACGGTAACTCGTTGTTTTCTTCACCGCGAAGAAATCACACAGGTGATCTGGCATTCTCCGTCTTCCTTGGAGGTACATCCGGCAAGGCACTCCTGTTTGCTCAATATAAGGGAACTTCCAATGAGTGGGACTTCTGCGAAACTTTGAAAGGCAGATGCCGACTTGAGGCGGGAAATTCCCGCCAATGACCGATTACGCAAAATGAATTCTACCTGGCACACGTCCACCGCGAGGATTGCACAATGAGCTCTCAACAGTACGTCTACCGCTGGCCGTTGTTTCCTCGCTAATCACTTTCACATATGTACTCCCGAAAACGTCATGTTCTTTGCCGTCTGCGGACTCTGCTCTCCCTAATACCCACCATAGAATAGCCGACATATTCTCCCTGGCTCTGCCCCGATTGCGACAGATGTCCCTTCTGGGTCTCATCTCGACACACCCAACGTACCACCTTGCGTACCACACCGGCTTGTGCATCATGTCAGTTCCTGTGACAAATGTACGTCTTACGTGCCATGTCTGCAACTACTGCTACTGACTGTATTGTATGACCAGGCCATGTGACAATCGACGTGCTTCCTGACGATGTTCTCCTACTCATATTCCATTTTGATCAAGTGTTATACCTTGAGGATGACGATCATCGATCGTATCCGTCCTGGAAGTGGCAACGGCTAGTTCACGTGTGCCGGAGGTGGCGATCCGTTGTTTTTGCGTCACCAAACTATCTCGACTTGAAACTTATCTGCCGTCCTAGCACACGCATGGGGCTCACAGGTGTCTGGCCACCCTTTCCAATTATCATACTAAATACACTCGATAAATCCATGCCTGAAGATTTTGACTTCGATGCTGCAATCGTGTACCGTAACCGTGTACGCGAGATCAAGCTCACCAATCTAACAAGATCGCAATTGCAACGATTGGCCTCAGCGATGCAGGTGCCATTTCCGGCACTGACCCACCTCATGCTTCAGTTCAATACGACCGGTCGAGCTCCAGCACTTCCAGATGGGTTCTTACGTGGATCTGTCTCTTGTCTCCAATCGCTCGAATTACTCTCCATCGCATTCCCAGCGCTTCCGAAACTTCTTTTATCAGCAACTCACCTTGTCCGCCTCACCCTTTGGGAGATTCCTAATTCCGCGTACCTTTCATCCGAGGCGATCGTCGCTCTCCTGGCCGTGTTAGCCAACCTCAAATTTCTTACCATTGGGTTCAACTCTTCTCTATCTCACCCCAGTCCGGAAAGCCGACGTCCCCCGCCGCCAACTCGCACCGTCCTCCCCGCTCTCACTTGGTTTGTGTTCCGAGGGGACAGCGAATTCTTGGAGGATGTCGTGGCCCCAGTCGATGCCCCTTTGCTTGACTTCTTTTGGATAGGTTTCTTCTATCAGGCCATATTCGACGTCCCGCAACTTGCCCAGTTTATGAGGCGTACGACAAGGCTTCAGGCACTCAATGAAGCACATGTGGACTTTAATTATGATTTTATCTTTGATCATTTCGTCGTTCAGGTCGGATCTCTCCCACCGACACGGACCTTTGACGATAGATCCAGGTTAAGAATCCTATGTAGAGAGTCGCATGAGCAGCTTCCATCTCTGGCGCAGGTCTGTACATCGTTCTTCCCTTCCATCTCCATGGTGGAATACCTCTACATCTACGGGCTGCCATCACAATTGCAAGACGACACCGAGAACATGCAATGGCTGGAAGTTCTTCGGCCATTTACCTCCGTGAAGAATCTCTACTTATCGTGGACGTTTGCACGATGTATCCTTTTTTCCCTGCAAGGTCTCGTTGGGGAAAGGGTGACAGACGTGTTGCCTGCCCTGGAGAGTCTTTTTTTGGAAAATCACCAGCCGTCGGGGCCTATCCAGGAAGCCATTGAGCAGATTGTTGCTGAACGACAGCTTTCAGGTCACCATGTGGCCGTTTCTCACTGGGAAAGAGAAACGTCATTGTACTAGTTTCGGTGAGTGCCCTCCATATCCTATCCCATCAATGTTTCATGCCATCCTACTTCCATTCTCCGTTGCACACATTTTTGACTCCCGAGACATCAGTTACGTATATCTGTATACATCATTGTGATCTAGATCTTTGTAAGATTACATGTCGTGTAATAGAATGGAGGCAACTTGACCTTGGACTTGGAACTAGGTCGTCTTGAGACCATGTGCGAAAGGGATACAACAACGTCATCAAATCACAAGGCGCAGGAGAACCACGGACCTGAGGGTTGGGCTGACAGCGCCTCCCTTCATTCCGACTACCGCTGCAGGATAGGACGTGGCCTACTTGGGGCGCGTGCTAGTCATCGACATGAACAATGCTTTGTCGCTCTGAAACTCGAACTGCGATAACGTGCTGTATTTCCTTAACCGTAAATAGCACTAGTACAAGTTTTCAAAACAGTAACTGTCCTCCAAAGTCGAAACACCGCTATGAGGAATGTAGGTCGAGCTCAGGCATGCAGGTGTATGCACCATTAAACCCAGCCAAACCGTGCGCCTGCATAGATTGACGTGGCCTTCCTGTCGTCGATGTCGAATCCCAGCCGATTGGTACACCGAGTCTTCGTACAGTCCAGTCTATCGTCGATCAACTCGAACACGAATGTTGCCGTCCTGTATTGCCCGCAACAGAGGGGGCCACGGCGGTCTGCTGGGTATGAAGTAGCACGAACCGCAGATGCGCCCCGGCCGACAAAATCACTTACGACATCACGCACGGCGGTAGCGGTACGACATTGCGGGTAAAACGGTGTCTTTTTGGTGAAACCGGGCCTTGTGAAGAATCTTAACAAGCGATCAGGATCGTGTCGCCGCCCTCGACGTTGTTGAGATGTCAGTCAATTGTGACTACTGTGACTGCTGACCTTGAAACGATACTGATCACGTGCGCCCAACCTCCCTCCGGCCTGAACAGTGTACGCATCGAACATCGAATCCCCGCCAATGAGTTCTCACCAGTACGTCTACCACCACTGGCCCTTGTTTCCTCAATAATGAATCTCTAGGTACTCGCGAAAACGTCGACTCGGATCTCCTTGCCGTCTGCTCTCCTTAATACTTCCCAATAAGATCGCCCGACGTATATTCCCCGGTACTCCTCCGACCTGCTGCAACAAGCGTACGTTTTATGTGCCGTTTCTGTAACTACTGCTTACTTGTGGGCAGGCCATGTGACAATCAACATACTACTTCCTGATGATATTCTCCTGCTCATATTTCAGTTCGATCGAGAGATATATTTGATGGACTGGGAGAAGTCGGCCGACTATGGCATGTGCCCGGCTGGAGGTGGCATCGGTTGGTTCACGTGTGCCAGAGGTGGCGATCCGTCGTTTTGGGTCTCCGGACTTTCTCGACCTGAGACTTGTCTGCGGTCCAAGGACACGCGTGGAGCTCACAGGTATCTGGCCACCCTTGCCAACCATTATACGGAACTGGCCATCTTTGCCCATTCCAGAAGATTATGATTCGATGCTGCAGTCGTATACCAGAACCATGTATGCGAGGTTAATCTCAGCTATCTAACAAGGTCACTATTGCAGCGATTGGCCTCAGCGATGCAGGTGCAACTTCCGAGGCTGAACCATCTCCTGCTTGGCTCCTTTGATGATGGCCATCCGGCTCCGGCTCTCCCCGATGGGTTTTTAGGTGGATCCGCCCCACGCCTGCTATCGCTCAAATTGAATTCCGTTGGATTCCCCGCTCTTCCGAAGCTTCTTTTGTCCGCAACTGACCTTGTCCATCTCACCCTTGAGAATATTTCTCATTCCGGGTATGTTTCACCCGAAGCGATCGTCACTGGCCTAGCTGTGTTGCCTAGCCTCCAATCTCTCATCATTGAATTCAGATCCCCTCTATCTCTCTCCAACAGTGACAGTCGACCTCAACCGTCGCCAATACGCACAATCCTCCCTGCGCTCACTTGCTTTGAGTTCAAAGGGGTCAGCGAATACTTAGAGCACTTCTTGGCCCGGATTGATGCCCCTTCGCTTGACCTCATCTCGATAACCTTCTTCCATCAACTGATATTCGACATCCCACAACTCGCCCAGTTTATGAAGCGCACGACGAGATTTGGGGCGCTCAATGAAGCTCATGTGGATTTTGGTCCTTCCTGCGTTCAGGTCGGATATCTCCCACCACAGATCTTCGACGGAAAGTCCGGGTCGAGAATCTTATACGGAATGTTGGATTGGCAGCTTTCATCTCTGGCGCAGGTCTCTACATCGTTCTACCCTTCCATCTCCAAGGTGGAACACCTCTAATTCTACGGAGATCGATATATGCTATCACAATGGCAAGACGACACCGAGAACATGCAATGGCTGGATATTTTTCACCCGTTTACCGGTGTGAAGAATCTCTACGTAATCGAAGAAATTTCACAACCTATCGCCTTTATCCTGCCAGAGCTCGTCGGGGAAGATGTGTTACCCGCTCTTGAGAGTATTTTTCTGGAGGATCTCCGGCCACGTGTCAAGGAAGCCATTGGGCCGTTCATTGCTACACGACAACTCTTAGGTCACCCGGTGACCATTTTTGACTGGGAGAGGACATGAAAGGCGTTATTATGTTGATTTTATGAATACACCCCACATTCTATACCATCCAAGGTTCACGTCATCTAGCCCCACTACACATTATTTGACTCCCGAGACATCGGTTCCAGTATATTTGTTAACATCAATCACCGTGATATTGAATCACCTTGTACATGAATCATGCATTAAACATGCCTTATCGCTGTCTGAAACACGAAATGCGGCACTAAACAGCCCTAGTAATTCAAAAGAGTAACTGTTTACGAAACAGCACTATGAAATATTGGTCCGAGCCAGGCCGGAGTGAAGTTACTGAGGTGTACCGCCAGCGTCGCCTCGAGCTCAGCCATGCTCCCACCAATCCCAGCGGCCTGTCCGTCCGCGCCGGCGCGAACCAACGGGTACGATGAGCACCACGCCATCAACGGGTTTCCCCATCAGACCTCGGCGGACAACAGGAAGAGCGTCGTCATGTCGCGCGCGAAGCAGAGTTCAGATGAGGCAGGTATGTTTATTCGTTTTAGCTGTCTGCGCTAAGGAGAAGGCCATGGGGAGAAGCGAGAGCGGCCCGGGCTGCAAAATTCGTTCTTCTGTATGCGGGCGTTCGATGTTGTCTGGGTGTTGGATGATCGGCAGGGACTTGTGGAGGACATCCTGCTGCCAGTGTCTTTCGGAGACTCCATGAAACAACCAACAAATGACAGACGCGTTTTTTTCCCAGCCAGTTGCAAAACCTAACGATGATGTTTACAGTTTTCACTATTGCCTCATGGAAGTTATTAGAGGGAACTCGTGAAAGGAAGAGAAAAAAAAAGCACAGTTTTCTTCACTGCAAAGGGATCGCACAAGCGGCATAGAATTCTACATCATTGGAAATATATTCAAATAGACACTCCTGTTCGTTCAAGACAAATAGAAAATCAATTTTAAGTTGTCGCCGACTTGGTCGCCGAATAGAAAAAAGAGAGCGTACATTGTGAGTTTGAATGTGAGTGCAATAGAAGCAATTTCCAAAGCTTATAACGATGGCGGTGTGAGAACAATATCTCATTTTATATGAGCCTAGGCACTACCGTCTGGGATCTCATCTGACATTTCCCAGTTTTCTAAAGTGTTGGGGGAGTAGTGTGTGCGGGCGGGGGTTGGCCGCGCCCGACCATCACGTGCGCCTACGAAATCCAATGAGCGCTTATGCGCTTATGAGTTCTCACCAGTACGTATACCGCTGGCCCTTGTTGCCTCGCTAATCAAGCTTCACATAGGTACTCCCGAAAACGTCGGGCTCGTTTCCGTCTGCTCTCCCTAATACTCCCAAATAGAATCGCCCGACGTATATTCCCTAACACTGGCACTCCGAGTCCTCCGCTCCGCAAGCTCCTCCGATTTCGATAGATGGCACTCCTGCGACCAATCATCCCGATACATCCAACGGACTAGATGTGCATCGTGTCAGATCCTGCGACAAAAGTACGTCTCATGAGCCGTTTCTGCAACCAGTGCTGACTTCTTGGGCAGGCCATGCGAGAATCAACATCCTTCCTGATGATATTCTCCTGCTCATATTCCGTTTCGATCGAGCAATATATCTCGATAGACTGGGAGAAGTCGATCAACTGGGGCATGTACCCAGCTGGAGGTGGCATCGGTTAGTTCACGTGTGCCAGAGGTGGCGATCCGTCGTTTTTGGGTCACCAAACTTTCTCGGCCTGAGACTTGACTGTGGTCCAACGACACGTGTGGAGCTCATGGGCGTCTGGCCACCCTTCCCAATCGTTATAAGGACCGGGAAACTTTGGCCCATGCCTAAAGATTATGACTTCGATGCTGCAATCGTACACCCTAACCGTGTCTGCGAAATTTATCTCTACTATCTAACAAGATTGCAATTGCAACGATTGGTCTCAGCGATGCAGGAGCAATTTCCGTCGCTGATCCATCTCATGCTTGGCCTCGTTGATGATGGCCATCCAGCTCCGGATCTCCCCGATGGGTTTCTAGGTGGATCTGCCTCGCGTTTGCAATCGCTTGAATTGTATGCCATTGGATTCCCTGCGCTTCCGAAACTTCTTTTGTCCGCAACTCACCTTGTCCGCCTCATCCTTAGCTATACCTCTTATACCAGTTATGTTTCACCCGAAGCGATCGTCACTGGCCTGGCTGCGTTAGCCAACCTCAAATATCTCTTCATTGAATTCTATCCCGTTCCATCTCTCCCCGACCCTGAAATCCGACGTCTACCACCGCCAACTCGCATCGTCCTCCCGGCTCTCGCTCGTTTTGATTTTCAAGGGATCAGCGAATACCTGGAAGACCTCGTGGCCCGGATCGATGCCCCTTTGCTTGACTCCATCGGAATAACAATCATCCATGAACTCGCATTCGACATTTCACAACTCGCCCAGTTTATGAGGCGTTCGACAAAATTTCCAACTCTCAATGAAACACATGTGGACTTTTATTTCAATGTGAACTTCAATCAATGCGGCGTTCAGATCGAATCTCTCCCGTCGACACGGACCTTTGACGATAAGTTCATCTTGACAATTTTGCACAGAGAGTCGAATGGTTTACTTTCATCTCTGGGGCAGGTCTGTGCATGGTTCTTCCCTTCCATCTCCATGGTGGAACACCTCCACCTCTACGGGGAGCCACACTGGCAAAACGACGCCCAGGGCATACAATGGTTGGAATTTTTTCACCCATTTACCGCTGTGAAGAAACTCTATGTATCCAAGTTCTTTACACGATTTTTCGCCCTTGCCCTGAAAGATCTTGTCGGGGAAAGATCGACAAATGCGTTACCCGCCCTGGAGAGTATCCTGTTGGAGGATCCTCATCCAGTCGAGGCAGCCATTGGGCCGTTCGTTGCTGCACGACAGCTCTTAGGTCACCCTGTGACCGTTTCTGACTGGGACAGGACATGAGAAGCGTTACTATGTTGATTTTGATGAGTACCCCCAACATTCTATACCACCCATGTTTCATGTCTAGTCCCACTTCCCATTCTCCTATTGTTACAGTATATTTGTTAACATCACCGTGGTCTAGTCATTTTGTAAGATTACATGTCGTGTGGAATGGAAGCAACTTGACTATGTGCCAAAGTGGTGCACTGTCAGTCTTGTAATATGATGTTGTCGTTGTATCTTTCATTCGGTGCCGCTCGGGTACAGGATGTGGTCCGTTTGAAATACGAACTGCGGCAACGTGCTGTATTTCCTCGAAACTAAACGGCCCTGAAGACTAATTCAACACAGTGACTGTTCACGAATCACCGCCGTGAAATACTGGTCCGAGCCAGGTTGAAGTGAAATTATCGGGGTGTACCGCCACCGACATACACAACCTTTCTGAAAAATCTCAAGAAGCGATCATCGATCGCGTCGCGACCCGACATTGTTGAGTTGGTTGCACCGGCAGTGCGAGGCAGTGGAACTGTCCCTGGTGCATGGCTAAGAGTACTCAAGCCGGCACCGGTATTACAGTGACACCAGTGCCCTCACTCCAGCATCCTCGATCAATTGCAGTACTGTGCACGGGTAACTGCAGCCACAGCGGCCTCCTGCAACGTGTCCCGCTGCGCAGGCGCGAACCAACGGTTACGGCGAGCACGACGTCATCAGCGGGCTTCCGCACAAGACTTTGGCGGACAATAGGGGCGGATGGAGGACGAGTGTCGTCATGTCTGTCGGCGTGAGCTCGCGCGAGGAGTGGGGTTGAGATGAAAGCAGGTATGTATTCGTTTTAACCGTGTGCACTAAGGAGAAGGCCGCGGGGAAGAGTGAGGACAGCCTGGGCTGCGAAATCAGTGCTTCTGTATGCGGGCGTTCGATGATGTCGAAGACATCCAGCTCCGACAGCCACGTGCACCCGACTGCGATGCGCGCTATTACAACTGTACTAGGATTTGAGCGCCTTGTGAGCGCCATGAGTTCTCACCAGTACGTCCACCGCTGACCATTGTTGCCTCGCTACTAATCAAGCCTCACATAGGTACCCCCGAAAACGTCGGGCTCCTTCCCGTCTCAGGCTGCTCTCCCCACTACTCCCCAATAGAATCGCCCGACGCATATTCCCTGACACTCCTCCGATTTCGATAGATCATGGCACTTCTCCGACCCATCACCTCGATACATCCAACGGACTAGAATCACCAGATGTTCATCATGTCACCTCCTGCGACAAAGGTACGTTTTATGAGACGTTTCTGCAACCAGTGCTGACTTCTTGGGCAGGGCATGCGGCAATCAACATACTTCCTGATGATATCCTCCTACTCATATTCCGTTTCGATCGAGCAATAGATCTCAATGGACTGGGAGAAGTCGATCAACTGGGGAATGGACGAAGCTGGAGCTGGCATCGGTTAGTACATGTGTGCCAGAGGTGGCGATCCATCATCTTTGGGTCACCAAACTTTCTCGGCCTGCGACTTGACTGCGGTCCAACGACACGCATGGAGCTCATGGGCATCTGGCCACCCTTCCCAATCGTTATGAGGACCAGGAAACTTTGGCCCATGCCTGAAGATTATGACTTCGATGCTGCACTCGTACATCCTGACCGCGTATGCGAGATTTATCTCAGCTATCTAACAAGATTGCAATTGCAACGATTGGTCTCAGCGATGCAGGTGCAATTTCCGGCGTTGATCCATCTTATGCTTGGCTTCGTTCACGATTACCTTCCACCTCCGGATCTCCCCGATGGGTTTTTAGGAGGATCTGCCTCGCGTTTGCAATCGCTTGGATTGCATGCCATTGGATTCTCTGCGCTCCCGAAACTTCTTTTGTCCGCAACTCACCTTGTCCGCCTCATCCTTAGCTATACTTATCATACTAGTTATGTTTCACCCGAAGCGATCCTCGCTGGCCTGGTTGCGTTGGTCAACCTCAAATCTCTCACCATTGTATTCTATCCCGCCCCATCTCGCCACGAACCCGAAATCCGATGTCTACCCCCGCCAACTCGCATCGTCCTCCCCGCTCTCACTCGTTTTGAGTTTCAAGGGCTCGGCGAGTACCTGGAGGACTTCGTGGCCTGGCTTGATTCCCCTTTGCTTAACTTCATCAGGATAACAATCTATCATAGACTCACATTCGACATTTCACATCTCGCCCAGTTTATGAAGCGTACGACAAGGCTTCAAGCACTCAATGAAACACATGTGGACTTCTATTTTAATGTGAACTTTGATCAATGTGTCGTACGGATCGATACTCAACTATCGACGAAGACCTTGACGATAAGTCCACATTGACAATTTTGCACAGAGAGTCGGATGGGCTACTTTTATCTCTGGCGCAGGTCTTTACATCGTTCGTCCCTTCCATCCACATGGTGGAACACCTCTACCTCTATGGGCGGCCACAATGGCAAGACGACGCAGAGGGGATCCAATGGCTGGAATTTTTTCGCCCGTTCACGGCTGTGAAGAACCTGCACATATCGCAGTACTTTGCACAATTTTTTGCTCTTGCCCTGCAAGATCTCGTCGGAGAAAGAGCGGCTGATGTGTTACCCGCGCTGGAGAGTATTCTTTTGGAAGATGCGGATCCGGTCTCGGAAGCTATTGGGCCGTTCGTGGCGGCACGACAGCTCTCAGGTCACCCTGTAGCCGTTTCCCGCTGGAATAGAGATCCATGATTATATCGATTTCCAGTGCCCTTGATATACTGTGCCTTCAATGTTTGGTGTCATGTATTCCTACCTCCTACTCCCCTTAATACTCGTTATTCGACTCCCGAGATATCAGTATTTCTATCGCATCACAGTGATCTAGTTCTTGTAAGATTAGATGCCGTGTGGAATGGACCAATTTAACCTTGGACGTAGAATTGGTTCGCCTTGAATGTACCGAAGTGATGCAACCCTCAGGTCTGTAGTTTACCTCCATCTTGTGATAAGGTAGCGTTGTTACAGTACATCTTTTGTTCTGACCGCTGCTCCGGGACAGGACGTAGCCCCCAAAATTGACTGCCTTGTCACTCTCTGAGACTAAGCAATCCGAGAAACCGTTCACGAAACACTGCATGATATATTGGTCGGAGAAGGTGCATCGTCAGGCTCAGGTACGCACACCACTCAAGACTGGTTGGAACCGGCCAAACCCTGTGCCTACGACTGGTTACCAGTGTGGCCTCTATGTATGTCGAATCTCAGCCAATTGATACACCGAGTACCCGTATACTCCAGTCCGTCATTGATCGACTCTAGCAAGCACATTGCCATCCTGTTCCCACCGGTTTCACGCCCCCTGTTGAACAGACAGAGGAGGCTGCGATGGTCTGCCAGGCACGAAACAGCACATCACGAGCTGCAGACGCGCATCGACCCACTAATTAGCTACAACATCGCTCACGGCGGTGCAATGATATACTGATACTGTAGACTCTTGGTAGCAACACCAAAGCCCCCGCGCCGGCTCCTCCATCAATTGCAGTACTGTGCACGGATAACTGCAGCCACGCGGCCTCCTGCAACGCGTCCCGCTGCGCAGGCGCGAACGAACGGGTATGGTGAACACCACGCCATCAACGGGTTTTCGCCGCACAAGACTTCATCGGATGCAGGAAGAGCGTCGTCATGTCTGTCGGGTGAGCTCGCGCGAGGAGCTGAGATGAGGCAGTATGTTGTTTGTTTTAGCCGTGTGCGCTAAGGAGAAGGCCGCGGGAAAGAGTGAGGACGGCCTGGGTGCGAAATTAGTGCTTCTGTATGCAGGCGATGATGCATGATGTCTGGTCGGGTTGGGCGAGGACATCTAGCACGTGCATCCAACTGTGTCGATCGATGTGAGCGCTACTACTGTAATAGGCTGTGACTCGGAGCGCTATGTGAGCGCCATGAGCTCTCACCAGTACGTCCACCGCTGACCCTTGTTGCTTCGCTAATCAAGCCTCACAGGCACTCCCGAAAACGTCGGGCTTCTCGTCTTAGGCTGCTCTCCCCACTACTCCCCAATAGAATCGCCCGACGTATATTCGCTGACATTCCTTGTGACACTCCTCCGCAAGCACAAGCACAAGTTCCTCGGATATCGATAGATGGCACTCCTGCAATCCATCACCTCGATACGTCCAACGGATCAATCACAGATGTTCATCATGTCACCTCCTGCGACAAAGGTACGTTTATGACCCGTTTCTGCAACTAGTGCTGACTTCTTGGGCTGGCCATGCAGCAATCAACATACTTCCTGATGATATTCTCCTACTCATATTCCGTTTCGATCGGGCGATATGTCTTGATGGACTGGGAGAAGTCGGTCAACTGGGGCACATGCCCAACTGGAGGTGGCATCGGTTAGTTCACGTGTGCCAGAGGTGGCGATCCGTCGTTTTTGGGTCACCAAACTTTCTCGACCTGAGACTTGACTGTGGTCCAACGACACGCGTGGAGCTCATCGGTATCTGGCCACCCTTTCCAATCGTTATGAGGACCTGGGATCTTTGGCCCATGCCTAAAGATTATGACTTCGATGGTGCACTCGTACACCTAACCGCGTATGCCAGATTTATCTCTGCTATCTAACAAGATTGCAATTGCAACGATTGGTCTCAGCGATGCAGGTGCAATTTCCGTCGCTGACCCATCTCATGCTTGGCCTCGTTGATGATGGATATCCAGCTCCGGAACTCCCCGATGGATTTTAGGTGGATCTGCCCCGCGTTTGAAATCGCTTGAATTGTTTGCCATTGGATTCCCCGCGCTTCCGAAACTTCTCTTGTCTACAACTGGCCTTGTCCACCTCACCCTTCGCTATACTCCTCTTTCCCGGTATGTTTTACCCGAATCGATCATCACTGGCCTGGCTGTGTTGGCCAACCTCAAATCTCTCATCATTGTATTCTTTCCCGTTCCATCTCTCCCCGACCTGAAATCCGACGTCTACCGCCTCCAACTCGCATCGTCCTCCCCGCTCTCACTCTTTTGAGTTTCAAGGGCTCAGCGAGTACGTGGAAGACCTCGTGGCCCGGATTGATGCCCCTTTGCTTGACTCCATCGATATATCAATCTTCCATCAACTCACATTCGACATTCCACAACTCGCCCAGTTTATGAGGCGTACGACAAGGTTTCAAGCACTCAATGAAACACATGTGGACTTCTATTTTAATGTGAACTTTAATCATTGTGTCGCACAGATCGAAACTCAACCATCGACAAGACCTTGACGATAAGTCCACATTGACAATTTTATACAGAGAGTCGGATGGGCTACTTTTATCTCTGGCGCAGGTCTTTACATCGTTCATCCCTTCCATCTACATGGTGGAACACCTCTACCTCTATGGGCGGCCACAATGGCTAGACGACGCAGAGGGCATTCAATGGTTGGAATTTTTTCGCCCGTTCACGGCTGTGAAGAACCTGCACATATCGCAGTACTTTGCACGATTTTTCGCCCTTGCCCTGCAAGATCTCGTCGGGACAGAGCGGCTGATGTGTTACCCGCGCTGGAGAGTATTCTTTTGGAAGATGCAGATCCGGTCTCGGAAGCTATTGGGCCGTTTGTGGCCGCACGACAGCTCTCAGGTCACCCTGTAGCCGTTTCCCGCTGGAATAGAGATCCGTGATTATATTGATTTCCAGTGCGTTTCACGTACTATGCCTTCAATGTTTGGTGTTGTATTCCTCCTATCCCCCTTTACACTTAGACATCAATATTTCTATCGCATTACAGTGACCTAGTCCTTGTAAGATTACATGTCATGTAGAATGGAGGCAACTTGACCTTGGACTTGGAATTAGTTCGCCTTTAATGTGCCAAAGTGGTGCACTGACGGTCTATCCTTCAGGTCTGTGGTTTACGTCCGTCTTGTGATATGATGACGTTGCTGTATCTTTTGTTCTGACCGCAAGACGGGGCCCGTTTGGGGCGTGTGCTAGTCATTGACATAAATCATGCCTTGTCACTCTCTGACTCGAACTACGGCAACGTGTTGTATTTCCTTGGACCTTGACAATAAGCAACCCTACTACAAGTTTTCAAACGAGTCGCCGTTCACGAAACACTACATGAAATCGGTGCGAGAAGTTACTGAGGTGGATCGCCACGTTGCGTCGGGCGCTGGCACGCTAAGTCCGGTTGGCCCTAGCCAAACCCTACATTGGGATGGCCTCCATGTCGAATCTCAGCTGATTGATGCACCGAGTCACCGTATAATCCAGTCTTTCCTTGACCGCCTCCAGCACGCCGTCCTATTCTCACCTGTACCACCACCACTCCTGTTGTACAAAGGAAGCTGTGATGGTCTGCCGGGCGCGCAGCAGCAAGAGCTGCAGACGCGCATCGACCCACTTATCCGCCACAACATCACTCACAGCGGTGTGATAGTATAGGCTGATTTTTTGGAGAAACCCATTATGAAGGATGTCAACAGACGATAGTCGATCGCTTTGCTGCTCCCAATGTTGAGATGGTGGGTCGGCATTGGCGGTGTACTCGTGGTGGAACGGTGCCGGCATTGGTGTTAGGCTTAGCAGTGACGCTAATGTTACCACGCTCATAAGCAGCAGCACTGTACATGGATCTCCGCAGCCCCAACGGCTCGTCCGGCTGCGCAGGCGCAAACCACCAACGGGTACATTGAACACCATCCCATCAACCCAATCCAACCGGTTTCCCAATAAGACCTTGGTGGACAATACGGATGAGAGGAAGAGCATCGTCACATTTGTCAGCGTGAGCTCGCCCTCAGGGATGTCTGGGTGCTAGGTGATGCGTCCGGGCATCTTTCGGAGGTTTACAGAGGGGTTCATCCGAGTCTGAAAACAAACAACAAACAACAGACGCACTTTTTCTTCCAGATTTTTTTCCAGAATAGTTGTTGACGCATACTGTAGTACTCACTTGCTTCATTATCATGGCTGATAAATTATTAGAGGGGAAAACCCGTCCTCAATTGTTAACATCACTGTAATAAGTCACCTTGTAAGATTGGATACTTAACCATGGGTCAGTTATAAGTTCATGAGTGTCGTTCATGGCACTGTCAGGCCTCAACTTCACGTCTTGTAATATGATGTTGTCCTTGTATCTTTCATTCGGACTGCTGCGAGAGGACAGAACGTGGCCTATTTGAGGCTTATCACTGTCTGAAATACGAACTGCGGCAACGCGTTGTATTTCCCCAAAACTAAACAGCCCTAGTACTGTACTAAAGAATAACAGTTGTTGAGTTGGTTGCGCCGGCAGTGTGTGAGATGGTGAAACGGTCCCTGGTGCATGGCTAAGAGTACTCACGTTTGACACCAGCATTAGACAATAGAACTAATGCTCCCACACAAGCGTCCTCCATCCCATCAATTGCAGTACCGTGCGTGGATGCCTGCAGCCCCAGCGGCCTGTCCAGCTGCGCAGGGCGAACCAACGGGACGACGTCATCAGCGGGTTTCCGCACAAAACTTTGGCGGACAATAGGGGCGAATGGGGAAGAGTGTCGTCATGTCTGTCGGCGTGAGCTCGCGCGAGGAGCGGAGTTGCGACGAAACAGGTATGTTAATTGTTTTAGCCGTGTGCGCTAAAGAGAAGGCCGCGGGGAAGAGTGAGGACGCCTGGACCGCGAAATTAGTGCTTCTGTGTGCGGGCGTTCGATGATGTCGAGCTCCGACAGCCACGTGCACCCAACTGCGTATCGATGAGTGAGCGCTGTACTAGGTTGTGACACTTGTGAGCGCTATATGAGCGCTATGAGCGCCATGAGCTCTCACCAGTACGTCCACCGCTGACCCTTGTTGCCTCGCTGATCAAGCCTCTAGGTACTCCCGAAAGCGTTGTGCTCTTTCCCGTCTCAGGTTACTCTCCCCACTACTCCCCAATAGAATCGCCCGACGTATATTCCCTGACACTCCTCCGATTTCGATAGATCATGGCACTTCTCCGACCCATCACCTCGATACATCCAATGGACTAGAATCACCAGATGTTCATCATGTCACCTCCTGCGACAAAGGTACGTCTTATGAGCCGTTTCTGCAACTAGTGCTGACTTCTTGGGCAGGGCATGCGGCAATCAACATCCTTCCTGATGATATTCTCCTGCTCATATTCCGTTTCGATCGGGCGATATGTCTCGGTCAACTGGGAGAAGTCGATCGACTGGGGCACCTGCCCAGCTGGAGGTGGCATCGGTTAGTTCACGTGTGCCAGAGGTGGCGATCCGTCGTTTTTGGGTCACCAAACTTTCTCGACCTGAGACTTGACTGCGGTCCAAAGACACGCGTGGAGCTCATCGGTATCTGGCCACCCTTTCCAATCATTATAAGGACCTTGGAACTTTGGCCCATGCCTAAAGATTATGACTTCGATGCTGCACTCGTACACCATAACCGCGTACGCGAGATCTATCTCTGCTATCTAACAAGATTGCAATTGCAACGATTGGTCTCAGCGATGCAGGAGCAATTTCCGGCGCTGACCCATCTCATGCTTGGCCTCGTTGATGATGGATATCCAGCTCCGGAACTCCCCGATGGGTTTCTAGGCGGATCTGCCCCACGTTTGAAATCGCTGGAATTGTTTTTCATTGGATTCCCCGCACTTCCGAAATTTCTTTTATCCGCAACTCACCTTGTCCACCTCACCCTTATCTATCATCCTCTTTGCGGGTATGTTTCACCCGAAGCGATCGTCACTGGCCTGGCTGCGTTGACCAACCTCAAATCTCTCATCATTGTATTCTATCCCGTTCTATCTCTCCCCAACCCTGAAAGCCGACATCTACCGCCGCGAATTCGTACCGTCCTCCCCGCTCTTACTCGGTTTGAGTTTCAAGGGCTCAGCGAGTACGTGGAAGACCTCGTGGCCCGGATTGATGCCCCTTTGCTTGACTCCATCGGGATAACAATCTTCCATGAACTCACATTCGACATTCCACAACTCGCCCAGTTTATGAGGCGTACGACAAGGTTTCAAGCACTCAACGAAATACATGTGGACTTTTTTTTAAATGTAAACTTAATCAATGTGTCGTACAGATCGAAACTCAACTATCGACAAGACCTTTGACGATAAGTCCACATTGACAATTTTACACAGAGAGTCGGATGGGCTACTTTTATCTCTGGCGCAGGTCTTTACATCGTTCATCCCTTCCATCTACTGGTGGAACACCTCTACCTCTATGGGCGGCCACAATGGCAGACGATGCAGAGGGATCAATGGTTGGAATTTTTTCGCCCGTTCACGGCTGTGAAGAACCTGCACATATCGCAATACTTTGCACGATTTTTCGCCCTTGCCCTGCAAGATCTCGTCGGAGAAAGAGCGGCTGATGTGTTACCCGCGCTGGAGAGTATTCTTTTAGAAGATGCGGATCCGGTCGGAAGCTATTGGGCCGTTCGTGGCGGCACGACAGCTCTCAGGTCACCCTGTAGCCGTTTCCCGCTGGAATAGAGATCCATGATTATATCGATTTCCAGTGCCCTTGATATACTGTGCCTTCAATGTTTGGTGTCATGTATTCCTACCTCCTACTCCTTTACACTCTTTATTTGACTTCCGAGACATCAGTACTTCTATCGCATTATTTCGTTCTGACCACTACTCCGGGACAAGACGTGGCCCGTTTGGAGCGCGTGCTAGTCATCGACATGGATGATGCCTTGTCACTCTGTGAGACTCGAACTACGGCAACGAGTTGTATTTCCATGACAATAAGCAACCCTACATCGCCACGTTGCGTCGGGCTCTGGTCGGTCCTAGCCAAACCCTAGATCGGCGTGGCCTCCATGTCGACTCTTAGCTAATTGATGCACCGAGTCACCGTATAGTCCAGTCTTTCCTTGACCGACTCCAGCACGCAGCCCTGTTCTTACCGGTACCACCCTCACCCCTGTTGGAACAGAGGAAGGTCTGCCGGACGCAAAGCAGCACGAGCCGCAGACGCGCATCGGTCCACTGATCAGCCACGACATTGCTCACGGCGCCGTGACGGCGGTGCGACGGTATAGGCTTAATTTTTGGCGAAACCCATTGTGAAGGATCTCAACAGGCGATCGTCGATCGCGTTGCCGCTCCTGACGTTGAGATGGTAGGTCAGCAGTGAGTGCGGTGGAACGGTCCCGGCATCGGAGTTGGGCTATTAGCAGTAACGTTAACGCTACTACGCTGGCGTCCTCCATCAGCTGCAGCACTGTACATGGATGCCCACAGCCACAACGCCTCTCTGCAATGCGTCAGGGTGTGCAGGCGCGAACCACCAACGGGTACAGTGAGCAACATGCCATCAACAGGTTTCCCAACAAGATCTCGACGGACAATTGAAACGAGTGCGGGAAGAGCGTCGTCACGACTATCGGCGTGAGCTCGCCCTGGGGAATGTCTGAGTGTTGAATAATCAGCGCTAAGGGCGTCCGTCATCTTTTGTAAGTTCAAAAGACTAGCCACCGAGGGGTTCATGAGGACGCTCCTGAAAACAACCAACAAATGATAGACGCACTTTTTCCCAGACTAGTTGATGGCGTATAGTTTTCACTTTTGCTTCATTATCATGACTGGGGAAGAGGGGAAGAAACCGTCTCCACTGATGAGGTCGTGGAGACCTGGCATTCTCCATCTTCATTGGAGAAAATTTCGGCAACAATTTCGGCTAGGCACTCCTGCCAGGCTGTTTGTTCAAAATAAAGAGAAGACACGATCATCATTCCGAGAGTGAAGGGTAGAGAGTGCACATTGTGAGCTTGATTGTGAGACTGCGATAGAAGCAATTCCCAAAATTTATACAGTAATAACGATGGTGGTCTGCGAGAACCACATTTCATTCTATAGAAGCCTGGGAACTTACCGTTTTGCAGTCTTTGAAACTTATTCCGACCGGAGGCCGAAGGCCGAGGTCGGATCTATACTCCGTTTTGCCCCGGCTTGTTCGGTCCGGTCACCAGTGATGTGCCGTTTGCTGGCCCCTGTGTCGTTGGTAGGTCCCCTGGTGTCGTTTGCAGGACCCCTGGTCTCACTCTCGAACATTTCCGCTGCGTTTTCCTCGTGCGATACCCGTTCACACAGTCCTTCATGTTCGAGGACTGCACGGCTCCCCAAAAAAGGATGCTGTTCTTCTCGAGCACCACGCGCGACCTCGCACAGTGCGTTCTCTTCCGCACCTCGTGTTTTTCGACTCGGGGTTACACATTTCATCACAGGATGAGCTGTGCTTGATCCTGCAGAAAACGGGTGTGTTGTTGCTACATCCTCCGCTGTCTTCCTCGCAACTGCCCGCACTGCTTGCTGTGCGTGAAGAATATTGACTTGGTTGACTCGTGCGTTGCCTCTTCCTCACTCCCTTGCCCACTTCCGTTTTATCTTGTTCAGATTGAAACAATACAGTTGTGGCCTTGCACAATCACCTTCCCTCCCTCCCACCCCGTGCCTGGTTCCTCGTGAGCGTCTTCCTGTGCCGCGCACGTTCTTGTTTTTTAAATTCCTTTTTCGACACAGTGCAACCTCCATCATGTTCAACGGCACTTGCCATGATGAACTCGGTCGAGAACGATGAACGCGTCTCGTTCGTCGCCTTCCCGTTCGTGCTGCGAACCCTGTCTGGCTTGCCTTCTTACTCACTCCTCAACAGTACCGTGCGTGTTCACTCCTCTCGCTTTCTTTTCTTGACACCATGCCATGTGCCTGTTCGCACCTGTCGCTTTTGTCAACACCAACTGCTTCTACGGGCACCTCCCCTCGGTCACCTCGCCTCCTTGGCCCGTTTTGCCGCGTTTTCCTAACGCAACTGCGTGCCCGTAGAGATGTGTATGATAGATGTAGAAGTGCGCGGCTGCCGGGCGTGACGCAGGGCAAATTTTGCGTCCGTGGGATCGTCTCCGTCCTTCATGTCCGAGAACAGCACCTGCCTCCCCGAATGAACTCGCTCTCGTGCCTTTCTTCCTCTCGAACACCCCGCACGAGCTCGCAGCGTGCGCTCTCTTTCCCACATGGTCGGGGGGTTTACACGTCTCATCTCCCTTCCTGCAACGACGCACCCCGTCCGTTTTCGCTCGCGCTCGCTTGCACTCGTCTTCTCGTTCACTCTTTTCCGGACGGCGTTCCTCGGTTCCACGCCACGCCGTCCGTCGTGTTCGCTCCTTTCCGTCTCTTTCATACCAGCGACGACGTCCTTGACCGTGGAAAACAACAACCTGGACGGTGATCAGCTTCTGCGCCGATCTCCTGTCTTCTTGAACGGACGAACACGGCTCGATCGGTTGCACGGTCGACCAACCGGGCTCAAGCGCAAGATGGCGTTCTGCCCCACGCCGCCTTACACGTTCATGCATTCATGTGCTCGACGAGGGTAATTAAACCAAACTGTCGTTTCTCACGAAAATAACATCATGTGTTCGCTTCAGCTGTGCGTGATCCGGCGGATACCGGATGTGTCGTCGCTACATCCGCCGCTGTCTTCATCGCAACTGCCCGCGCTGCTTGCTGTGCGTGGAGAGCATCAACTTGGTCGACTCGTGCGTTGTCCCTTCCTCACTCCCTTGGCCTCTTCCGCTTTCTCTTGTTCTGATGGAAACGTTGCAGTTGCGGCCTTGCACGGTAACCTTCCCTCCCACCCGCAACGTGACCGGTTCCTGGTGAGCGTCATCTTCTGCCGCGCACGTTCTCGTTTTTAAAGTTGCTTTTCCGACACTGTGCAACCTGTTGCCCCGACGAGCTCGGTCGAGGACGGCTTCGGCCACGCTGCAAGGGCACACCGCGGCTCCCTTCACTGCACCCCTGTCTTCCTCTCGACCCCTCTCCCCTACCCCCTTCTGCCCGCCTTCCGCCTTCCGCCTCCCGTGACCCGCTGTCCGACCATGCCTCTCCTTTTCATCTTCTGTTTTCCTTCTCTTCATGGTGCGAACGACCCAACAACCGAACAAACGTCGTTCGAGAACGCCTGAGGCGCAGAAGCTCTATCGACAGCTGAATGGCCTCGCTGTTGGTGCAGACGCCGACAGACGGCGCTGTAAGGAGAGGACCCAACATCGGGAACGCCAGGCACGAGCTCGCTCACAACCACCTCCTCCTACCCTTTCGCTTGATCAGTTGTCTGCACGACGCATTCATCAACTAGAACTCCACCGTGACCGACAACGGGAATACCGTGCACGACTTCGTGCACGCCGTGAACCCCCTCCTTCCCACGTCTCACCCCAGCCCGGTGATTCCATGCTTGTCGACGTCCCCGAGCTGCAGCCGGCTTCGGCTCCCAGTGTTCCTTCTCCTTCCCGTTCAGACCGCGTTCGCGAGGCGAATCGCATCAAACAACAACGCTGGCGTGCAAACCGCCGGGCCCAACCCGTCCATTCGCCTGCCGTACAGATTGACGACCGCGCCCCTCCTCCTTACTTACCCGTTCATCAACAGGTTGCCATCCATGCTTTTCTTGACCGTGTTCGTGAGCTTGGTGATGACATCAGCGACTGCGAAATGTGTAAGGAGCGTTATTACGGCATGAAACTTCAGGGGGGGGTCTGTGCGAGATGTGCCAAAGAGGTGTGCCACGCCAACTCGTCTGATGTCTTCCTCCTTGACAGTTTCCCCCTTTTCTTCGACAGGTTGTGCATCGCTACTCCGATGACAACCACGCCGACCCCGGCGACATCCCGCCTGACCTTCACAACATCCTTGCCGACTTCACCAAATGGAGGAAATGCTTTGCAGCCTCGCCTCGCCGTGCTTTGTGATGTGGGTAGCCAAGGGCGGTCAGTACAAGTCGCGTGGGAATGTCATCACGTTCTCTCAAGACATCGGCCCACTGTGTACCTCCCTTCCACGCATGCCTAAGGACCTCGACGTTCTCGTCATTCGAAAAAGTGGTGCCCGCGACCCTGGATCGTACAAGGACTTTCGCGTTCGAAAGAACAAAGTCTTTTCTTTCCTTCGCTATCTCAAAACACACAACCGTTTCTATGCCGACATCACAATCCTTCCGCCTGAAGAGGTTGACTTGCCTGATGACGCGAACGTGTTGGATCGTCTGCCTGTCGTCCCTCCCCGCTCTCATCCTGTCTCTCCGACCTCTCCGGAACAAGATGACGGCTTAGACGTCGACGACCCTGAGACACTGTACACCCCTGACGAGCTTATTCAGGAGCAGAACATGTTTGTGCCTGCAGTAATCCCCAGCCGTTCTGAACTGGAAGCCATCCGTAAGGGCATGCAACATGCCGGTCTTGCCGGTTCGGACGAACAGCCTCTCCCTTGGCCCGCGTTCGGTCCTCCCCTTTCTGAGTACGCGACTGAAGGCTTGTGGGCCATGGCTTTCCCTACTCTCTTTCCCTCTGAAGCTGCAGATTACTTACACCCCCGACCACACCGCCTCCTGTTACATGAATGGGTCAAGCACCTCATTCGGTACAAAGACGGTCGTTTTGCTCGTCACCCGCGCTTTCGTTTTTTTGCTCTGAACATGATTTTCCGCCATCGCGCGATGGAGCAGGGACGCTTTCTCTTTCATAAGACGATTGGTGCTGCTGACATGACAATTGGACAACTGAGGGACAACCTCGGACGAGAGAACGGCGCTGCACTCGCTGCAAAGATTGTGCGCTGTGTCAAAAAGGTCCGCGGGACACGACCGTATTGGTTTACGGAGGGAGCCAAGCTCAAGGACATGATCCATCAGATTGGGACCCCTACTTTGTTCTACACTCTTTCCATGGCCGATCTCTCCTGGCCGGACTTACACAGATTGATGCCGGACGACCCGTTTCGACCTGGTTTGACCCCCTCGGAATCTTATCAAATCCGTTCTCGCAACCTTGCGAACAACCCCCACATCGTAACAGCGTTCCTCATGGACAACACTGTTGCCTCAAGGACACTATTTTCCAGCACCTTGACTCTGCTGGTCCTGTCAAACTTGTCGACTTTTGGTACCGTGTTGAGTGGCAGGCCCGTGGTTCCGGTGCGTTCTTCTCCACCGCTTCCCTCTTTTTGTCAGTTTGCTCCATTCTCACTGCTACCGTCTGCTCAGGCCACATACATGGCTTTCTTTGGCTGTCTGATGCTTTAAACGTCGACGAAGTCGATTGGGATGATCCAAACGACCGCGCACGTGTGTGCGCGTACTTTTCACGCTTAATAACAGCGTGGAACCCCGATCCAACCCGCCCCCGTCCTCCCCCAGGCCAGGACTGTCTCCTCTTGGATCTCCTTCCTCCTGCCAGTCGTGAACGTTGGGACTTTGAAGACGATCATTGCAACCTGTCAAACCGTTGCCAAAAACACGGCACCGTCCTTTCTGGTTGCCGTCGCTGCGTCCCTGCACTGTGTCACAAACGTGGCGTCTGCAGGTTCCACTTCCCTTACCCCTGCTCCCCTGACGCGGCTGCTTATGTTGAAGATCCTGACGACGGTGCAAGGAAACGATTTGCGCCCGCTCGGAACGATGGTTGGCTTAACCAGCATTCAAAACCCGTTCTCCTTGGATGGCGGGCCAACTGTGACTTGCAACCTGTCCTCGATCGTGAGGCTGCAATCAAGTATGTCAGCAAATATGCAAGCAAACCGGAGACCGTCTCTGAGGGATATCATCATGCGTTGACTGAATTCTGCAACCGGATGCCTGGTGACCTCCCCGCTGAAAATGCTGTACAGCGACTGTTTGCAAGAATGGCCGCGGATAGGGATATCTCTGCACAGGAGGCAGTTCACCTCTTGCTTGGAGAACATCTCGTCGAATGCAGCCGCTCCTTTGTCAGCCTCGATGCTGATGTCAATGCACGACATATGCTGCGCGATCACAATGAGGCTGACGACAACGAACCGGCGTTTGAACAAACCTTCTTTAACCACTACCGAGCTCGCCCTGCTGCTCAAGAGAACATGTGCGCTGTGGAATTTTGCTCCAAATATAATCCTGTCACAGGTATGTAATCGATCACTTGCCCCATCTGTGTCGCTTACATTTGACTGTGCCCTTCACTTCGTCAGACCATGGACAAACAATATTCCGTGCTCGTAGAAAAACCGTCATCGTCCGTGCATGGCCTCGTCTAAGTGCCATGCCTGAACGTTATGACCCTGCCTTTGACTCTTGGGCGCTGTCCCAACTGCGACTGTACAAGCCGTTCCGCACCACAGATGATCTGTCCGTGCCTAATGTCCGGCATGTCTTTGACGGCTTCCTTGCTGCTGGTGGTTTTCCCCACATGCGCCGCGTAAATCAAGACAATGATGCACAATCGGGCTCTGACTCGGAACCGGAATTTGGAATGCCTGACAACATCACTGCCGACATCCGCCTTAGGCAGGACGACTACCAGCAACTCATGAGCTGTGGTCGTGCAGGGAACGACATCGCCCCTTTGCTTGGATTCCGTGAACTGGACCTTATCCACGTTTGGCCATCTTCTTGGAACGAGTTTCACTTTGACACCCTCCTCCGTTGGTTGCCTGAGACGAAGGCTTCCAATGACCTTCCACCACCGATTTTCCCTCATGTTTCTCTTCAAACTCTGTCCCCAATGCAAACCAAGGCTTTCGACGTCATTGAATCCCATGTGTTTGGTGCAATCGGTACACACAACTCCTAATGATTGTTGTTGGAACAGCTGGCACTGGTAAATCCTACCTGATCAACGCGATCCGCCAGCTCTTCCTCAACCACTCTGCGTCGTCCTGCCTCAAGGTGACAGCTCCAACTGGCATTGCTGCTGCCAACATCCGTGGTTCGACGATCTTCTCGCTGCTTTCCTTGCTCACACGCACTATCAGTAATGAACGCCTCCTTCATCTCCAGCAGGCCTTGACTAATGTCAAGTTGCTTATCATTGACGAGTATTCCTTCTTGAGTGCGGAGATTATTGACAAGCTCGATAACCGCCTTCATGCCGTTTTCCCTCACTCTACCCTTCCTTTCGGAGGAATCAACATGGTTCTTTGTGGAGACCCTGCTCAGCTCGCCCCCGTTCTCGCCAAACCGTTGTATGCCCACCGAGGTTCAACCGCCCATATCGCTGCTCGCTTTCACAATTTCCGGACTGTCGTTGAACTTGACCAGCCGTTCCGCCAAACAGGTAACGATGTCAGTCAAACTCGCTTTCGCTCCCTCCTCAAACGGTTGTCTCTCTGCGAAGCTACTGAAGATGACTGGTCCTGGCTCATGACGCGCCGTCCATCTTGTCTTACCCCAGATGAGAATCAACTGTTTGACTCGTCCAAATACGTCGTCTCAACAAACCATCTCAGAAAACGGTTAAATTACGATCGACTTGCATCGTTCACCCCTATCCTCAAGATTGACGAAGGCGATGCCGACGTCCTTCCGGCTGACATTGATGACAATGATGATGGTGAACGTGCCGACCATGATGACACAAACTGTTTGCTGTCGGAGCAGATGTCATGCTTACTTTCAACCTTTGGACCGAGGCCGCTCTGGTGAACGGTGCATGTGGTACCATTGTTGACATTGTCAAGCCAGTTGACAACCGAAAGCGTGTGTGGTGATGGTTGACTTCCCCGCGTACTGTGGACCTGCCTTGTCAGAGGCACGCCCTTCAGTCGTCCCGATCACTCAAATACGGTCTCCACATTGTAAAGGGATGCCGCTCACACTTTCGTGGGCCATCACCATCCATAAGGCTCAGGGGATGACTTTGGACCGCATCACTGTCGACCTCGGAGACAGTGAGTTCACATCTGGGCTGACCTTCGTTGCCCTGTCCCGTGCAAAGACGTTCACGGATTAAGAGTCCACCCGTTCGACTTACGCCGTTATAAAGCAGTCCAAAAAGGGAAATATGTCGAAGCTCGCAAAGACGAATTTCGAAGACTGAGAGAACTTGCTGCTGCCACGGTCCTTTAAACATGTCTCACACCGTTCTCTCTGTCTTTTACGTTTGCCGTTTTCCCCGTCCTGTTGATCTCTCGTGGCATCTCTTGTGCTTTCCCTAACATGTTCTGTTACTGCTTTTCGGCACTCGTCTCCGTAACAACTTCTGTACGTTCATCATGTTCACGTTAACTACAATCTATAAACTGCTTCGTTGATGACCAGTTTCGGTACATCTCCGTACTTCTTGCCCCATTATCATTCTTCCCGATGTCTCACGTTTGGCCTGCCATCAATTGACCCCCATCCCTCAGTTCGACAACCGAACACTAGATCTCTCTCCCCAACGGTCTATGAAACCCGTCTGCATCCGCGTCGATCGACTCCAACGACTGCTCTAGACCTGTGGAAATAACGATTGATGGCCGTCGATAACACCCAACCTTCAACGTCAGTAATCCCTTTCCTGCTCTGTTCGCTTACTTTTCTCTCCCACATATGATCGAGCCGCTCCTTTCATTGCAAATCTGACGAAGAGGTGCATGTAGGGCTCTCACCGGTCCTAATGAGAGGTCTGGGCTTGACGTACCGGGTGTGCTTTTTACGATTCACGCCTAACCGGGGATGCTAAAGTGATGTCACACATTGTTTTCCAGGTACATGTAACGTACGACAGTTGATACTGAAAAGTGTCGTTTCCCACAAAAAAACGGATAGATCTTAGCATTATGTCGTTGTATCGACATTGTGTGACTGTGATACCCTTCCCCACGAAAGACGCGTGGGACGATTCAGACTTGCCTCGTTCGTCTGCCTCCTGTCCATAACCCCGCCTATCGTTTGTTGCAAGACGATCACGCCCACGCTCCACCGGCCCCCTCTTCACCCATGGCTTCTTTTACGCCCTCCTGAAACCGTCTTCGCGCAAAGACGATCCTGCTTGTGCTCCACCAACCCCTCTTTGCATGTGCCTATTTTTACGCTTGCTTGCAATATGTGGCCCCCCCCCAGAAAAAAACCCCCATGGCGAGTAACTCGTGCTCCTTCTCTCTCACCGGCTTCTTCGCGTTGAAAGCCCATGAACGTCGCAGGACAACGACTGTCCGACGTGATGGCTCAACCGGCGCAGCCTTTCACCTTTTTTACGACACCGACCTGTTATGCGGCAAATTGAAGTCAATGCCCGCCACTGTGCGGATTTACAGTCCCCCTGGAGACGCGCCCCTCGCGAACGACACAGTCGCCTACGTAAACGCAAAATGCCACGTCCCTGCCTCGATCACCGTCGGCCCAATCCTCCTTGACGCATCTGAACTCACTGCCCTCGCCGGCGACCCGTCGCATGCGGACTACGAGAAGGGCCTTCCAGACTTCAAGTCCCCCTCTGTCGTGGGTCTCGGTTTTGTCGATGGTCCGGTGCAAGGGCCCCCAAACGGGATTGTCCACGTTCCACGTGCGAGTGAGCGAGTTCGTGCGTGGCGGGAGATTGGAATCTGTCATTATGTGCGTCGCCACTCATTCCTTGTATATTTTCGTCTCTCACTTTCTCTTCCCAGCTGCCGCCAAGATAAAGGTTCCAGTCGGTGGAAAAACTTTCCACAGCCCACCCCTGGGGGTCCGATCCAAGTTCAAGGCAACGTCGTCGACGACCCGCCTCCTGAAGCGGGTCCGACACCGCCGTTGTGCGAACCTGCCTCCCCGTCCGCCGTCAAGAAACGGAAGTTCGGGCCGCGCTCCGTCCCCTTGGAGAGAGCGCGACGAATCCCCAGGGTGAAAACCAAAACAGTACTGCCGGTCCATCGTGAGTAGACGATTTGCGGCTTCCACGTCTAACGTGCTCATCACCGGCTGCGATCATCTTCCTCCTTCTCCCCACAGCTCGCAATCTTCGACTCATTCTCGATCACATGCCGCGGCCAACTCCACTGACGATGAGGAGCGCGTCTCGTTCGTCTCCCCATCCCTTGCACGCTACAGCTCGCTGACCGTTCGACTTAGGATCCAACTCCTCGGCCCCGACTCCGTGTTGAGTGAGC